>JAZKLR010000206.1:1200000-1800000 GCA_037103525.1 Ganaspis brasiliensis | reverse complement strand
ATTTTCATATTATGTTTAAAGTGTTTTGAATCTTTATTAAAATCGGTAAAGTAGGTTTAAATATGACACGTTTCTATTGTAATACAATATTATTATTGAAAATTAAATATAAATTTGTCAATTGATTTAAAATTTAGATTCAGGAGAATTAATAATTAAATAAATAAAATTAGAAATCTTATAATTATTATAAAAATACATTTTTTCAAAAGTTATTGATTTAAAACAAAAAAACATCTAGTGTGCCAAACTTCAGGTGTGGACAGAATGATAGAATGAAGTTTGCGATTATTATTATTAATTTTTAAATAATGTTAATATAATTGTTAGAACGTAACATCGGTTATTGACTTTTTTACCCAATAAATCGAAAGTTTATAAAATTTTAAAACTTTTCTAAATTTATTCACTTGCAAGATCTCATTAGTTGAATGAAGGCACAAAAAACAGAAAAAAAAGTTGATCAAAAGTGACCCTAAGTTTACACCGGCACCATTTCAGACAACACTATAACCAGTAGGTAGAGTCATTTTTCTTTGGCTAACATACGCCATAAAAATCAAGCTCCATTTAGGCATTGAAAAAAGCTTGATTCACGTCATCCAGCAGCGGCGACAGCATACGCAAACGTAATATGCAAATCGACTGTAGGGAGAGGATGTCGATAAATCACCGAGGTCTCATATCCAAAGCTTCCACCATAGAGGGCCATACTATTCTCTTAATAGTGAATACCTCCGGCGATGAAGGCGATCAGCCTGCTGTAATATAAAAAAGAACCTCCCCCTCTTTTGCTTGGTCCCCTGTCGATGACACTTTGCTCCTGATGACCTAGCCCTTTGCACAACTCTCTATAAACTTGAACCATACGTTTCGAAAAGTGAGCATCCGAAAATGTTTGAAAGGCTGAACCAATAGGAGCTCCCCTTATGGAACAGCACGCGTCGTGGCCCACGTCAAAATGCTAATTCCGCGATCGCATAATAACAATGAGAAGCGAGGAGCACAGCACCCCTTTCCAAAGGGTCACTCTTAATCTGCTTGAAACCTTGTTCTGCACCTCGATTAAACACACTATACTGCACTAAAGAGAATAATATTTTTCAAATAACTAATTAAAATTGTCTGACTTTATTTTGCGTGTTGTAGGTTTACTAGAAGAAAACCTTTTATATGCATTCGCATATCAGGCTGTCTCAAACAATCTCTATGGTTCCAAAAAAGAAAAGATTCCGAATATTTTTTCGGACCTATTGCAATCAACTACAAATTAAAAAAAATTAACCTTTTATGAAGGTAATGTTTTGTCGCTCTCCATTGTTAATAATAAAGAAAAAAGATTATTCGATCCGGAGGAGCAAAATTGTGTAGGTAACTAACACTAACACATTAAATAAATTCAGATATTAATTTATTCGCAACGTTTCGTCTACAATTCGTAGACATCTTCAGGCTGTAACAATAACAAGTGTGAACACTTAGTAAAATTTTTTTAACACGAACCAAACACAGAATGTACATTTTAAGAAAAGGATTTTTACCTCATACGGAAATTAAAAATATTTTAAGACATCACAGAGAGTGACTTGTCAGTGTGTTCACTAGTCCTAGGTCATAGACAAACTAACAGAAAAGTGTGATAATGACGATTAAACGTCTAGACGACGAAAACAAATACAGAATAACATTGAGAAATCAAAACAAATCAAAAATAAAATAAATTAGACAGTTAAAATTACGATTAAAATAAATCAAGAAATCGGAAAATTTTTTTGTAAAAGCTGTTTGTAAGTTTTGTTTAAACCATCAAAATTTTCTTAAACATTTATGCTATTCGGGTCACTATTAATAAAAATCATTTCAGACAGAACACGCTTTCTCCAATCACGTTCGTAGTCAACAATTTTTGTATTTTGATAGTCAAATTTATGATTATTATTACTACAATGACAATTAATAACAAATGATAACCCGGCGCAGCTGATGGTCGAATCCGAAATCTTTATAGAGATTTAATCAAAAATCAAAACCATTATTAAATTTTTCATGATTCCAAAAAACGTTTAACAAAAATAGAAAGAACTATTTCAAGAAGTGTTTGTTTTCTATAGCCAACAATCGCACAAATTTAATAACTTAGAATGTAAAAATTAGCCTATATTTCTTTGTTCACGGTTGAAGATAAAAAAACAAATAAGAAAATCTCATTGAAGACCATTGGACAAAGATAGAAGGTTAGGGTTACGGGACTACTTTAGGTCATAAAATTAGATAAGAATCTAAAGTTTAGTTGAATAATAATTATGCTTGTGAGTCACGTATGAGTTGACAGTTAAAGCCCTGTTTTAGTACGATGACAAAGCTACCGCGTTACGAAGTTTTTCACGATCACGGCTCCTCCCTGTATTACGCATAAATTATTAGTCTCGATGTTAATTCACCGCTTATCGTCCTATAATAATCAATTCTAAAATTCAGTAAAGTAAACGTCAAAACACCACTAGAATTTAAAAATCGTGTTGAATCTCGCACCACGCACTTTTTACACGTTTGGCGCGAAATGCAAATTAGCTAAACTTAACTCACGTTTACAAACAAGAAATTTGCAAATTTCGAATAGATTGTAGAATTTTAATTTTATTGCGCGGAAGAGGCTTGGTCACAAAATATTATACGAATTTTTGGGTTTGTATACATAACTAAAACTTTATTTGTCGAAATTTTTAGCTTCCAGAATATGCATTTGTCAGAAATTATATATATCAGATTCAGAATTTGTTTATAATCAATAACTGACAAATGCTTGCTTTAGAAAATAAATATTCTAATACAAATATAAATTCTGAAAGGTATTTTTTTGATAAATATCCTATAAATTCGTGAAGTTAAATATTCGAGTAAGTATAATTTTGAAACAAAACTTTATCATGAAGATAGTTACATTGCACAAACATAGGTAAATGTTATTTTGTTCAACTGCTAAAATTAAAAGATTTCTAGATTCCAATCGTTAATTATTTGATTTTTACGAATTAGTTGAAGAGTTTATTGTTTATTTAATTAATTAATTTAATTTATTAATGTTAAAACTATTAATTTCAGGTGTTGTACAAAACAACATTTACCTATGTTTGTACAATATATCTAACAATCTTTATTAAGCGTTTTGTATCAAAATGATACTTACCCAAATATTCAGACAAACTGAGTCGAACAAGTTAAATATTTGAACAAATTGTAAACTCAGATGAATACAATTTTTAACAAATATATATATATATATATATATATATATATATATTCGGAAAGTTTAATGTCTTGACAAATAAAATTTTGGGAAGTTAAATATTTCGACAAATAAAGTGTCGGGAATTTAAATATTTGGACAAATAAATTTCGATCTATTACATATTCTGTAGATTTAAACTTAAGAAAATGATGTCGACTCAAGTTTTTGCCAATGTAATTTTTAAATTGTAAAATATATAATAAAACTTCTTTAATACATTGAATTATTTCTGTTTCCACTAAGAACATTATACTGGATCAGCAGCATGGCTTTGTAAGGGGTAGAAACCAATTTGTGTGTATTCTCTGATTTTATTATGCATAATATTGAAAGTAGAACTCAAGTCGATCCAATATACACTGACTTCTGGAAAGCTTCTGACAAAGCGAATTACATTGTTCTTGTCTCTAAGTGTAACTACGGGGAATATAATTTGCAATATACCTTGGATCATCTGCTTGACTGGTGTAATTTAAATTGTCTTCCATTAAATTTGAATTTTTTAAAATATAGTTTTTTAAATTTATTATATTTCTAAGTAGATTGCATAAAAGTTAACATGTATATAGTGATTTTTAAAGCTTTTTTTACAGACTATTCGATGATAATAAGTATTCTTTTGTAAAAAGACATTTATTATCATCGAATAGCCTGTAAAAAATAATATAATATAATGTATAATATAATATATAATAAATTTTCTTTTTACAAAAAAACATTTATTATCATTGAATAGCCTGTAAAAAAAACTTTAAAAATCACTAATATATATGTTAACTTTTATGCAATCTACCTAGAAATATAATAAATTTAAAAACTATATTTTAAAAATATTCAAAATTTTAAAACTGTGTAACTCAAAAACTATTTCCAGGAATTTAAAAATATTTGGTATTTACACTTCCACTAATAATGGAAAAACTTTAGCAAAGTTTAAATAATTTTTTTTTACCTGGGCACGGATTCTCTTTAGCATCAGCGCTATGATCGCGCTTTTTGTAATTTAACACATAACTTTTAAAAATCTTAGATGACATTTATTGCAAAGAAAGTATATAATAGGAGAGAGGTACGCAAGTTGAGACGGGTTTTGTTTTTTATGAATATTTTTAGATAAACAAAATTTAGCAAATAGTTCTATATGCTGTTTGAGAAGTAATGTTCAAGGCTACAACACACCGAAAAAAAAATATTCTTCTAAAGAGAGTAACATTCCTTTCGTGAAATCCTCTCACGTTTTTACATTGTTTTGAGAGTATCCTCTACTTTTGAGAGGAAAATTCGCATCAAAATGAGAGTATCCTCTCAAAATGAGAGGATCCTTTAGAGGCCTTATTGTAGAGGAAAATTCGCATCAAAATGAGAGGATTCCTCTCAATCCAAGTATATTTTTTTTTTCGGTGCATTGCCTTAGAAAATAATTTTTTTCTTAAGAAGTCAAAAAATTATGACTGATTATATGAACATGTTTTTACATATTTTTACACTTTACTGCGTTTCTCAACCTGCGTACCACAAGGTGTCTCAACCTGCGGGCCTAGCCATTATTTATTTAACACTATGAAATTATTTATAGATGTTAATGTATGTTTGAAATCCCTTCGAAATATTAAAATAGAATAAAAATTGCGATGTAATTTTCACATTTTTCTACGGCTGAAAAACACACTTTTTTCACTAAACAAAAATTCTTAAAAACACTTTTTTTTGACAAAAAACTAGTTCGCTTTAACTCCACAGCAAGAAAAGTTTGATACTAATGATGCGACAAAATGATAATAACCCATTTGCTATTTTCAGTTTCATAGTACATAATATATCTTAGTGTCTCAACTTGCGGACCGTCTCAACCTGCGAACCTCTTCCCTATTAATATGTTTAGACTTTTAAAAATAATTCAATTACAACCTTTTAATAGAAAATTAAAAATGAACTTGACCCTACTTCATAGCGATTTAACAAGATATCATTGACAAAACGCTATCTATTAGAGTTACGTACACTGCAAAAACAAGTGTCTTAAATTGTTCAAAAATGTCTGAATTTAAGACATTTTTGAACAATTTAAGACACTTGTTTTTGCAGTGTAGATTTCTATTTTCCTTGTACAAGGTTTTAATTGCATTTTTTTAAAAAATCCAAGGATATAAATATTTTATACTTTATTTGCAATCAATTTTATCTTCAATTTCTAAGATTTATTTGCTAAATAGCAAAAAGTGCTATCATAGCGTTGTCGCTAAAGAGAATCCGTGCCCTGGACAGTTTAGGAATTTTGCCCCGTATGTATATTAGATAATGATTCTATACAAGGTGTATATACTTAAATTACAGAAAAACAATGTTTATAAAAATTGTATTCACTGTTTCCAGCTGGTTAAAAGATACCCGACTTCCAAATGTTTAAAACCAGTTGAGTACGTTCCACTTGGGGTGAACGATATATGTTTGTATGTATATTATTTGTGGTATAGGGCTTTTTAGCCTTTTTATTAATTTGCTTAAAATGAAATAAATAAATATATACAAATAAAGCATACTATATTGACGATTGCAGTAATTCTTTGCTTCTTTCTTTTTAAGTAAAGATGAACCAAGTAGAAAGGTTTGTCAATTTTTTAATTGATAGAGTAAAATTTGACAAAGTGGGGATGACAGATAACTGATGATGATAGCAATTCACTTATGCAGTTATAGTGCGCGCAAACGTCAATCATTTATAATAAACATGTACCATATTTCTATGGGGCTGACTTGGTGTGTGCGGATAAAGAGAGGACACGAGTATATAAGGTACTATTAAGGTGTAAAGAAAGAGAGAAAGACGACACGCGCTAACCTGAAATGCCACACGCATACAAGATAACACTCAACTCATTGTCAGCTGGGCAAAAATGCGCGTGAAGGTTACACTAGTAACAAATCTATTTACTGATTACACATGGGTTTTTGAAGATATTCGTCTTTCCTATATCTAAGAATAATGAGTGATTATTAAATTTTAAGTAAATAAGAAAAACACGCAAGTTTCTAAATACAAAAGGAAAAAAGTTTTAATGATTTTTCTTATTTATATTAACTGATAAACTTGCAATATAGCACTCAAGTGCTCGCTTAATTTGAAAAGGTTAAAAATAACTAATTGACAGTTAAATATTGGCTGACTTTTTGTTTCAACAATCAATAAAAATAACTGGTTATTATTAGTCAAAAAATTACTGAAAAACTTGTCAAATATGACTAATGGAATGAGTAAACAAAAAACTTACTGAAGTTTTAGTTATTTTAACTAACAATCAGTTATTTTTTACTGAATGATCAGTAAGAATATTATTTCACTAGGACCTTTATAAGTCGAACCTCGATAATTTGAAAATCTTTATAACTCGAAGAAAATGTCCATTCCCTTCCCTAGAAGCTCAGGAGCCTCTGTATTTCGAATTCTGGAACCTTTATAACTCAAAGTAATTTTGATTTTCCTAGAACAACTTTTTAATGTATTTAAACCTCTATAATTCGAAGTTAGTACGTATGGCCCTTTCAATATGTATAACTCAAAGATTTTGTTTTTCGGTACCTCTTATGACGCATTCTTTCACATTATGTTTAATGTTTAATTTTAAACATTTTCAATTTAAACTTTATTAAAACAAATAAACAATATAAAAATAAATACCTAGCGCCAAGTTACTTTAATGAGAAATAAGTGAACAACAACAACGAAACTAACAAAGCAATAGACTAATGAAATTATTCAAATTACTCTACTATTATCCAATATCTGAACAACCACCACTAACCAGTTTCCGGAGACTGGGGAATAAGGAGCAGGAAAAAATAAGAATTCAATTAAAACAACGAAATAACCTATTTATTTAATTCAAACAATATCAAAAGATTACAAAAAGGTAGAAATATCCGGCCGCATGGCACGGCAAGTCACAAAAAGACGGGCACTGAACACTGACTCTAAATTTACAAAATATAGTCGGAGAACCGACTCCATCAAATTACACCGAAAAAAAAAATTCTCAAAATAAATGGATTCCGATTAATTTGATGCAAATTTTCCTCTTATATATGGGCACTAAAGTATACCTCTTCAATTGAATGGGTTTTCCTTTTTTGTAAAGGAATCCTCTCAAAAAAAGTGTAATCATATCAATTTTAGACCAACTTCAAAAGTATCAAATTTATGTACATTAACCTTTTTTATTTATTATGTAAAATAAGAATTATACGTTTAATATACTTTTGTAATGAATATTTAAATAAAAATAAGCAAGAAACACTATTATTTAAGGCAATAATTTAGTGGTTAATCGATTTATTTAAATGATAAAGTATTCTTTAAAGGAGAATCATGTAGGTTAAAATCTTTAAACACTCTCTAAAATTTTTAATATACTTTGATGATTTCTATAAAACAAATATAATATTTGAATTAAGTATTTATTGTAAATTATTAGAGCGGTTAAAAATCAGATTTTAAATACTAATACTTTGACTATTTTAAACAAAGTCCTTAAATAAATAAATGATAAATAATTTAAAAAAATTTAATTTATCAAAAAAATTAATATGTTTATTAATAAAATTAATATGTTAATTTTAATGTTTCCAAGAGTTTATTATTATTTTTCGCTTTCATTTAAATTAATTAAACTCTAAAGTCTTTTAACGTTACATATATGTTTATATAATACAAAATACAAAATAAAATTACATAATTCTCTGACAAAGAAAACAATGATCCAAACCTTATTATTTTCTATTGATATAAATAAAAATATGTACATACGTTGATTAATTTATTGAATTAACATTTTAAAGATTTAACTTCAATTCTACAAATAAAACGACAATTATGTTACGGAATATAAATTTATTAATATAGGCTGCAAATTTTGAATAGATTTCACTGGAGATTTTTTTTCATAAGTTATCTATTTTTCAAGAATAACATTTAATAATATTTTCAACTAGTTTGAAGTTTCATGAATTCAAACATACAAATAATTACATGTTTTTCATGTATTTTTGTTGCAAATTCATTATTTTTTACTACATATCTAAAAAATCTAAGAAAAATTGAACAAATTTTATGAAGGGCATTATTTTCAATTTATTAATAATAACGGAGAAAAACGAAGGTTAAAAATGCTCTATTGCAAAAAACGTTAAATTTAAAAAGTTCATAACTTCTGCAATTTTCATTCAATAAAAAAATAAAAAAGTACGTGTTTCCTTATTTTTCATATAGAATCAGAAAAAAATTATTCCAAACAAAAAAAAATTTTGAATGAAAATGTCACGTGGAATGCCCCATATATCGAAACCAATCAACCCTTTATAAGTCGAAACCTCTTTAACTTAAAGTTTTCAGCGTTCGGTGCAACTTCGACTTATCAAAGTTCTATACTGTATTTCATTCAGTGACAATGACTTCTTGCAATTGAATCAATAACTTTCAACTGATTCAGATTTAGAGAGTGTGTGTATAAAATAAAAAAAAGAATATAGTTTATAGGATTCACATAATTATATTGAATAGAATCCATTTACATACATGTATGTATGTCGGTACATGTGTGAGTAATTACTAGAGACCTTTTGGTCCAGCGTAAACGCTTGAGGGAAGTATATAGGAACCCCGGGAGCAGCACGATTTAACACGTGTCACGCGTCACATGTAGGTACATAGCTATCTAACTGCCACTCACCATGTATAGTAGGACAATGTAAAGGAAGGATTGTGGTGGTGGGCCGTAGATTTCCATGCATTCCTCAGCTACAACGGACCAGCCATTTAAGAATTTCTCGCTGCACTGAAACCGCGACTAACTGCGTGCATTTCAATTGGCCGACACGCGCCGATTCGCAATACAAAAATATTCCTTCTTATCGCCCAGTTCGAGTCTCCTACGACCAGACGTCGGTCATTAGAATTCTACCAGGGTGATATCTAAGGAATTTTCAAGTCAGACATGTAACCAAACTCGATAAAGGAATGTGCCAATCGACCAAGAATGTCAGTGAAACCAATTTAATATATCTGGCTTATTTTACTTCAATATCGAATTCATCACTAAGATTTATAACACATGCCCATCATCGTATTACAATCTGCAGACAGATTCTTTATTTTCATCCTTTCAGAACTTCGAAACCATACTTTAAATTCAAATCATATATAGTTTGACATAACTTTTTTAATCCTAAAGTAAGGCACTTTAAGATTTGAATCAACTACATGATGTAATATGTACCGATTTAGAAACTGGCCTAATAAATTTTCCCAAGATTGTATTAAATAGTGTGCTGTGCATACACATATAAAACAACAAAAAGGCTTTGGAAAAGTATCGAGAAGCAATATAATGAAATGGTAAAAGTTAAACGAACTAGTGTGTATATTTGAACGAGTATAAAGTATGTCGAAAGCAAGTACAAAGTATCGCTAATCGTCCCATTGTGGATATAGCTCACTCCCCTTTGTTCGTTGATACTCGAGTGAAAGCCTTCCTCTGCTCTGTTTCCTAATAGCTAATTACCCGCAAGATTAGACGAGATTCTCATTTTAACGAGAACCAGTCTTCGGCGAGAAAATCCACTTTTTTCGTGACGAGATGTTAGAGCTGACTTATCGATGACTCCAGTAATGAAGGTCCATTTAATGAACTCATGGAAATGCACCCATATGAATAGGCTTCATGTGTAAAAATTCTTTATAGCTGTGATACCAATCTTTTAAAGTCTCTTTTTAATAGGCCATTGCCTTGCAAATTACGTCACGGCTTGTGAAATTTAAAGGTATATGTCATGGAATTAGGAATTTAATTCTTCCGTTGATTTATGTGTTTTTATGTTTATTACATTTTTAGAACATAATTAAATAAGAAATGTATTTTTCATTGTTTTGCGTTATTCGACATTATTATTTTGTTGAATCGTCTTATGTCTCGCGCTAGATACTGCGAAAACGAACGTTTTAACATCTTGTTCGCATAACTCCAATTACAATAAGAAAGACTTTTTTTTATTTTAATCAAAATTCGTTTAGAACTCTGTGAATGTAATTTAGTTTAAATATGAATTTCTTAAGAATTCCGTTGAAATTCAGTTGGCATTACATTTAAACTTCAGTGATTACAAAATTTCCAATTTTTATTAGGAATTTTAACAATAACAAGAATTCTAACTGGAATCAAATCAGATTTTATTCGGAAGTCAGTGAAAGTTCAGCTATATAATTCTGTTTCTTTTTGCTAGAATTTTTTTTAGAATTTAGATTCTAATAATTACAAAAATTCCATTGAGATTTCTGTTTAATTAATTACTAGGATTTTATTACTCAAAAGAGTTCCAACAAATTCTAACCTAATATGTAATATTCGAACGAAATGTATCAGGATTTCCATCCGAATTTCCAAAATTATATAAATTCCATTTAAATTCCGTTTGAATTTAATCGGAATTCAGTCAAAAATCTGAAGGAATCTAGACAAAAATTTAATATTTCAGAAATCTGTTGAAATCCAATCTACATTTTCTGAGCATTTCGATAGAATTTTTTTGGAATTTAATTTAAATTTCACTCAAATGCTGTTAAAATTTTAATAATTCTGAGAATTCTAAAAGGATTTTTATTGATATAAGGTGAACGACGAAAACTTTAATAATTATATATGAATTATACATAAGAACTTCGTTGGACTTCAGATGGAATTTCGTGGGAACATCGATAAATAATTATATATTCGAATTCGAAGAGAATACTATTCTGATTTAAATAATCATTAGAAACTCAAAAATATTCCAACTCAATTCTGATGGATATCTGATCGAATGTTGGAATTTCCATAGGACTACCAAAATTTCATAGAAATTCGGTTCTGAAATAATTCGAATTAATTAGAATTCTACTGTATACATTGGAAAGAATTTCAATACTTACTGGAATTAGGACTAAAATCCAATCTGATTTATGTCGTAATTTAATTTTAATTAGTTTGAATCGAGAGTTAATTATGTAAGCACTAAGTCAGAAATTTAATAGCATTTTCTTAAACTCCTTTAAAATTTAGTTACATTTAAAAATTAGGTTCCTTTAAAATTATGTTAGAAACCCATTGTAATTGCGACATTTGACGAAATTTTAATAGTTAATTCAGTAACATGAGAATTTTGAAATTCAGGCAGAATTCCAATGGATCATAATCCGTCGAAGATTCGGTAATTACAAGATATCTATGAATTTTCCGTTTGAATTTAATAAAACTTTAATCAGAATTCTGTTTAATTTCAGTTAGCCAAAACTCTGTGAGACTATAGTAAAAACTTTGAAGATAATAATTCCGTTAGAATTTCAATAATTACTGATATTTCAGTTAAATTTAAATCCAAAGTTTGATAATTACAGGAATTTCGTAAGATTTAGTTAGAAGAATAATTACGGGATTTTCATTTGAATTTCTCTTCACATTTATTAATAACCAGAATTTAGTCAAAATTTCGTTAAAATGCCCATAAGAATTTCACTAAAATGGCAATAATTATTGGAATTCCCATTCTAGTTTCTATCGGAACAGAATTATCGATATTTCTATAAAATTAGGTCAGAATCTTGTTACGATTTCCTTGAAGTTTTAATTTTTACAGAATTTTGATAACTAACCAAATTTTCATAACCGTTGGGATTTTTTGGAAATTCCTAATTTTTATAACAGGGTTTAGGTATACCAGAAATGCAGGCGAATTTCTATATAAATTTTATTCATTAATGCAGGTTCTTGTGATTTTAGTCAAAATTCTGATAGAATTCAAATGAAATGGGAAAAATCCTGGAATTCGATTCGAGTTTATTTCAATTTTTATTAATGGAATTTATTTAAAATTTAGTCAATATTATATTAGACTACTTCAGATGTTTTAATTATTACGAAATTTACAAAAAATTAATTGATACCAATAACTGTGTAATGTTGCTGTAATTCTGTAAAAATTTCTATTATTACCGGAATTTCGCTCGAATGTGTGTCAAATTTCGTTAATTATCGAAATTCCGTGTTAATTTATTCAGAAGATCATTATCATGCATTCGACTTTTTAATTAGTATCGGATTTCGATAAATAATTAATTTCTACATGTATATTAAATTTTTTTAGGGATTCGGTCAACTTTCTCATATAATTATGAAAATCGCAGTGGACTTTTTGATAAATTCAAATAGTTTACCAGAATTCCGTGTTAATTTAGTCAGAAGTTCGTTAGAAAGCACTTGGCGTTTTAGTTAGCACCGCATTTCGATAAATGACTAAGTTCGATAACTATTGGAATTTTACGGCAATTTTATTAGCAGTTCAATAATTATTGCCAATCTAGTGAAATTTTATTGAATTTCATTAATTACCGGAATTCCGTGTTAATTTATTCAGAATTTAGTTAAAAAGTATACGGGGTTTTAATTAGCACTGGATTTTGATAGTTCACTAATTTTTATTACTATTGGAATTTTACGGCAATTTTATCAGCAATTAAATAATAATTGGAATTCTAGCGAAATTCTATTGACTTTGGTAATTACGGGAATTTCCTGTTTATTTTGTCAGATTTTCGTTAATATGCATTCAGCGTTTTAATCACTATCGGATATTGGTAATTCATTAATCTCGATAAGTATTACAATTTCTCTGGAATTCTGTCAGCATTTCAAGAGTTACTAACATTTCAGTCTAATAATTGCAGGAATGTTATTCGGTTTCATGTCGACATTTTATAAATTACTGAAATTTATTTGAGATTTAGTCAGAATTCCTTCAGAATTCTAATTCTTCACGGATTTTATGGTAATTTTGTTTTAATGCAGTAGAAATACAGTTAACATTTTTTTAAAATTTCGCACAATTTTTTTTCGAATTTGGTCAATTTTATCAAACAAAGCCAACAAGCATCAAAATCAGTCGAAATATCGTTATTAACCGAATTTCAATAATTACTGAAGTTACAGAAGGAATTTTTGTCAAAATATCATTAGTTACCGGAATTTCAATAACTATTTGATTAACACAGGAACATATCAGCATATTTTCAAAAAATAAGAAGTATTGTTTTTTTGATCATTACCTTAATAAATACACTAAAAATTCCCATTTTTTGCATTCATGTGTTCCTTGTAAAAATATATTTTATTTAAATTCTTGGCATATTTCTATATCATTTAGTAATGAAACATTTTCTCAAGAATCTGAAAGTTATTACTTTAAATCACACGTATAAATACAGTGTATGTATATTGTTTGCATGTCTCCAGAAAATTTTAAATGTAATGACTCTGAGGTGAAGTTCGAGTTAGAGTCTGGAGCTCTGGTTTCGCTAGCCCGGGGCTACTCCGGTCCGGGTTAGAGAATGAACGGTCAAGAACCTAATACCTTTACACAAGTATTATTGCGTTTTATATATTCTACGCTCTGCGTGAAAACATATCTCTCTTTCTCTCTTTCTCTCCTATAAGGAGTATCGACAAAACCGTTAAAGAGGATTGCGTATGTAACACTATAAAGGCTCAGACTGGGTTCCAGTTTTATCGAAATCTATACCGGTACGGCGTCAGGAATTATGAGAATTACGCGCGGATTTCCAGTTTATCGAAATGTCGATGTATATCGCAATCTATGGTGTGCGTTCCATTTCCTCGCGCGTCCTGTTTCCTCTATCGATAGCAGAAACTCTCGAGAACACCCCTTTAAGATAAGATTAAAAATTATTTTATTTCGACATAAAAAATTGAGATTTATAATTTTTAAGAAAAATATTAATTCAAGGAAGTAAGGAATCATAAAATGTGCTCTTTAAACTTGACTTACAATTAGTCTGAATTTTGCTAATTGAATTTTTTGCATGATATGTCATAGAAAAATTAGTTATTTTATTATTAAATACAAATGAAAATAATTGATTGAATTTATTAATATTAGGATAAAAATGGGAAAGTAAGGGTCTTTAGAAAGATGATAATTGCTGAGGCGAGAAAATTGTTTCTTCCTCTTCTGTATTTGAATCACGAGTACTTGAATCACTTCTCGTTTCTAACATTCACATATAGACACAGGCACGTGGGCAATCCTACACATTTGTGCGAGAACAAGTGTTTTTTGTTAAAGTGTGCGTGAGCAAGTGCGAGTCAGGCACCTCAGCCGAGACCGTGTATTAATTGTTCTCAGATTGGGAGCAACTTCTTCTAGCCTCTAGCCTAGAGCTAATGGCAATCCGTGGCAATCTACTCAAAAGTATTTACCTCTTCTTGCGCGTGAGAACTCATGCTGCGCGACTTCAGCCATTGCATAAAAAATGATTAATTGAGACGTTCAACTTTCGAAATAATCTATGCTAATTTCTATTCTAATTACTAGTTACGGAAATGATAAGTGCCTTTAAATTACACATTCTAAAGTTAAAGAAATGTTACTCAAAATGACGTATAATTTTGCATGTTTTAAAAGTTTGTGCCCTTCAAATTTTCAGTAGAACATCGAATCGGACAAGATGATGCAAAAATATATATAATATCTTTAGCATCCCAGTGGGCCTATTACGTAATTTTTCCAAGACTACACATTTTGGATTTGATAACCCTTATTCCACATACAGGATTAAATTTTCTGGACTATTATACTCCATATATCTCATATCTCGGATTCGGAACATGCGTGGTTCAATTACCTGAATTACAAAAATCACATCCCACGTCCCGGATTCTATACACCAAATTCCACGTTTCAGGTTACCAAATCGCAAAATTCACATCTCAGATTCAACGGATGAAAAATTTGTAATGTCCAGAATTAAGAATGCGGGTTATTGTCTAGGAACAGTGGAAAACGGAAAATGGAATTTGGGATGTAGAAACAAGAGTTTAGGATTAGAATGTAGGATACGGAATTGCGGGAATATGAAAACGAGGAAGTTGAATAAGGAAACTTGAATCTGTGGAATTCGATATGCAGAATAATGAATAAAAAATGACGAATGTGGAAACCAAAATATTATATCCGGGATGTGGAATGAGTAAAAAAGTAGTAACTGAAATTTAGAAACGAGGATGTGAAATCAAGGATATTTAATACGGAATATGGAATACTCAGGATGTAGCATACATGCGGGAAAAGTTTTGGAATTAATCCCCGTATTGCAAAGTTAAACAGAAATTTGAAATTTATGTATCTAAACTTTCAATTCCGAATACAAATTGCAGAAAAACAATGAAAGAAAATTTAAGACCCAGTCAATTAAAATGAATAATGATATACATACAGTTTTTGCGAATCTCTCAATTACACTATCAACGAAGAACACTGCTTCTCCATTTGGTTTATCTCGATAATTCCTTTGTGCTTTATCAATTTTTTTACAAATTTTCTACGATTGTTGTACGCCCATGTGAGTTCAGTATGAGATCGATGAAGTTGAGATTTTCTCACGTCTTCTTGGAAATGATCATGTTGCTACCTACGCGAATTTTATATTATACAACGTGTGAAACATAAGAAGCTGCCAATCGCCCTCGAATTATTAATCGTTTCAAGATTAAGAGCGTGTCTTCGCCGTATACCGGTTTCAAAAAGTGTACGATAAAAATCTCGCGGTCCACCAGAATTCCATTCCTGTTAAGAAGCAAAGTGAAGTGAACTAATAATTCCTCTACTGTCAAAGTGGACGTTTTTCTGAAAGATTCTCTGAAAGTCTCGTAAATAATGTTTAACGAGCACTTAAATTGTATTAATGATTATCGGTGCTCTAATTAATTTCCATCCAAACCAGAGGGAAGTAATAATTGCGAGAATTCGAGATCATCCCAGAAAATTAGCCGAGATTCTGATTTATGAGACGCTAACGTGTTATGTTAACGTAGCCTTGGTATCACTCAGGAATTTCAACCTTTAGGCAACTTATTTAGTCTGATATGAAAAAGAATATTATTGCTGATGATCACGAGTAATTATTTTTATATGATATTTGTTCTTTTTTATTAATCATTAAATTTCCTTAAGGGAAAACAACAATGAAATTTCAACCAATAAAAAAAATCTTTTCATAGCTGATTTCTGTAATAAAGCTTTTTCCTACTTGCTGAGCACGAATTTGATGTTACTTTTTCAAAATTCAAAATGGCAGATGACTTTTTAACACTCTTATTAAACGACTCCGAAACGTGAAATCTGAAATATGGAATCTAGTATGTGAAATCCAGGATGTGAATTCCGAACTATGAGATTCGGAATATGAAGTTCCTAATGTAGAATCCGTAATGAGAAATTCAAGATTTTGAATCAGACATGTGTAGTTCAAAATATGGGACACGAAAAACAGAATTCAGCTTCTGGATATAAGCAATAAATTAAAATTTGAAAAAAGATTATCAATTTTTATTTAAGAAATATTTAATCACTACAAAATTTCGCACAACAAATTAATTGGAATTGTTAAAATTTACTTTAGTAAACGTGCACTTACAAAGTCCAGATTAAGTCATTAATTAAATCTTTCGCTTATAAAAATACTGGTAATGTATATAGTCGTATTGTTTTAGAAGCTATGGACATTAAAATGTTGACATAGAGACATTATAATTACATGGTACCCGCTCCATTGTCTCTGTAATGTTTTATCACACATCAGTAATAAAAACGTTTATAAAGAATTTTTAGTTCAAAGATTTGCTTAAGGCATTTTGTATTTCGAAGTTATCGTGACTCGGCTCAGTTCGCAACATTGATATATCGATTTGTTGCTTTGAATCTCGCAGTTTGATCACGAAATTGATACGGCTACTAAGTATTTAGAGCAAGAGGATACTCGAGCCAGAACGCTTATTTATATCCAAAATGCTAAAAATTTAATTTCTAAATTTCCTACTTTCTTTATCTTCAATATCAGATTTCTTATACAGATTTCCTTTCGTTAACTGAAACCCTACTTGGGATTTTTGGTGGCGTAAAAGTATTATGATAAAACCAAAACAAAATTCCTGTCTTTTTAAAAACGAGTAGAAAACTATCTAATTTGTAATTTATTTAATTTAAATTTAAATAGGAGACTGAAAAATTCCCTTTTCCGAAAAAGGTTTCAAACTTTTTTTTTCTTTTTTAATGCCGGAAATTGACGCCAAGTAGAAAACGTGTTTCCGTTATGAAGAAGATGGCAAAGAGGAAACGTCTCTTGTCACGCCTTACTTTCCTATCTACGAAGACGGTAGTGTAATCAGGCTGTAATAACAAATTCAAATATCAACGTCGTGTCTCAATCACGTGATAAAAAACATCAATAAAAATAATTTTTAAAGGAAATAATATTAACCAATTTTGAAACTATAATACTTAACTTATAATTAAATACATTAATTTTTCCAATGAATATTTACAAAGTAAATTGAGTATCATACTGTCAGAAAGAATAATCTTTTGAAGTAATATTTGTCCATTTGAGAATTGAAATTCCTGCATAAATTCGCTATAGAATCATTAAGATAATCATAGTGTTTAATTTTCGAAAGACAATTATTTTTAACTCGAGAAAAGGACGAAGTAATTAATTAAAATTTCAATTTGTAATTAAGATAATTAACCATTTTAAAAGCGACATCTCCAAAAAGCAATTTGACATTAATTGAGAAAAATTGACTTTATAAAAGAACAAATTTCCTAATAAAGTTTACAAACGTCCTTAATTTATGATCGATTAAATGAATTCATTAATAAAAGAGTAAGAGAAGGCTGCCCAGAGTTGAAAAAAGTCTTTTTCACTTATTGATTAAACGCTTGTACCCAGTCGAAGAAGAGTAATGAAGGTTTAAATGGAAAAGTTAATTTCCGTTATAAATTACATCAATCGTGTGCATTTATACGACAGAAGTTTCGCACGAAGGCTATACTAGGTGAGTTTATGTGTACAAAAGACTTGGATGGAGGAGGCCAAAGGAGGACCGATCCAGCTTCGTTATGCTGGACCACGAGGACAATTAATTATCTTCTGATTCTTTCTAAGAACCAGTTCAAGTACGATTCTCCAACACAGACTCAGGAAAGACTCACAAACATGGGAATCTTTTATAGACACATATGATGGAACACTCTCAGGCTGATCGTGTTTCAAACCACAGAGAGAATTAACTGAGAAAGAACACAAGCTACAACGCATTCTTCACTATGATGAGCAAAATTCAAAATATTTACAGCTTTTCGTAAATTATATATGTTTTTTTCGTGCATTAACATTTTGACAATTATATTTTTAGATTATCATTTGATGCGTTTTGTGGTGCAGATTTTTCTCGAAACTAATTCTGTAAAACTTTTAACTAAATAGTTATCAATATAATCATACATCCATATTTTTGATTTTATATGCCAGACTTCACATCCCGAATTTCATTTCTCAAGTTCACATCCAAAATTAAAAATTATATATCCTGAATTCCATTTTTTATGCTCCCTATTTAACATCCTATACTTTACTTACTGAATTTTCTATAACCTGGATTGTATATTCTGAATTCCAAATAACTTATTCCATATCCAGGAATAACATCCACAATTCCATTTTCCTTCTTTTATATTCCGGATCCCATATCATATATTCTGGAACCAGCATTCTTTATACCAAATTCTGCATTTCGAATTTCAAATCCCAGATTCTACATCCTAGATACTACATTCCTGATTACATATCTCGGATTCCACATATCAGTTTCTACATCTAGATCTAAAATAATCATTTTCTTTTTTCATATTCCATATAAAGTTTGTCAATGCATTGACACAGAATCGATAAAAATTTATTTTTGCATATGCAAGTATACCTAATATATATATTTTCTCAGAGTGAAACAAAATTTTTTTTTAAATACTTGAAAATTAATTAACTAATGAAATTAATAAAAATAATTGAATCGTGAATTACGTTACATAAAAACAAAGGTCGAATCAAACATCAAAATTTTACTTAAATTTACTAGAATTAACACTAATTTTAATTTTTATTCTACTTTTCGCAAAATATTTTAGAATCAAAGACATTAAATCCAGAGAATAAGAAAGTAACATGTAACAATTTTGCTGTTATACAATCAAAGGTAATTGAACATTAAATATTAAAAATAAATGATTACATTTTAACTATAATTAAAGAGTACGACAATGAATACTGATCAATAAAAAAACTACAATAAGTTATAAATATGAAAAATAAAGGTTTATTAATTAAAACTAATAAAGTTAGTATAAACGCGTAATATTTTGGAATTTTCGTATTATAAGCTTCTTATTGATTAATAAAATTTAAATATATCTAAATATAAATATTAGTTTTGAAAACATTAAATTAAATTTAAATTAATTGAATTTAATTTATTTATAATTTTAAATTTAAATAATAAAATTAATAATAACTTAATCGTAAGTTTGCTTTACATACAATAATTAATAAGCAAATTATAATGAAATATTGTATATTAGTTAATAATAAATAATTATATAAAATTATTAATAAAAATAATATTAAAGTTTTAAAAATAGTATCATAAATTTGATCATTGTTAATTATCTGTAAGGGGGTACCAATTCTACAAGAATAATTTTTCTTAAACTTCAATATTTGATCCAAATATTCCCGATCAAATTCCAAAAATAAAACAAAGTATTCCAATGTCTTTATGATTAGTTGAATAAATCAATTTAATTTTATTATAAAAATCCTTAAAATAATTTTAATTAATTTCAGTATACTTTACTATTAATAATCATTTATATTATTCCGCAAATAATGCCTATAAATTGATTATAATATTATAATTTAATTATAATATTGATTATAACATAATAAATATTTTTATCATATCCTTTATTAAGTTAGTTTATTTTTATTTACTTTAAAATTAAACCAAAAATAAATTTATTTAAATTTAAATGATAACAAAACATATTTTCTATTATTGATCCTATAACAAATTATTTAATATTTTCAAATTGATTAAAATTTAAATAGTTTAAAAAATATATTGATTTGTGAAATCAAAAAAATACTTAAAATTATTGAAATTTTTTTTTTCTTTTAATATTTAGAACTTTCATATTATTAACAAGAATAATTCTAATTTCCTTAAAAAAAATTATTATTAAATGATTATTTTTTTCATTAATAAATTGAAATATTAAATTATTAATTTTTATTGATTGAATAACATTAATTTTTTTGAGAGTAGTAACACTTATTTCTTCAATAGTTATATTATATAGTAAAGAATATATAATTATAGAATTAAAAAAAAACATTCTGTTAATTTTAAAGAGTTTTTTAGTGATGCAGGTCAATTTAGAATAAAATTTAAATAATGTATTCAATTTAACTTTCAATTAAGTTTACAATAATAATTTAAATAATGAAAAAACAAAGTGGTCAACTACGTGGTGCAAAATTTTTGATATTCGTTTACATTTAGGTTATTGCGAAATAAAAACAAAATAAAATTCAATCACACATGAACGTCAAAAGGCAATAAATTTTACAAACACAAAATAATTTAAAGAAAGATAAAAATCAAGATAAAACTCATTACTTAAAATCGTCCTGCGAGGATCGTGGAAGGAGAAATCCGTTTTTAGGAGTTGTACTGCCTTGTTTTAATTCAAAATTCCATCCATAATTTTTTTATTTAGATTTCGTTACTTTTCTTTCTTATGGTTAAGTTGGAACTATTCCGGCCTTGTTATTATCTCTCCCAATGCATATTAAAACTCCACGTTTAAGGAGATTTATGGGTAAAAATTATATAAAATATGTGTTTTTGAAAAATCTGACATGAAGTGAAGTTGAATTTACCTAAGCCAGATTCGCTGTCTTTTGTTTTTAAATTTTGAAATAAAATACATGTATTTTTTTTATAATTGATTTTTTATTTGAAAAATAACTTGGAAATTCATTTTTTAGAATCACTTTACAGTATATTTTATACTACTAAAATAATAAATATTGTCTAGAAGTATCTTTTAAATTAATAATCGTATTTTCTTTCAAACTTTAATTACAAAAGACAGAGAATCTGGTTTAGGAAAATTCAACTTCACTTCATTTCAGATTTTCCAAAAACACATATTTTATATAATTTTAACCCATAAATCTCCTAAAATGTCCATAATAAATTCAAAAGAATTAGAAACTATAAAACCATATCTTTCTTTTCACATAGGTATCAAGAAAATTTGAGGAGGGGTGTTTTAATACATCAAGATTTTTCGATTTTAAATAAAAATTTCTTTATGAAATTGGGAAAATTTTTAAAAAATTTAAAAACCCATCGAAACAGCATTAAATTCTCTTTCAAAATAGTGCATAGAATATTAGAATTAATTTTAATCAAATTAATTTTATTTAAAAAAAACCTTCTCTGCGATCGTCTATTGTATAGGTGCATTACTAGTATATACATTTTGGAGACTAAATTCCTATATAAACAGGTATTGTGAGATTCATGGCAATGTATATTTAAAACAGAATATTTATACTAATCCAAATCGCAGTTTCATTGAAATACGAAATATTCCGTATTGACTCATATTTTTCGCTGCCCACCCACGCAAATATCGTATAAAATCACTTATAAGATTGCAAAATTTCTCAGGTGTTCTGCCCCTGGATATAAAGAAGAGGATTGCAGGGAATAAGTGTATCATGTGTAAGTACGCAAAACGCACATATGTATGTAAGATTGTAAGTTGTAAGAAAGAGTCAAACAGTAAGCGAGGATCTGTAGTTTGCGAGCATACGAAGAGGGAGCGGAGGCGTTCTTAAGAATCGAGAATCAAGTATCGAGTGTACCAACTGTACCATGCCTTTTGTTTCCCGGAGGGTCAGACTCGACTCTTTCGCGTAGGCAACCGAACAATAGCCATTGCACTTTGTTTTCCCATTTTTTTTTACGTTTTGGCAAGTTTAACATCTTCGAACACCCGATGATGTATTGAAAAATGAACTCATTAGGGAGGAAAGAGCTATGGTACATAAGTATAATGTATATACTTATAACTAAAGGGGGCATTCTATCCCATTCATGGATTCTTTAACGACTTTATAAAAGTAATAAATAATGTAGGTACTAGTTTTCTATTCAATTTAATTATTCCATTATATTAATACTGCCTCTAGTTAGTTCATAAAATATAAAAATAATAATTAAGAATTGTTACTAAACAAAATACTTTGGTCTGGAAAAACTTAAAATTCGTGAGAGTGAGTCTTGAAGAAAGTTGCAATGACTTGTTAATGTGAGAGGAAGTTAACGGCTCGTGTCCCGCTTTATTGCGAATTTTCGAATAATTTGAAATTCGCGAAGCGCTGACATGCGCACGCACGTACTCCCTGGCACGTGTGCTGCACGAACTGTTAACGACATTATTTCCGCCGTCGTGCTACCAGTGAACGTGCTTCCATTTTTCTTTTTAGCAGTTTTCTACATATCTTAATTGGTACTGACAACAAATTCAATACTTGATTTTGGTGAATATTTTCTAATATAATAACAGAATTATCTTATTCCGGTATAAACATTTCTTAACGCATCATAACTTTAAGATTTCATTTTTGTTGACGCGCGAATTTTAGATAGATGTCTTCTTAAGTATTTTCCAGCAATAGCTATTTTTTCCAGTATTTACCAAAAATCATAAACCTTTGGGTCTTTCTCGCCTTAAGAAAATTTAGAGATTTAAAAAGGAAACGAGTTTCCATAAAATAGTTTAATTTCAATGTTCCTCCAACTTAAACGTCTACAGATGTACAAATTGACAGATTAGAACCGTCTGTCAATATCTTCGAAATTGAGCATTAGCAGTACCGTCATTAAAAAGGCTCTGGGAGTGAATTGTAAATCTAAGGACACTCGTTGACCAACCTCTTCACCGATTCTCTACGAAATCTTGCCCCTTATTTTCCTTTTATTTTTCTAATTTCCACCTCCACTACTGTTGTAAGACCATAATGAGTCAGTCCCTTGCCAAACTTGAACCAAGAAACACGTGAATTTCCTATGATTTTTGAATAAACGTATTAATATTCAAACATAACCAAAGTTGTAACAATTCATTCTACAAAAGTGATTCCCTACTAGTTTATCACGCTGGAGATGACAATCTTCTAATTTATTAAAGCAGTATTGTCCTTATGACAAAACAATTTTCATGTGTAATTTTTTCAGTCAAGCAAACAAAATTCTAAAACAATATTTCAATTTGAATCCAGTACACTTAAAAAAAAATTTTGTTAATTTAATATATGATTTGGGTGAAAATTTCAATGCATCAGAAAGTCAACGATATATGTAAATTTAACATCAAAATAAAGAGATATTTAACAATAATCCAGAGTTAATCTTAAGAATTTCATTCACCTGAAAATCACATGCAGCAAAAATCGCAGATAGTTTTTTCTGTGTAAGTTTTTGATTTCAAATACTGTTCCAAACACCTGAATCAGTAAAACTGCATTAAAATTTCGCTGATTTTCAGTGAGTCTCTTGAAATTCCAATGATTCATATTTAGAGAATTGATTAAATCTGTTGTACTTAAATCATATGCTTTTCCAATATCGAGTTATTATAATTAAACTGTGCAATATTCAACACCAAAAATATTAAATGAACAAAATTTATTTATTTTAAATGTGACAGTTATCTTTTCTCTCGTTATAAAGCTTCTAAAAGTAATAAAAAAAATTATAGCACCGAAAATTTCCGCTTATGAAAATTCTAGTGGAATTTCATTGAAAATGTTTGACGTAGGTGTAACATGGTCAATATTATGACATTTTTAATTTTTTATATTATTTTTCAAGAAAACGAGACATTATAAATTTTTAGTCATTTGTTATTATGCAGAAGACGCAAACGATACTTGCAACACGTTTATAGTATCCGGCCGCGTACGTGACGTCATATATACGTATACGTGAGATCTACCGGTAGCCGATGGGTTCCATATGGCACTGTTCGATAACCTCCTCGCGGTTCTCCAATTGCCCAAACACCAATAAACGACTACCATTATGTTAGTTTCTTTCTCCGAAGGGACACGATCGGTCCTTTAGCTTTATTATACCCTAAGGGTTGACATTTGGCACACGATAAAAGGATGTGCAAATATTTACTTTGTCATTCAAACTAAAACTTTGTTCAACTTACAATTCAAAATATTCTATTATGTGTTCATTGAATTTTCACTTCATTTCCCTTCATAAATCTGAATTACCCCAAAACTCAACTCGTTTAAATTAAAAATTAACACTTTATCTATGGCATAGATATTTCAACTAAAGGTGAAAGAAAATTAAAAATCATAAAGATAAACTGTCAGAATAAATTTTCTTAGCTTTTTGTCAATAAAATATAATCATACAGGCCTAAGAAAATACATGAGAAAACAAAAAAAATATTCTAAGGGCATTGATTACGTATTTCTTTTTGGAATTGAAATTCCATATTCCTCATCCCAGATTTCCGTTGTCAATTTCAGATTCCATGTTCCAGACTTAATATCCCGGCTGAAATATCCAAAATTCCAAATTCAAGTTTACAAATTCCGCATTTTAGAATCAACATCCCGAATTCCAGATTTGACATTCTCAGAGCTCACATTCCAAAATCCACATCCCTGATTCAAAATCCGATATTCTAAATTCCACATATCAGAGTCCATAAATTAGATTTTATATTACAGATTCAATACTTTACATTCCGAGTTCCACATGCCCGATTCTATAATTCATATCTCATAGTCCTCATCGCCAGTGGCGGATCCAGACCAGGTTTTTGGAGGGGGTATTGCATGAGAGAGAAAGACATAGAACTATAGTGCTATCTCTCTCACTCTCATTGTTAAATATGAGGCTTTTGGGGGGGGGGGCAAGCACCCGTGCCCCCTCCTGGATCCACCAATGCTCATCGCAGATTCCATATTCCACATCTCATTTTTCCACATTCCAGACTCCTTATATCAAATCCGACATTCAAGACATTTTAAATCGTGTTAGAATAATTGTCAAAACAATAAATTAAAACTTTAAAGAACATCGTATTTAGTGTTTCACTCGACTGACGCGTTTCGAGAAACAAACGGAAAAACGAGTTTGTTTTGATTTGTCAACTTCAACTGTCATCCCGGATTGTCTGCAGATCGTCAGACCGATCGAGCCGATCAATTAATCGAGATTTTAGTTTAAAGAAAATTAAAATTTTAACATTATTGATATAGAGCTTAAATTATTATTTTTTGTAAAACATGGATTTAAAATATATTTTGTATTAAGTAAAGATGTTAATTTTGTTTATTTATGAATCCATATGGTTGGTTGGTTGGTTTGGTTAGTCGCATTAAAATTCTGTTGAGCTCAGGTCCAATAATCCATATTTATTTCTCCAGAAGCTGTACACTCAAGCTAGAATTCTAAACTGCTCGATAAAAAAAACTGAAAAAGTTTCTAATATTGGGTCGCCCACATTTTCTCCAAAACTCAATTGTCAGAATATCCATTTGTCCGAATTTTATTTATCCAAAATTGCATTTATCAGAAATCTAATTTATCCAAAAAAGCATTTATCAGAAATCTCTTTTGCCCGAAATTTAAATGATCAGAAATCTAATTTCTCTGAAAATGCATTTACCAGAAATCTCGTTTGTCCGAAAGGTAAATTGTCAGCAATCTAATTTATCCAAAATTGTATTTATCAAAAATTTAATTTATCCGAAATAGCATTTATCTGAAATCTCGTTTGTCCAAAAATTGAATTATCAAGAATTTTATTTATTGAAAATTACATTTATCAATAATCTCAATTGTAAGGATTTTCAATTATCAAAAATCTAATTTGTTCAAACTTGAATTTATCAGAAATCTCCAATGTCCGAAATTTCATTTATCAGAAATCTTATTTGTCCGAAATCGCACTTATCGGAAGTCTCATTTATCCAAAAGATTATTCTCCATAACCTTCAATTGTGCGAAAGTCCATGTACAAGAAATCTCATTTTCCCAAACTTCCATTATCCCAACATTTCTTTTTCCAAGCGAGTTGCCCGTCCCTGGTCTAATCGGTAAAACAGAGTGCAGTTCAGAAGGAATTCGGAGCGACATCTATTGTTTCACCGAATAGACCAGGGACGGGCAACTCGCTTGGAAAAAGAAATGTTGGGATAATGGAAGTTTGGGAAAATGAGATTTCTTGTACATGGACTTTCGCACAATTGAAGTTTATGGAGAATAATCTTTTGGATAAATGAGACTTCCGATAAGTGCGATTTCGGACAAATGCGATTTCTGATAAATGCAATTTTCGATAAATATGATTACTGATAATTGACATTCTTGACAAATGAGATTTCTAATAATTGCAGTTCCTGAGAAATCAGATTTCTGATAAATGCAATTTTCGATAAATAAAATGACTAATAATTGATATTTTTGACAAATTAAATTTCTGATAAATAATATTCCGGTCAAATGAGATTTCTGTAAAATGCACTTTTGGATAAATGGGTTTTTTGATAATTACAATGTTGGGAAAACTAGATTTCTTATAAATGCTATTTCGGACAGATGAGATTTCTGTTAAATGCTTTGTCTAATAAATAAGGTTTCTGACAAATGCAATTTCGGACTAATGAGATTTCTGATAAATATACAATTTTTGATAAATGAAATTCGTAATAATTTAATTTTTTGAGGAACGAGATTTCTATTAAATGCTATTTCGGACAAATAAGATTTCTAATAAATGGAATTTCGGACATGGGATATTTCTGATAAATTCAAGTTTGAACAAATTAGATTTTTGATAATTGAAAATCCTTACAATTGAGATTATTGATAAATGTAATTTTCAATAAATAAAATTCTTGATAATTCAATTTTTGGACAAACGAGATTTCAGATAAATGCTATTTCAGATAAATTAAATTTTTGATAAATACAATTTTGGATAAATTAGATTGCTGACAATTTACCTTTCGGACAAACGAGATTTCTGGTAAATGCATTTTCAGAGAAATTAGATTTCTGATCATTTAAATTTCGGGCAAAAGAGATTTCTGATAAATGCTTTTTTGGATAAATGAGATTTCTGATAAATGCAATTTTGGATAAATAAAATTCGGACAAATGGATGAGCCAGTATCATTTTGACACATGACTTAATTTGAAGATTGTTATATTGTACAGAATGGAAATGTTATTTTGTACAATTTTAAAAAATGAATTTGTTATTTTGTACAATTATTTAAAAAATGGACTTAATTGTAATCTCAAAGTTTTTTAGCTTTTTTAACAAATTGTACAAAATAACAAATTCATTATTCAAAATTGTACAAAATAACATTCTTATTCTGTACAATATAACAATCTTTAAAAATATTTTTGTGTTAAAATGATACTGGCTCAAATGGATATTCTGACAATTGAGTTTTGGAGAAAATGTGGGCGACCCCTAATATTTTAAAAAACTTTAATGTTTAACAATCCCTACGACTAACAATAATAATAAAAATGATTTAATTAAAAAAAAGACAAAAATAGAAAATCTATGATTAGGGGAGAGTGGGGCAAAACCGCTAAGCGGGGCAAAGACGTTTTTCAAAATATCTCCCTTATTTCTAGACCGTTTCAACTTATGTTTAATGTTTATCATAATTATAACTGGAACTATTGTTTAGAAAAAAAAATCTTAAAAATATAAAATGTATTAAGAAATATACGGAAAAAATCGATTTCACATGTCTGAGATGAAATTTATATTGACCAAAACTAGTAAATTTTGAATGTAAATTGTGAGCATTTAAAATTGAAATTTTCACGTTCTAGTAGAGTAATGATTTATCTACACAATCTCTTTGAAATCTAGGTTTAATTTTTAATCTAAATATATACAATTTTAAATTAAAAAAAGGTTTGTCGTTTGGGGCAAAGACGCTTGAAAAATATTTCATAAAAAACAATTGAATATTAAAAACTGCATTATCATGTTATTTTAAATGATGGAAACTTCATGTTAATCAACTGTCAACCTGTATTTTTTCATCAAAACAAATAAGTATTTTTCTCTATCAAATTTATTGTTAGTATTATTATTCTTTACTTTTTAAATTATTTATTAGCATTTACTACTAATTTGAAAAAAAATTATGCATTTCGAATATTAAATAAGCATTATTATTTTATCATATTTTCGCGCGGTTATTTAAATCACATTCTATTTTTGTAGAGTTGATAAAGTAGATTTTGAAACAAAATAAAAAACAATTAAATTGAAAATATGAGGTTAAAAATACAAGTCGTTATTATTTTTAATAAAATGGATTAAATCTCTTTAAAAATCTGTAAAATGTTTATGTTTTATAATTATTGCATCAATAAATGTTATTTAGTATATATTTTAGACCATTTATTATATTTGGAATAATAATATTAGCAAAAACGTCTTTGCCCCAACAGTTGGGGCAAAGCCGCTAGTTTGAATCTTTTTAAAAAACAACTAAATAATGTAATTATGATTTGATAAATGTAACAACGACTATTAAAACCTGTTACTGGTTAGTTTCAGCAGTGTAACAAACAAAAATTACTCCAATTGAACGTATAGTTAAATTTTTGTGCATTAATAAATATAAACCTAGCGGTTTTGCCCCACTCTCCCCTACTAATACAGTTTATAAACTTAATTGTATAAATTGTCCCGCGTCATAAGACTAAGAGCGAATGGTAGGCGTAAAAATCAATGAATACATACTCTAGGGAAGTGAGACTATTTGTACTGGTTTGTTTTTAATCCTTCGATTTTCATTTCTTTATTTCATTTATTTATTTGTTTATTACTTATATTAATTATTTATTTATTTTTCTAATACCTTTCAATCTTTCTATAAAATTTTT
Organism: Ganaspis brasiliensis; assembly: GCA_037103525.1. Classification (NCBI taxonomy): domain Eukaryota; kingdom Metazoa; phylum Arthropoda; class Insecta; order Hymenoptera; family Figitidae; genus Ganaspis; species Ganaspis brasiliensis. The sequence continues at coordinate 1,770,744 of JAZKLR010000206.1, read as the reverse complement.
TAAACAATTTTTTTAACATTTTTCACTTTCATATGATATCTATTTTATTTTTAATATTTAATAACTTTTTTAGTTTATAGTGTTTAATGGTTTGAAATAATTGTTTTGATTTTAATATATTTTGGACACTCACTTAATAAAAAATAAAATAAAATAAAATTTCTATTTTTAATTAAATGAACAAACTTTTTCTCTTTTTAAGATTAATAAATGAAATATAAAATAATTGTTAATCATTTGATTTTGCGATTTTATATTAATATTATAATTTATTCTGTTTTCGTTATTAATGAAATGATGTTTTGAATTTTAATTTATCGACGAGTATTGTGACTTTATTATTATTGTCAGTTGATCGCCTTGTGCCGTTGTGGCAACTTGTCTATATTATTTATATTTTAAAATTATTAACTTCATAATGACTGTACTTAATATATATACATATATATTTTTAACAAATCTTTTAATGGTAATTTCACTTTTATAAACTAATTTTTTAATTTAAAAAATTCTTCGTATTTTTTGTATATTTTGTTTATGATTCTTATTAATAAAAAAATTATTTTAGTTTCTGATGAGGACAGCATAGGCTGCATAGCTGCCGAAACGTAAAAAAACATCTGTGTGTTTTATTGACTCGGAGTGATTGATAAAATCCTAAAAATCAATAACTTCACCGATTGATAAATTCATTTAAAATAATATTAATATTATTTATGATGGAATCGTTAGGCAACTGACTATTACTTTATTTGTAACAGATTCTGTTCATATATGTAAATTGTAATTTTCGGTTAAACGTTTTTTCATACGGAAAAGAAAAAATATTAAAAGTTAAATTTGTAGTGATATATGAAGTAATTGTTTATGTGATGTTTGACTTCTGCAGTATCTAAAATAATTATGACTGCTGGTACAGTAGGAGAAGTATTCGAATTTTCCGAAAACTCTTAAAACTTGTACCTAACTCCAGACACATGAAATCCATGTATAAATTTAAAAGCATTTTAAACGATTAGTTGTTTACAACATTATTAAAATAATAACTGAACTGTCAGTGTTTATACATTATTATGTAGAACTTCATAATTTACAAAAAGGTTTATTTTTCTAAATATATTTAAAGAAGAATTGTTAATTTGCAACATGAAATTGTTTAAAAAATTATTTAAAAAATTTATTGCGATGAATTTGTAACATATAATATTATTAATATTAATATAAAAAGTTTAAAAGTTTAGAAAAAACTAAAACTTTCTAGGATTATTTAAATATTGTTATAAATAATGGTAAAAAAGTGCTTAAACCAATGAAAAATAATTTTAAGTATCAATAGATATTGATAATTTGTCAAATTACAACAATTGTAGTGAATAACCAGAAATAAATTAATAATAAGTGCTTTTAGAAATATTTTTCATTTTTTTCAATTATGGTGGTTTACAAAAAAGTTCGTTTTTTCCTATGAGGGAAACAGTGGGAAATTTCATGCTCTCTCTACGACCTCTTAATATTGTCCGATTTAAAGAGCCGAAAAAATGAGTTATTTTTTTAAATTTGGAACAAATTTGGAGTTTAAGATCATATCAATTTTTTTTCTATGCGTTTTTGGACCACACTAATTCGCATCAATTTAAAATCAGACGTTTAAAATTGCATATTTGCCTGTCTTTATTTTTAGCTACTGAAAAAGTCTTGATTCAAATAAGTTTTTATTTCTCTTTTTATAAATTAATAATTAGCAAACAATCTCTATTGTTCTTGGACGTATTAAACATAATTTACTCAATCAATTACATTTTATTTATTGTTTAGTGTAACGTCTGTTACTGGTTCATAAAGTAATCAAGTCTTTTTTCATAGTTTATTTTTTGTACATTTTTATTTCATTTTCCATTAGGTAAGGTTTCTTTTTCATACTATTTCACAGTCAATAGTTTTTAATTGAATTAGGCTGTAAGGCTTTTCTTTATTCCAAAAATTATTAAATCTTTTTCAAGTAATTCGAAATTGTCATTAAATAAGACTGTTGCAAACTGTGATTACATTACAATTTTCGGTACTGTACAATATAGTTTGCCAAATGTAAGTTTTTACACTAAGACTGTTTTACTGCGAGACAAATTTTCTGAAAATTTTTCCTACTTCAAATATTGATCAAGGAGATAAAAGGTAAAAATGAAACAATTATTAATTTCTAATCAAAGTTTCTGGAAGTATTGCATACAATTTGCTCACTCGATTCCATTTTATTTATTGTCCAATGTAACGTCATTTATTGGGTTCATAAAATAATCAAGACTTTTTTCATAATTTTTTTTATATATACTTTTTTATTTAATTTTCCAGAAAGTTTCTTTTTCATACGATTTCGCAGTTTGTTTTGGATTGAATTAAGATTCATTGCTTTATGTTATTCCAAACCTGATTAAATTTAATTTAAGTAATTCAAAATTCTTATTAAATACGACTGATGTTGCAAACTGTTTTAATACATTACAATTTTCGGTGATTACTGTAAAATGTAGTTTGTTGTATATGAATTTTACAGTAAGATTTTTACACAAAAAGTAATTAATTTATCCGCTTTTGCAGCAAAACCAAGTATCACATACTGCCTTGTCAGCTGGTAATCTTTTTCTAGGCCAACATCCATACCTGCAACGACCTTGTCCATTGTGGCATGGTGGATCTGGAGGAGGTGGCCCATAATGAACTGAAAATATAGGGAAAATGTATATTCATTGCATTATAACATAGTCTTTAAGTCTTTACAATATTTCAAAACCAACTGTAAAACAGGAGGTTCGTACAGATAAGCTTATCAAAAACTTTACTCGACACAATACATAGTTCTAATAACAGCGTTATTTTTGTGTCTTTTTATTTTTCATCCTCCAAATCTAAATTTCTCAAAAATAACTACCAGGATAAGTAATATCTATCAGATTGAGATGTCGGGCAAAAGTGCGGTGCAATATGTTACAAAACTCGAATGACCCATCGATGGCTGCCATTTATGGCCTCCATTTGAAAGTAGGGCAAATCTGTGGCGACTTCTATTTGCGTTTGCTATGTAATTAGTTATTTTATAATTTATACTAATCCAGATTTTGAGAGCAAGTGTAAGGTGCTCTTTAAGCGCATGCGATGGAGTATCACGTCACTGATATAAGATCATTTGGATCTCAACCATCTGTTAATATGGTTTATTTTGGAGGGCTGTTTCTTCATTTTAAATATTAGAAAATTAGGAAATAACGAAAAACAAATTTAATGCAAAATTCAAACAAGTTTAGGTCAAAGTTTGGTATCAAAATATTTATTGTTTTAGGAGATAGTTTACGAACAAATTTTGCTTAAACTAGTAACGTCATACTCCTCGCATGCCATTAAGTGTCAAATAATAATTCAGTATTTTAAGAGAAAGTTTACAAACAAATCCTGCATATACCAGTAACGTGTGTAACGTCACTCTCTATCTCATGTCCTTAAGTATATGAGAAGTAAAGAAAAGAAAAAGGTCCAGGAAATTTTGATCAAATTTTTACCAAAACAGGGTTTTTGCTTTTATAAAAATTTGTTTTTAAAAAAACAAGAAAACAAAATTTTTTTTTAAGCTTTATATTTAATTTAATTAATATATAAGCTGATTGGGTCCATTGCTTTAGAAAAACCGATTATTATATATAAAACTAATATTTTTTCAAAATTTTATAGAATAAATTGTAATTTTCAAATTTTTTAATATTTTAAAAATTAAGTTATTGATCAGGGAGCAAGTGTTTTTGCTGACGTGGAAGCAAAATTTCCATGAAATGAACATAATTTTGGGCTTGTTTCATTCTATTCATATGACGTAATACTGTTTTAAAAAAGGGAGTTCAAATTTAATTCCCAACGAAATCCCATACAAGTTCAGTCTTTAATAATCATTGATATACAAATATAATAAATTATATAATAATAAATTCGAAAAATTTAACTCCTAACTCCGGCAACGTTTATCACCTTGCATATCACTGTATTTATGATTATAAAAGACAAGTAGGTCCTGGTGGAGACAACAAAATCCAATGAAACACTAACATACTCAAATACCTAAACATAATCTTTTTTCAATTTGCACGAAGTATTGACAGAACGTAGTAAACATAAAAGCATCTTTCTCACAATTTGGTAAAATTAAAAAATGACAAAAAGTGTTGTTATCATAATTGTAATGATATTATAAGTAAATAAAGAAATTTATTTATAAATAATTACAATCCAGCTATTATATAATAACGATATGGATATTTTAGAAAAGAAATATTAACTTACATCCAAAAACGCCTTCGACAATAAATATAATTGTCAAGAGGAAAATAAAATTCAGACGAAGAGATATCATTCTGAATTTATCCAAAGAATATTGTAAGAACGAATTTTATGTTTGTTTAAGCTGTAGATCAAGTGAATAAACTATTTTAAAAATTCGCTTTATATTATACTCGAGCAGGCGATAATTATAAGTATTCTTTTTGCGAAAAGTTGTATGCAATTAAAATTTTAATGCGTAGGAAAAATATTGATAAAGTTTCATGCTTAAATATAACAAAAGCAATTAATGATAAAAAATTATAGTCATTGTATTTCCGTGACTTAGTATCTTACTGTGCATTAGAAGGTTGAAAAATTATATATTTATTATTTATTCTAAATAATAATAAAAAAAAATTTTGTTTATAAAAATAATTATTATTAATAATTATTTTTAAAAGATTTTGAATCAGCTTAACTGTTCAGAAAGTTTGCTTTTCTTTGTTAGAAATGTTTATTCAAAGCCCTATATGAATGGCTTTTTCTTAATTAAACTTTGATGTAGTACACAAATTGTATAACAAATCTTATAAACAATTTCTTTTTAAAAACAAATTTTGAGAGATTGAAGAATCGATAAATTTTTAAAAATTGTTTTTAAAAATTGTTAAACAATTTTTATGTCACAACAATGTTTAATTACGTAAAAGACATTAATCAGTGTCGCCGAATAATATTTTCAGCAAAGAAAAACGAGAAAAACAAAATTCATGAACAGCTATATAGGCTAATCAATAATTTTTGTAAAAATACACAGCCTCACAAAATTTTCTTTTTTTTGCAAAGCCACTACACTAATATATTTGTGCAACACCTGTAAGAAAAGTACCATTTATCTTGCCTGAAAAAAGTCTCAAAATAGGTTATGGCTGCACATATAGCAACAATGTATACTACTTTGCTGCATACTGTGCAGAAATGCTTCAAACCTAGGCGTACTAAATGTATCGTATTTTTTGGTTTTTCTTTGAACGACCGCCCCGTGAAATTAACAATTAATTATTTTGATTTTCTTATGGTAATTGATAGTTTTTGAGTTGCTTTTTGAGTTGCAAAAATCAAAATTTGTTTCCTGCAAAATAGTTTCTTTATTACAAAGCTTTAAACATGGCAGGTTAACGTCTCGATTTTTCTTCCTTCTCACTGCCCGTCCATCCTTTAAAGTTTGCTTTCTTAGCGATAGGTCTCTTCTCTCGCGGAGCGTCACATATTATGAGAACTTCAGATGTTGCCGGATTATTTGTTTATTTATAAAATCTAAATTAACTAATAATTATAAAATGAAGAAGAGAAATTGTCTATTAGTTTATCACTGAATATTTTCCAAAAGGAAGAATTCAATTTAATTGGAATTTACGGGCTGTAGGTATGACTGTTAATGATCGAATGTCCACTCTCTACATTTAAATAAGTGAAAATTCACTTATTAGATGTCAAAAGTCTTCCACTCTTTCAAAAAGTGTATATGCCCTTTTAATAAGTGAAAATTTCACTTATCATAAGTGCATATACACTTATTGTAAGTGCATATGCACTTTTTGAAAGAGTGGAAGACTTTTGACATCTTATAAGTGAATTTTCACTTATTCAATTTTAGAGAGCAAGGAATGTCCAAGTTCCGTCAGGATAGCTCACCGATCGGATGCCATTGCAAGTCCCACGTCATTTGAATTTTGAAATTCAATTTTTAATTCATATTCATTTTATAATGCGATTTAGTACGCAGTGGCGTAACTAGAAAACTCGGGGCCCTGATGGAAAAAAAATTTTGGGGCCTCTCGGAATCTAAAACGATATTGAATACTAAAAAAAAAAAAAAAACTTCATCTGTTTCATTTTTGGGGGCCCCTAGCACCCGGAGGCCCTGATGTTTCGGTTCCCCTGCATCCCCTATTGTTACGCCACTGTTAGTACGTACTCGCGGAAGGATTTTTTATCCTGCCGGAAGGATAAAAATTTGTTTGCAGGGAAAAAACATGCAATACCTCCGAAATTTTCAGACCCTACATTAATTTTTTTTTAAAACACTCATAGAATCTGTGAGGTTTTAAAATTTGATATAGTAATTTTACAACTCACAAAATTTTCTTATTTATTATAATTTGATATTTTGTTCAATAAAATAACTTTTTTCTTTCCATTTGATTAAATTTATAATAACATCTGTAAAATATTTATTAATCTGTTCTCAAAGACTCCCTAAAATGTCAAGATTTTGTCCGTATTTTTCAATCTTAGTATTTAAGAATTAATTTTATTTATTTTCCCTATTCTTATGAAATCTTGTTTCGAGTCAATAAATCTTATCTATAATGTCGAAAATTATCTGAAATTATTTACGATTCCCTGTAATTATTATTATTTAAGGAAAAGAAAGAAATTGCTTCCTGTGTTCCTGAAAATTTTGAATTTGACGCCAAAAAGGATTTTAAGAGGATGTTTTTGGACTTACAATAACTGAATTTACAATAACTATATTCTATTTCTTTAACATTCTTAATGGTATTTAGGTATATATATCATAATTTTTTATAATTATTCTTCATATTCTTTTTTTTTTTTTTTTTTTGCGTAGGATGTGAAAACCTGCCTTCAGGTACCCTGTAGCCCGTACTACAGGGTTATGCGGGGGTGGCGATGTTCTGCCGACCCGCTAAAAACACACCCTTATTTGGGGACCTTAGGACCACTCCCGGCTAGCACTTTTCGCGCGTATCGCCATCGGGAGTAGTCTTATATCCCCTCTTCTGTCGCCGAAGCGACTTTCTCCCTTATTCTACGGGACCTCCATTCTTTGGGGACCATCGAGATCTTTGACCCTCATAACATAATGTATGAAGGTCTCGATGGTTCGGCAATCCTCGGGAGAGCGAGTCATAAGCGGGATCATGTTCTCCGGTGTAACCTTGCGATTAACACCGGTAAACATAACCCGCCTCTCCGCGTCCCAACGCTTACAGCTGAAGAGTGTGTGCTCTGGGTCGTCCACTGGGAACTTGCAGTACACACACTCCGAGCTATCAACCTTTTTAAATCGCTCCAGATAGGTGCCGAAACACCCGTGCCCTGTGAGAGCTTGGGTTAAATAATAGGAAACCACTCCGTGTTTCCTACTTATCCAGGTGGCGAGTGTAGGTATCAGCCGATACGTACATTGTCCTGTCTCCTCCCCGCTCCATCGTTCTTGCCATCTGTTTACGAGTCTGCTTCTCGCATCTCGGCGAATTTGGTCCTTGCTGGGTCTATTATCTTCCGTATATACGGAAGAATTTCTCTTCTTGAAAAGGAGGAAAACTTCTTCCCTTTCTTGTGCCAAAAGATCTGCCGGCGGGACGCTGGCAAGGACCTGAGCAGCACACGTCGGCACTGTCCGATAGGCCGAAATAATACGTTTCGTAATAGTTCTCTGCGCGGACAGCACCCTTCTACAGATGGTCTTGCTTCTGTCATTTCGCAGGGTCGGAGCCCATACAGGTGCTGCGTATAGCAGCTTTGAAAGGGCAACACTTGCCACCAGTCTCCTCTTTGCTTTAGAAGGCCCACCAATGTTCGGCATTAGACGAGCTAAACTTGCCGAACACTGTCCGGCCTTCTGACATGCCACGGCTATATGGTGTTTAAAATTTAAAAATTTGTCTAGTTCGACACCTAAATATTTGATATGATTCCTCCATTGGACCTCGAATCCGTCTATCTGAATACCAGGGGCTGTATAACCCCGTCTGTCTGTGACTAGCAGCGCTTCGGTCTTTTCCAGAGCCATTTGAAGGCCTCTGGCCTCCAGCCAGCTCTTTGCCCGTCTCAGACATTCGTTCACCAATACGCCCAGGGCTTCTACAGTTTCGGCAGTGCATACGATCAACGCGTCATCCGCGAAGCCTATGATCACCGCGCCTTTAGGTAGACCCATTCGCAAGAAGTCGTCATACGAGACATTCCATACGAATGGTCCTATCCTCGAGCCTTGAGGGGCACCTCTCTGCATCTCCTCTTTCAGAGTGCAGGTGTCACCCTCGTATATTACCCACCTGTCGCTAAGATAATTATCCATTATCCGCAACAGGTAGGGCGGTATTCCTTTGTTTCTCATCGACTTGATGAGATCTTCCCATCGCGCGGTATTAAACGCGTTGCGTATATCGATGGCTACCAACGCGCAGAAGCCCTTTTTCTTCCCTGGTCCCAATTTGTTTTTTCCTTCTCTGGCTAGGTCCACCGCCTTCTGAATGGCGTCTACTGTGGACAGGCCTTTGCGGAAACCAAATTGGTTGTCAGACAGACTATTCTCTCCGGTCAAGTGAGATTGCATTCTCTGCAGAACCATGTCCTCTAAAAGCTTACCCATCGTATCTAACAGGCATATAGGCCTGTAGGATGCGACTTTATCTAGAGGTTTGTCTCTTTTCCTTAGGAGGACCAGCCTCTGTCTTTTCCAGTCGCGGAAAAACTCTTCTCTCTTCAGGCAGTTGTTATAGCAGTCTAGGAGAATCTGAGGTGAAGCAACGATCATTTCCTTAAGAATCTCGTTGCCTATCCCATCTAATCCCGGCGCTTTGCCTGGCTTTAACCTACTGCCTGCTTTTTGTAATTCTGTAAGAGTGAAGAGTTCTTCCTCACCGACATGACAGTTACTCCAGTCCTTCCTAGGCCATGGCTCTGCTGGAGGAAACAAGGCCTTTATGATTTGCCGGACCCAATCAGGATTGTCTAGACCGGGGGTCTTTTGCCTCGATAACAATTTCTTGTTAACGATTTTATAAGCCAGACCCCATGGGTCATTTTCGACGTCACCGATTAGGTTCTTCCAGCTCTTTCTTTTTGCAGCGCGTATCTCCTTCCTGAGGATTCTCTTGGCCTCTGTATATGCCTCCTTTAGCAGAGGATCTCCGTTTGAACGGTCATATCTCCTTCTTGCATTGAGGCATGCCTTTCGCAAAGAGGCCAATTCCTCTGACCACCAGTATACATTTCTTCTTCTTGGTGTTGTGCTTCTACAACGCGGCATAGACGCGTCGCATGCGGTGATAATCATATTTTTCACCGTCCGCACTTCCCCTTCGAGATTGTTCGGCCTCTTCACCCATCCCAGATCCTCCATGAGGCGGGATTCTTCCAGGGACCGGCCGAACTTCTCCTTGTCGATTTTCTTAATATTCCACTTTGGGCCATTCTCACGGAGAACTCCGTGGTTCCTGGCCCGCAGCGTGTCTCCTCTTGAGACTGAAAACTCGATATACTGGTGGTCACTGTGGGTATAATCCTCCAGGACGCGCCAATCTTCAATCCTTTTTTGCAGGGGGCTCGTTGCGATCGTTAGATCGATGATTAAACCCTGCCCGTTTCTCCTGAAGGTCCAAGACCTCCCCTGGTTCGCAACCATCAGGTTGTTCCTGGAGATCATTTCTCCGACCAAGATTCCTCTTTTATCGAGCCTTGTCTCCCTCCATTCTGGTGACTTAGCATTAAAGTCACCTGTAATGAGGGTATCCAGCTTGGATTCTCTAAGGCTCATTTCGAGGTCGTATATCTGATCTTCGAAGGCTGACAGTTTGTCGTTGGGTGAGAAATAACAGCTATACATACGTATTCCTGCCATTTCCACCCACACGAAGCCACTGCTCGTCTCCAGGAACTTATCTGCCCGTAACTCGGAATTGCAGATCTGAATGGCTGCTCTTCCAGATTTATCTTGATACCAGGGAACAGGATCGCTCTTTCTGTTCTGTTCAGTGCAGAACAAGACATCGATCTTCCTTTCCCTGGCTGTCTGCATCAGGAGGTCTTGGGCCTCCTTACACTTATGCAGATTGATCTGCAGAAGCTTTAGGCTTTTGCCTGTTTAAGCTTCTGCAATTCTGCCTTATATATCGGACAGGAAGTGCTGCCGGCCCAGTGCTTTTTCTCTGTTCTGCCCAGATCTTCGCAAGTGATGCACTTGGGCTCCTGCTCTGTACAAGCCTTGGCCTGATGACCTGCACCGCCGCATCTCCGACAGTTTTTAATTCTGTCGGGGCCCTTGCAAGTGCGGGTCGGATGACCGTATGCCATACATCTTTGGCATCTAATGGCCTCTAAGTGCTCGCGAATTGGAGCGTTAATCCAGCCATTCCGGATTTTTCCGGCCTTCAGCACAGTACTAAACTCTGCCTCCGGCAGGCGTACCAGCGCCAGCATTGATCCGCGGAATCGCGAAACAATGCTGACCGATCGCTCCGAGTTGGCACAGCCGAGTTTTTCGTTCAGGGCCTCAGCAACATCCTCCTTGGAGGTGGCTTCATCGAGGTCCCTGATCTCCAAAGTCCTCTTGTTTACGAGAGCCGTGACTGTGGCCTTCTCTTGAAGTGCCTCAGTCAACGCTCCCGCAAACTGGGACGTGTTACCTCCTTTTTTGAGGACAATGAGAAACTCGTTATTGAGTGTTCTCCGTGTCCTCAAAACTTCTGCCCCTGAGTCTTCTGGCTTCAGGGTCTTCTTCAGGTCTTTCAGGATCTCGGCGTAGGAATTGGGATCCTTCGCCGAAATCCTGACGGCCTCTGTTTGCCGAAGCCTTTAAGCAGGAGCTTTTTCTTTCCGAGCCTTCTCGACTTGCTTCCTCTCTTTATTCGCTTTGTAGCGCATGCGAGCCTCTTTCTTTTTGGCCTTGTAACGCTCAAAGCCTTCTTCATCTTTTCCATCTAGGGGCTGTGGAGGCTGAATTCCAGAGGGTCCAGCGGCCATTTCTGCTCCTAAAAGGACCTGCGCACAGGTCCTCTGAGACTGAAGGCCTTCGGCATTCTTGGCTGCCTCGACAGTCTTAGAGGGCGTGTCTGACTTCGTCAGGGGAAGCGTACGCCTTGGTAAGGGGGCCCTTCTCTTGGTTTCCCTTGTAGATAACGTAGGTGAATTATCACCTTCGTTACGGGGCCGCTTCTTATCATCGCTCTGCTTTTCCAAGCTCGCACTCAACGAGGTCGCCTTTGCAGACGTTGGGGCCTGCACTTCAATAAACCGCAAATTTCTGCGGATTATATCGAAGGCTGCCTCGAGAGCTTTAATTGCCTCTTGGACCTCCTTTTTAATATTCTTTCGTTTCCCATTGCCCTTCCTTATCGTGTCGAAGAACTCAGGAATGTCCTCCAATTGTTGGGCGACGTTTTCCTTAAAGAGTTCTTGCTCACCAGTCCGAGCAGTCTTGGGAAGACCGACGTGACCAGAAGTAGATGGCAGAGCCTCTACCCGGTCTTCGTTTACCTCCATATCCTCAACTAAGTTTTCCGTTTCATGTTCCATGCTAAAAAAGTTTACCAGCGCCTCGTGCGTAAAGTGGCGGGCCGCCTTGATTGGGAACGGGTACACCCTCGGATACTGCGATCCTACCCCAGATCCCTGAGGCCCAATCAGCTGCTTAGCCGTTCCCGGAATACACGGACGGAACGGACTCGCCAGTAACAATGCAGGTTCCGATCCCTTACATCCATTACGCACTCGCCGATCAATCCCGAAGGGGCTGGCTCCTGGCACCCTACCGCAGGTCCACCTCGGCAGAGCTACGCTCACATCAGACTCGTACATGTCGCGGTTGGAAACGCCGCGACCGGACTTATCACTCCCAGTGTACTGCCTGTAGGTTGCCGATCGGCTAGTGTCGTTGGTCAGACCGAACAGACAACCGGTCCATCGGGCGCCAACCCTGGATCGAGGCTACTCCACACCAACTTAGAAAAACCAAGAAGGCAGGAGTGTCCTACTCCTCCCAGAACCCATGTTTTCCACAGCTGACGAGGATGGTTAGCCCCCATTTGGGATCCGAATTAACATCATCCGCACAGGATAGCTAGTGCACAGGTTCACAAAACGGCGACTACCCGAATTAACGGGGTCCCGTTCATTCCCCTGTGCCCAAACTCGCCAGACATCGGGAGTCGATGAGTCCTGGGAAGAGCCGAACAGCTCGTCCAGTGATGGCGTCCGAAGGACAAGCGCCTGGCCGGTCCTAAGCCCCCTCACCACGACAAGGTGACACTACGAGGGGGATTCTTCATATTCTTCATTTTATTCTTAATCTTCATTTTATTTTATTAATCTTCAATTAATCAAAAATTCGCAAATAGATATATACGATGAACCAAAGATCACATCAATTTAAATTTACCCCAATGTCTTCACTGAAAACTTTTATGTATTAAAATAGTCTGCAGCGCGACTATTTGTTTTAAGCCAATTTCAGATTATTTAAATTCTATTTGGTATAAAAAAAGGGCGTTGCAGATTAATTTAATCCAAAACAGTTTTCTGTGTTCTTATCATTAATTTTATTTTTTTATTATATTATGTATTTCTTTCATTTCACATAATTATACATAAATGAAACATTATTTTAGGAAATAATAAAATTTGGTGCGCGCTTTTTCCTAGTTTAATGAAAAAGGCGACTTAGGCAACGTACTAACCTTGAATTATCTATAAAAATGTTCAAGTTGTAAACACTTAAAGAAATTACAATTTTAATTATTCAATTAAATTTGAAGAGAAATTGAACCCACCGCGATCAAAAGGGCTTACGCGTGACTTTCGTTGGCCTCTCGTACAGCGAGTTTACGGCTGCGCCAGGGGACCTGCGCACTCGTTCATATGCCCTTTTGATCGCGGTGGGTTCAATTTCATTTCTTGCTTAGTAAACTGTATTTGTTTACGTTATCAAAATACCTTGGGAGTGGCAACCTGCAAACAATGACAACCTGCAAAACAGGAATTACATAAGTCTTCGATTAGAATTACTTATAACTGAATACACCCAGCAACAAGCTAACATTGAAAAGGATTTAAATATTTAATAATTTCAATGATAATGCAAATTATTTGATCTTTTGAATCCCTTTTTCCAACTCCACTTTTGAGTCCCGTGGTGATAGCTAGTTCGATCGTGAAAAGAATCCCGGCGAATCCAATTTTACATTTATCTATAATTTTATAATGACTTTCAATCCGACAATTTCAAGATTTTCAAGTCAGTTTTCACGTCGTTAGCGTTTGAGGCAGGGTTTAAAATATCGAGTTTCCGTGTTTTCAAATGACGTTGGTCGGTTATTAGTTGTATACTATCAATAAAAAAAATTAATGAGTTATCCGAACTGCAATACAGGTTACTGTATATTCATAGAATTTAGTTTATCACTGCAATGACTGCTGTCTTCTAAATGTCTTGTTTTAAGACATTTTGGTGTCTTTTTTGTATTTAAGACGCAAAAATGGCTCATTTTAAGACAGTTATTGAGTCATAGATACAATAAAAACAACAAAATGTCTTTGTTAAAGACACTTTAGAAACACTTGTTTTTAGAGAGATATTGTGCTTCTTATGTAAATCATTATTATGCTTTCATCAGGTAATCTAAGTTTCAAATAAAAAATTCATTGTTATTTATTTCCCTGTCTCTAAATAATATCTATTTGTTTGTTCTTTTCTTTAGAGAGAAATTCATTGTACAGTATAACGTTATTTATTGGGTTCACAAAATAATCAAGACTTTTTCTTATAGTTTATTTTTTATATACATTTTTATTTTATTTTACAGAAAGTTTCTTTTTATACAATTTCACAGTTAATTTTTTTGGATTTAATTAAGCTCCAACACTTTGTGTTACTCCAAAACTAATTAAATCTGATTTAAGTGATTAGAAATGATCACTAAATGAAACTGATATTGCAAATTGTTTTAACACCTTACAATTTTTGGTAGTTACTGTAAAATATAGTTTAAATATGTGAATTTTACAGTAAGATTTTTACACAAAAAGTAATTAATTTATCCGCTTTTGCAACAAAACCAATTATCACATACTGGCTTGTCAGCTGGTAATCTACGTCTGGGCCAACATCCAAACCTGCAGTGACCTTGTCCATTGTGGCATGTTGGATCTGGAGGAGGTGGCCCAAAATCAAAAACTGAAAGTAGAGATGGAAAATATATTCATAACAGTATAATTTTTTGTTTCTACAGTATTTCAAAGCGAACTATAAAAAGGAGGTACAGTCGAACCTGGATAAGCGAAAATTGGAAAAGCGAGAAACCTCTGTAAGCGACAGAGACTTGTCTGTATATTTCTAAAATTGTATCAAAATGTCCTTTTTTATTGACTCTAATATCATTTGCACTGCAAAAACAGGTGTCTTTAATTGTTTAAAAATGGTTAAAAATAAGACATTTTTCGTGTCTTAGATACCAAAAGTATCTTAATTTAAGACATTTATGTCCAATTTAAGACACCATGTTTTTGCAGTGTGCTCTACTAACATGAAAATAAAAATAATAGTTGTTGGTCCCTTCAACTCTTACTTATCCAGCTTTGATTGTAGGGGAGAGTAACCATCAATGCACCAGATTTTCTTCAAAGTCATATCATTTATTCAATTTTACCAATTGCAAGGACTTTCTTGCATTAATATAACACTAAAACACTCCTCTAGGTAATGCACATATTTCAATTTCATACACGATTTATTTTGATTAAATATCAAAATTTAAGATTTCTCTAACCTACTATTTTTATTTTCAACACCCTGGGTACACAATGAAGCACCTCTATAAAAGCACTAAAACTGTTCATCAATAATAACATTTTTATTTTTACTTTGTAAGACGTAAAATGTAAGATAAATAATTATCTTTAATTAGCAGTCCTTTATGACTAAGTCTTACTAGGAACCTCTGTTACGTATAATGAAATAAAAAATTAACGAAATGTAAAAAAAGTCGAATCTATCATTTCGCAAATCCTGGGGTTAAGATGGAATACTCCTTAGGGTCAAGATGGGGTACCTCTAAGAAACAACAAAAGCAATACAAAAATTCAACCTGTTTGGATTTATAAACTTTAAAAATAAAATTTAGATATTTATCGTCGTCATATATGCAGGAGAAGATGGAGTTAGCCCATTTAAAACATGCAGAACATGCTGTCCACCCTGAGAGAAGTGGATATTCAAAATTACTATCCTGGATATTCAAAAATAATTATTTTAATATCTGGATATTAATTTTGAATATCTAAATACTATGTTTTAATATATGGATGTTAAATTTGAATATCTATTAATTACATTTTTCTCAGTGCAGATATAAATACACTTAAACGAGATCAACTGATAATACAAAATCTTAAAAAAAATACATTGAAAACAAATAAAAAAGGGTTGTTTTTTCTTCTGATTTATGAAAAATAAATTATTGACATATATAACTAAACCCAGCTTTGAACTGTCAATTTTCCAATAACAATTTACTTTTTTTAATATTTTCCAATGACCACTTTTCCAATTTTATAAACAAACTTCTAATTTGGCAATAAATTAACTTGCACGTCTGGACTCGAAAATATTTAAAATAATGACCAGAAAATAATGCTGGAGATGAAAGTAGAAAAAGATAACAAGAAATTAAATCTATAGTTGTATTTCTGTCTACCTTAATACCTATCTTTGTTATTTCTGTCTCTCTCAGCGTTACAGTCGTTACGCGTAACAGTCTTAAACACAGCAGTATGTCTATACCTACTGCCTAAAGCTGCCTGATTGTGATTTCTTATATATGATGACCTAACGCTGTTTTAAAAAAGGGAGTTCAAATTCAATGCTACCAAAGGAATTCTATAAAATTTGCACTCTTTCGGAGGTTATTTTAAATTGCAAAAATTTAACTCCTAACTCCAGCTAAGTTTATTACCTTGCATATCAGTGTTAAATGAACAGGACTGGTAGGTATTGGTGGAGACAAAAAATCGATTGAAACACTGCATTCTCACATATATAAAAATAATTTTGTTTTTAATTTAGATTTTACATACGTTGTAAACATATTAGCATCGATCTTTGTTTCCAGTTGATAAAGTAAAAAAATAACAAAAAGCGTTGTTATGTTAAT
This sequence comes from Ganaspis brasiliensis, assembly GCA_037103525.1. NCBI lineage: Eukaryota > Metazoa > Arthropoda > Insecta > Hymenoptera > Figitidae > Ganaspis > Ganaspis brasiliensis. The sequence continues at coordinate 1,754,482 of JAZKLR010000206.1, read as the reverse complement.
AGTAATGATATGAATAATAAATAAAGAAATTTATTTCTTAATTTATTAATTATTACAGTCAAGCTATTATATGCAATAATGATATAGATATTTTAGAAAAGAAATATTAACTTACATCCAAAAACGCCTTCACAAACAATCATAATTGTCATCAAAAATATAAAATTCACAGTAAGAGATATCATTCTGAACTTATAAAAAGACTATTGTTGAACGGATTTGTGTTCGCTTAAGGTTTAGTTTAAGTTAAATATAATTTTAAAACTCGCTTTATTTTATACTCGACCAGTTGATACTTATATCTATTCTTTTCGCGCAAAGCACTTAACATTTTAATTGTTAGAAAAAATACTGATATAGTTGAGTAAAGATTCGTGTTTAAATGCAACAAAATCAATTAATGATAAAAAATAATAGTCGTAGTTTTTCCTTGACATGAAAACTTAATATGCACTTAAACGTTTAAAAATAATTAACTAGAAATGTTATTAAAAAAAAAAGAAATTCAAAATGTCTATAAATGTCTAATAAAAATATTTTTATAAATATGCTTACTGGATGTAGAAGAAGAGAACAATTTTTATAACCTTTTAATTACAAAAATTCTGTCGTACTAAAGAAGATCTTGCTGTTAATATAAAATTCCGAAATTTAAAAATTCAAGAGCATTTTTGCAGTAGAAACTGTACTATATAAAAGTGATCCTACTATAGATCCCAATTCTTGAAAGTTGATCTTAATATTTTTCATTAATTTGATTTCTTACGTTTAATGGCTCCTTGTGTGTCCACTCTTTAACTACAAAAATAATATACCGTATGTTAACTTGAGATGTCTACTTTAATATAACTTGCGCACTTTGGGGCATATTTATAATTCAGTCGTTTATTGCATAGAATACAATCACGCAACAAAGAATCTGATTTTTGTGTCAGTTGCATTGCAGTGTAATGACAGAATATATTAAATGTATTAAGTTACACTTGAACAACTCAAGTAAAGATATAATTGAAACAAATAATTGTCAAAAATTACAGAAAGTTTGAAATTTTCTGAAAAAAATTTATTTATTTTTAATTTTTTAAAAAATCTATTATTGTTAATTTTTTTAACTAATGTTCAAATTAATCTAGAGAGTTGTATTGCTTTCAGACTTAACAATTTTTTACATTTAAAATTAAAAATAGAATTCAGAAAAATTGCTCACAACAACAATTTGCAATTGTTTAAACAAATTATTATTAATAATTATTAAATTATTAATTCTTTACAAATACACCTAGAAAGCCACAACTTTTTTCTAATTTTACAAATTAATGGGCTCTGGATAAAATAAGACAAATTTTTAACTATAATTTATTATTTTTAATTTGTTTAAAAAATCTATTATTGTTAATTTTTAACTAATGTTCAAATTAACCTAGAGAATTGTAGTTTTTTCAGACTTAACAATTTTTTACATTTAAAATTAAAAATAGAATTCAGAAAAATTACTCACAACAACAATTTGCAATTGTTTAAACAAATTATTGTTAATAATTATTTATTCTTTACAAATGCACCTAGAAAGACAGAACTTTTTCCTAATTTTACAAATAGATGAGCTCTGGATAGAATAAGACAAATTTTTAACAACAATTCATTATTTTTAATTTGTTTAAACAATCTATTATTGTTAATTTTTAACTAATGTTCAAATTATGTAACCTAAAGAATTGTATTTTTTTCAGACTTGACAATTTTTTACATTTAAAATTAAAAATAGTATTCAGAAAAATTACTCACAACAATAATTTGCAATTGTTTAAACAAATTATTATTAATAATTATTAAATTATTAATTCTTTACAAATACACCTATAGAAAGCCACAACTTTTTTCTAATTTTACAAATTAATGGGCTCTGGTTAAAAAAAAGACTAATTATGAACCATATGTTTGTGGATAGAATAAATTAACGATATTTAACAATTTTGTTGAAAAGTCTTAAGGGTATGTGCTACGGAGCTAAATTTTTGGACGGAAGTTCAGTGGAAAACTTTAACTCCGTAACACATGCCCTTAAAGAAACTATTAATTTGTAATTTAAAAAAAATTATCATTTTTTTTTTCATTTATGGGGGTTGTTCATAACCCTATAGAAAATAGTTAATATTAATAAATAACACAGGCCCACAAAAAAAAAAAGTTTCGTGTACAGCAGACCCGACTAGTCATTCCCTATGTATTTTGACGCGCTGAACACGAATCCGAAGTCAGTTTTGCTCCATCACGTCAGGATTTTTTCCTAACCTCGAAATCAATAAAATGACACTTTTTGTTCATTAGCATGTGAACCCGACTTAACATTAATACATGCCTAGGGCGAATAGAAAGCTTGGATTGTGACCTTTAAAACGCTTTTTTAAAAATTGTTCTACGATGATTTTTAACGAAGTTATGATGTTTTATTTAAAATCATTTTTTTCCATTACACCATACACCACATCAATAATTGAAGTGTTATTTACATTTGGAAAAAATTTATATTTTAAGTAAAACATCATAACTTCGTTAAAAATCATCGTAGAACAATTTTTAAAAAAGCGTTTTAAAGGTCACAATCCAAGCTTTCTATTCGCCCTAGACATGTATTACTGTTAAGTCGGGTTCACATGCTAATGAACAAAAAGTGTCATTTTATTGATTTTGAGGTTAGGAAAAAATCCTGACGTGATGACTTCGGATTCGTGTTCAGCGCGTCAAAATACATAGGGAATGACTAGTCTGGTCTGCTGTACACGAAACTTTTTTTTTTGTGGGCCTGTGTTATTAAATAAATTATGAAATATTGTTGTTTGAGGACTTTTTAAAATGTGATTCGCTGTTATTAACTTTTGATTGATTTTTGAGGATTTGGTAGCGAATTTACGAAAAAGTTCGTTTTTCCCATGTAAAATCAATGGGTTTGGGCCACCTTTAAATATTCTTCGATTTCAAAAAAAAAAAAATAGGTGTATTTTTTTTTTTTTTTGAAACTTTTTGGGGGGTAGCAGCAAAACATTTTATACTTTTGTTTTTATGAACCACCCTAATATAGAGAGATATATACGTAAGTAGAGGTTAAATTTACCCTAGTTAAATTTCTATTTTGAAAATTACTAATTATTAGTAGTTTTCTACAAAGAATTAATACTGATTTCTTGTTAATTCATTAGTAGAAAACCACTAATTCAGACTTAGAGAGTTAGATAAAATGAATTAATAAAAAGGGAAAATTACCGTTATTTTTGTAAAATGAAGAGGACAAAAAGAAATTGAGGATTTATCGGTTGACAGTGTCCAAGCAAAAATGTCGCCGTTGGGATTCGCTGATGCGATTTCGCGAATGAGAAAAGCGGAATTAGAGTTTGCGCAAGTGTTACAGAACACCCCCAATAGGGCGGCTGAAGTCGACAACACCCCCGGAAAAGGGATGGTACTTGAATTGGCGATTATGAGGGTGGTTCCCACCCCTGGGGTTGCTAGGGGCGTCGCCTTACTTTTTTCAGCAAACCTCGCCGACTTAAAGCGACCAAAGAGGTGGTGTCGCCAGAATATCGCAAACTTCACTTTAGCGGTTTTGCCCACGGAAATTAGAATAATTCGATGATACGTAACTGTTGCGGCCAGAGGCGGCGGAGGCGTCCTCATTTGAATATCTGTATAATCGGAACGCTGTTAGGGCGGATCCAGAAAACGGCGATCCTGTCGTCGACACCTCATCGCCCAAGTCTCTTAATCGACGTAAAAACAGTACTTTACCCTCTTCTTCATCATCAGACACTTCTTCTTTTCCAGAACTTTCTTCACAAGCATTTAATGCCTGCAAATATTATTCCTGTAGTTTTAAAACAGTTACAGTACAAAATAGATTAAAAACAAAATTATAATAACAGATAATAAATGGGAGACTAGTATTTAATTAGTATTAATTTGATATTGAATTAAAGATTTTGATATTCGTCGCAAAAACGATTTTATAACATTGAGAATAACATATTCTTATACAAATTTTCTTAATTATATTTTATTAGTAAAAAATTACTTTCTTAGATACTTTTTGTTAAGCTAGGAAATAAAATTCTATATAACTATTAGACGGTAATGATTGAGGTTGCCTGTGTATTTACAAAAAGTTTAAACTGCTTGATTTCTGTGTGCCTAATCGATTAAAATAAAGTCAATGTATGCAAATAATCATACAGACTCAATGCCAAAAGTTATTTTAGATAAATACGAATGATTATTATTTGTTATGCGTAAGTAAATGATTGTTGTAATCAAAGTTTTAATAATATTTATAAAATATACTAATTTTTATAAAAAAATTATAATACCTATGGTAAAAAAATTCACTTAATGATACTAGAATTAATTTTTACAAATATATGAAATATCTTTCAAATTTTTTAATGCTTGATTAACTTTTTCCTTTCTGTCAAGTGACTCCTTTTTATTATAAAGATAAATTCATAAAAATAATCTGTAAATTTAAGTTATTATAAAATATTTGAGTTCAAGAAATATTATATTAACTAAATTCACTTTTAAGTTATGAAAGAATCTGTTTACAATGTTTCCTACTTTGAAGTACGTAAAGTAAATACACAAATCAGTTTAAAATAAAGAGATATTTAATTAAAATTATTATTTTGGAATAATTTATTTTGTAAATCGTAATAGAAAAGAATTGTCTCCTCACGATTTTAATATTAATTACTAATTTTTAATAAATTCAGAGTTTCAGATAAATATTGGAGAAAGTCTAAAATCTGACATTAACAATTTAAGGGAAAGAAAAATAAGGAAAACAGTCTAATTATTTAAAATTTTAATTCTTTTAAACATAGAATGATCTTACTTTAAATTATTCAAATTATTTATATTTTAATCTTATTTTCGATTAAAAATAATTTTAGATAGGTACTTTTTTTTAAATAAAAATAATTTAATCTTTGTATTTCTTTTAATGCAGGTAATTAATTTTCAAAATTATAAGTGACGCAAAGGTGACATAAAGAATCTTAAATTTAATAATATCGGTTAAAAATTAAGACAGACTGAAACTAGAATTTACTGAAGTCTCGACTGAAATTAATTGGATTGGAATACAGATCGATTAGAATTTTATTGAAAAAGTGTTTTGACTAATAAAAGTTAGTTAAATTATTTAAAACTTATTTTGATTAAAAAAGGTTTGATCTTTGTTTGATTGAAACCAGGATTAAATTAAATTAAATGCGACATAAAACAAATAGCAAATAAAAAGTTTGAAATAAGAGTCGACTAACATTAGACAAGATTATGAAATTTTGATAACTGAAAATGAAAAGTGATTGATTATTATTAGAATCATATAGAAATAAAATAAAATGCAATGTTGGATTAATTATTAAAAATAGATGTGATTAAAAAAAATCATTTAAGATTTATATGAATTGATATTTTAGCCGATTAAGATTTTTATTATAATTAATATTTTGATTAATAAAAATAAGAATTCATTGAAACGCGAATCGTCGGGATTGAACGAAACTTAAAAAGATCAAAAATTTTTTGATTTAAAATTCAAGTAGATTGAAATTTGGATTAATTGAAATTTGGAAAAATTAAATTTTAGATGTACAAAACTAAAAGTTAGTTAAAACTATAAATTTTAGTTGGAATTTCTTTGTATATATTTATTTTTATAAAATATACTTAAATTGAAGTTTTGATCGATTGAATTTTAGTTTTATTAAAATTATAGTACAAAGTTGGATAGAATTAGAATAAATGGAAATTCGAGTCAATAAAAATCGAATCTGATTTAATTTGTATAAAATAAAATTGTTATCAATTGAAATTTGGACAACTTGAAACTTAAATTAACTAACATTTGCGAATAGACTGAAATTGCAATAAATTAGATTTCGGACCCATTTAATTTAAGTTTCGTTTAAATTATAATTGATTGAAAAATTGGATTAATTCAACCTAAAATCGTTAATCATCTTTAAAAATAAGTTACATCACCAAAAGTTCCATCACCAATAAAAATTAGTATTTATTTGCAATTGGAACATTTAAAATTTAAACCAACTAAAATTTTGAAAGATTGAAATCAATGAATTAAAAATGTAGAGAATCACTGAAGACTTTTATGTATTAAAATAATCTGCAGCGCAATTGTTTTAGGCCAATTTCAGATTATTTAAATTCAATTTAGTATAAAAAAAAGCGTTGCAGATTACTTTAATCCAAAACAATTTTCTGTGATTAAATCGTAAATTCTTACTTCTCCCAGTAATTCTTTCAATCATTTTCTACAACATGTAATGTTAAAAAGCATTAATTAATGCTTTTTGACTATCTTTTGTTTTAAAAGAATCGTATTTTTTACATTAATTTTGCATTAATTCACAAATAGAGATTTCTATATGCTCAGCGGGGGTCGTACATTGTACCCAAAATATTTTGACAGAAGCTCTTATACTCGCATTGATTCCCCTCACAATTAGGTCGAGGGTTGAGACCAGATATGTGAAGATCTGAAAAAGTCGAGGATTGGCCAATTAACCACCAAAGAAAAAGTCTGAATCCGAACAAATAGGGGAACGGACGTGTGAAAAATTCCATTTCACAGTGGTCGAGTCAAAATAAAATCGAAAAAGTAAAATAAAAAAAAGAAAATTTATTGGTTTAGGGTAGATCTTATAACAACCGTTATACGTTTCAGCCTTCTTAACTACCCTAAAAAAGACTTTTTATTCACTTCCGTCAAGCTTGCTCTCAAAACGATTTGATTTTTTTACAACTATCAATAAAATTCCTATTAACGATTAAGTTACGATTTCTATAAAAAGACAGAAGATGAACAAAAATATTTACGGATTGAAAAATATTATGTTTAGTATCATAGGTATTGTAACAATGATGTTGGTTTTTATAAATTAAATGAATATATAAATTTACCTAATTTATAACTCTTTATTAGACACTTTGATTTAACGAACCATTAATTCTATACATGAATTCGCTTCAATTACATATGTGTATGTAAAAAATGCTTCTCTAAAAAAATTATATAGATAATTACACATTAAACTCAATTATACTTATAATTCACAATTAAATGTTCAAGAATCAAATAGACAAATACCTTTTACAATCCACTTTCGATGTGTAAAATGTGGTATTAAGATTTAACACATTAAAGACAGACGATTCCTCTATAAGAAATCAGCTATATATAGGTCTGTTACGCTTTTAGTTGTTAAGCTGTTCGTCCGTTACGGTATAGAGAGATAAAGATTGTAGATAGCTTAAGATAGAGAGATAAGAAACGAAGGTATACTGAGAATAGTTTCAAGAATTTAAAAGTTTAAGAGCCTAAATATACTCTTAAAAATTTTAAACTTACAAAAAGTCGTTCCACTATAAAAAATCCCTTTGTTTTTGATTTCCAAGAACCCTCAACGCCTTTCCTTAATATCAAAAACTGCAATAAATTGCGCAACTCTAAACCGCTCTATAGGAAAGCCCATTATGTCAAGCTCTCAATACTGTTTCGATAATCTTTCAAAAACACAATAAATTCAACACCACACTTTTTTCCGAAAACCTCTTCCTCCAGCATCGAACTCTCTTCGCGTCTCAATCAAGAGGGAGACTCAAGAAGAGAAATCAGGGGTTGATCCCTGTCGAAGAGACAAAAAAAAAATTGCTACTGACTACTGCTTGATAGCAGTTGCATCGAAATTCGACGACTCGTGATTCTTCATCTTTCTCTCCTTATTCGTTCATCACTCGAGGTTCTCCGGTTACTTTGCTCAGTCTTTGGAGTTGAATTCTGAAGTATATGTATACTGCAGATGCGCTCAGATGAACGTCAGAGACAACACATTTGTGCCCCCATGTGCACGGATGATCTTTGAAAACACGTGTGTTGGTACAAGGGACAAGACAAGTGTGTTGTTATGTGTCTGTAATGAAACAGATTTTTCCATAGTTCGAGTCTTGCCCGAAGCGAAACAATATAGCATACCGTTAACGCCAAAAAACGATCAACTAACTTCTCCATAACGATATCTTGCCAACGAGTTGGCCGATTGGGATGGAAAAAATATCGCCGGAAAGCCAAGATCACGTGGAATCGAATGGCGCGAGGCTCAACCCGCTAAGGGTCCCAGGAAATCGTCGAAAAATTCGCAAACCCGGGCGTCTGGCCGGAGCCCATAAAGTGTCGGCGTAAATCACTCGGTTTTATGGTGGTGCACGTTTGCCAACCTTTAGCTGATGAATTCCTTACTCAGACACACCGTGCACCTCGCTGTGGTCTCGCGCGGCGAAACCCAATGGCTTTCGGTTTCTCATTCTCTCTAAACCCCCTCCCCCCCTACTCTCCTTCCCTTAACCTGGTTCACTTCAACGTACAACTTCTCCTACCCAGTTAGGCAAAGTTCCCCTCTCACCACCCTTTTCATTTTTTTACTTTTCGTTTTTTGGTCCTATATCTTCTGCCCCTCACCCTTTTTGTGGTATCGCTACAAAAAAAAAAGAATTTCTCGTTTTACGCGGATGCACTGAGAGAAATTCGAGAAGTTTGTTCGCAGTCTTATGGGATTTGCGAGAAGTTTCAATACGATTTTTTGCTAAGAGATCGTTTAACAACGTAAGTTTTTTTATGAATCGGAATGACGAGAAGTAAAATAGAAAAGATATTGGAAGCGTGTTTGGTGCTTTTTATCTTTTTTCAATCTGGAAGTAGTAAAAGTTGAGTCGTTATAAAATTTCAGGTATATTTAAAAATAGTTCTGATTTGATGTAGCATTGAAAGATATGAGAAGAGAAATTTTGAAGATATAAGGACTTGTTTCTTAATTCTTGGGGAATGTATCTAAGAGTGGACCGGCTGTGTGATTGGGCTACGTTTATGATTTCTCCGGAAGGAAAAACGAAATTTCACTACAACTGATTTCAACAGATATGTAACAACTTTTTATATAAATAATAATAATAATACTAGTCAATGTTACTGTTGCCATTGATAGAAATGATTATTATAAAAAAATGGAAGAGTTACTCAGTGACACTACAACATACATAAAAATTGCTAAAATCCGTTGATATCTGTACAGAATGCAACTCACAAGGTACTTAATTTGTGGAATAATATGGGTCTTCTTAATAGACATTTCAAATCTGATGACCTTACACTGAAAACTTTTATGTATTAAAATAATCTGCAGCGCGATTGTTTTAAGCCAATTTCAGATTATTTAAATTCTATTTGGTATAAAAAAAAGTGCGTTGCAGATTAATTTAATCTAAAACAGTTTTCTGTGTACGCAAACGAATACCATATTAGCCAAATGCTACGATCTTTCGAAAATACATAAAAAGGACTGTCCTTAGCCTTACAGACCAATTATCTCAACAATAGGTTCTCCAACACATTTTTTATCTAAATCATTTTTTAAGTTATTAAATCACACAATTCCAGAACCTAATTCTTATATTAAAAATAGTTTTGAATTTACTAAAAAAGTAAATAATATCATTATTCCTGATAATTATGTTCTAATAAGTTTTGATGTCCAGTGTCTCTTTACTAATGTTGGTGTTAACCATGTCATCAATAGTTTAACAAAACGCTATTTACTTATTTCAAGACAATTGGATATGTCACATGATGAATTAATTAATGCTACCCAGTTTATTTTCAATAATATACTTATTTCTCTTTTAATAACAATTTTATTATAAACAAATTTATGGTACCCCTATGAGTTCCCCAGTTTCTGGTCTATTTGCCGACATGGTTATGACTAACTTAGAGAATGTTTGCATTAAAAAATTACCTTATACACCACCATTCTTTTACAGATACGTTGACGATATTTTTACTTGTATCCCAAAATATGCAATTAATGAAACAATTGACATTTTTAATAATTATGATTATTAAAATAGGTAAATTGCAAGATTGTAATTTAGATTTGAAATAGAACAAAATAATGCACTTAATTTTTTAGATGAATTTTAGTAATAACAAAAGAAAATAAAATTATAAAAAACTGGTATAAAAAGCCTATAATTTTTTTGGTCGTGTATTAAATTTTTATTCTCAACATCCCTTCTCTCATAAGTTTGCAATTATTTATAATTTAACTGATCGTGCTTTCAAACATTCTCATCAATGTTTTCATCAAGAAAATATTGAATCTATACAGCAAATTCTCCTAAATAACAATTATCCTATTCATCTCTTTAATGACTATATAAAAAAACGAATTAACACAATTAATAACACTCCTAGAAATTTTGAGGATAAAAACTTTTTCTATAAAAAGTCCCCAAAAGTTTTCTTACCGGATACAAAAGGTCTATTTGAAAAAACAGCCCACAGTTTAAAGAACTACTGATGCATTGTTACTGTTCCTTCAAAAAACATTTCTAGACAATTAAATACCGTTAAAAAATTGAAAGATAAATAAAAAAATTTAAAATAGATAATGTAGTTTATAAAAGCAATTGCAAGGGTTGTCCTGGTACATATATTGGAGAAATTAAGAGAATGGTGGGAGTTAGAGTTCACGAACATTAAATTGAAAAAAACAAAAAAAAAAAACAAATTGATAACGTTTATGTTGTTGACTGATATGACTAATTATCCTTTGATTACAAACTTATATTTGTGAATTCAGGGTTAGTTCTTCGTTCTTACCTTTAGTTTAATTTTAATCATCGACTTTTACACAACATGTATTTTAACAGTTTTGACATTTCATTTTAATTTTCGATGTATTGTGTTTTTAACCTATAACAGGATTTTTTTAAAACTCATTTTATCGGTAATTAACATTTGTTTTTTTGTATTGTCTTGTACTTATTTATTTATTTATAAAATTGTTGTTAATTTGTAATATAATAATATTTTAGTTTCTGATGAGGGCAGTGTAACTGTTGAAACGTTTCAAAACTATTTTTAATAATCAAACTATTTTTTTTATTACGTTGAAACTATTTGTTAGATGGCTTCTTATCTTTTTGCATTAATTTTTTTATGTTCCTTACAATATATTTTGCTATAAGTTTTTAGAAATACAGTAATAAAATTAATTTTAGATGACACAGTGCAAAATATCAATTTTTGAATGTAAATTGCTTTTGGGTTTTTTTGCTTTTGCTTTTTTGATTAAATTTAACTTGGTATAGGAGAGTATTATAGATTGGTCATTATACCTACACTCTAAAAACAAGTGTCTTATTTTGTCCTCACTTTTAAGACATTTTGGGGTGTCTTAATATTAAACCATTGAGATATAGTGTCTTAAAAATGCCTGTAAGACGCTTTCTAAACGTCTTATGTCTTAAAATTAGACACTTGTAAGACACCTGTTTTTACAGTGTATATGTATCTTGATGCGCTGATTATAAAAATAATAGTTAAAATTAGCGCAAATTTGATTATTATTGTAAAAAACATTAAAAATTATCATAATAATTAATAGGTTTCTGCTATTATCTTATGTCATGTCATGTCTAAATATTTAACTTTTATGTGAACATTTTGAATCTGCCATTTTGAATTTTTCTATGGGACAGATTTAATTATTCGAAATGCCAGTTAGCATACTTTTTATTTATTCGAATTTAATCTATTCACCGTTTCCAATCAGCATTTTTGTCTCAAGTTCCACTAATAATTTTTTGAAATCTAATTGAATTATCATTTGACACAATTTTTATTCATCCATAACATTAATTAGATGAGAGAGATGTAGATCCTTCCATTTTGTTTAAGCTGAACCAGTATTTACTGTACGTTTCTTGTTTGTATACAGCGTGTTTACATTTATAATATCTCTCTCACCAAGTTCAATAACTTCTTGGCATTTATAAAATTTAATATTTTTGAATAAGTAGTCAGTCTGAATTACGTCGTGCTGTCTGTCTGTTGTGAGAAATGTATTTAATTTACGCTAAACACAATTTTATAGTAATATATTTTAATTTTGTTGACGAGTTAAAGAACGTTTAAAGCTTTAACGATTATAGGTAATTTTTTTGGTTTTTTATACGCTTTTCAAATAGTTTATGTGTTATGTGTTAACTTATTATAAGAAAAAACAAAAAAAAAACAAAAACAAAAATCTGAAGTTGATTATTAATTTTTGTATATTTTTTATAATAAAAACAGCCTGATGAGGCCAACGAACCCTTGTTGGCGAAACGTCGCTTTTGACATGATATAAAATTGTGTTATTTCCATACCTTCCTGGATCATATATATTTTCTGGTTCAACATAACATTAATTAGTCTTATTTATCAAAATAAGCATTTGTCATAATCTTTTATTTATCCAGATCGACATCTTATTAATTTTTATTCTACTAATTTTAATTTTCGTCATTAATACCGAAAACACAATCGAGTATATGAAAGTAAGATAAAACAAAAGTTATTGTATATCTCAAGTCGGAAAAATAATGCTTATGATAAATGCAAATTCGGATAAATGGAATTTATGACAATTGGAAATTAGGACAAATAGAACTTATGGGAAAACCCCTTAAATTAAAGGCAATTAGAATACTGCCATAAAATTTTTGGGATTTTATGTCGCTGATTATAAAGCTAAAGTCAATTTGTACAAATAAAAATGTCGGGTCTAATATGGTGGATTAATTTTAAACATATTTTCAGATTTTATTAAAACTTATCTAAAGGTTTTTTGTATCCTTGATTATGAAACTGACACAGTTTTACAAAATTTAAAGTAGCAAACACAAAAATGGCGGACTAATATGTCATAATGCTGTACCTGTTATCTACTCCATAAATTTTAAGTAAAAAACTATCAATTGAAATAGCAAGTGAAATTTAACTATTTCCCAATTAGTATGGTGATTTACTATTTCAATCAGTAATTTTCTAGTAAAAATCAGTCTTTTTCAATAAGTAACCGATTTTTCTTTAATTCATTATTATAAAATCATTCATTCGGATTTAAAGAGTGCTATTTAAAAAAAATAAGCACAAAAAGTTTTATTTGTACAATTGTAAAATTTCAATAAACATAGGTATTCTTATTAATATAATTTTTAAAAAAATTTTGTGCAGAGCATGCAAAAAATTATAATAGTGATTTTAGAATAAATAATAAACTAATAGCAATTTAAATATATACTATATCACCATAAATTATATAATACTGCAACTTGAGTGTAATGAATTGATATTGAATATTATAGAAACTCAGTAAATTATACTGGACGCACTGAAAGAAACGTTCCATGAATTTATTATAGAAGACCGGTGAGACTGAAAGATTTCAGTGGGAAGGACTTTGAAGTAGGTACGTGTATGTTCTGAATAGAACATACAACGGACTAACCGCAAATGTGGTTACCTCAACATTCCATTTTGGAATGCACAAGAAAATGTAATTTACTATTCACCTATTGATTTTGCCGAGATTTAATTTCTTTACAACGGACATTCCAATCAATTAACAATTAAAAAATTAAGTTTGTTATCTTTAGAAGCAATTGGGCAAAATAATAAGTAGTTAATATGCGAATGGTAACAAATAAACATAAAAACAATTAATTTTTACAAAACAATAACAATTTAATAACAATTTTAGATTACAGAAAGTATCAGTATATTAAAGCACTTTTAAGGATATAAGTATTATTAAAGCAAATTTCAACCCTATTTAATAGATCAATTTCTTTCTCAGTTCCCCCTAGACATTCACATATAATGTCCGCTGGACCCCCCACAGAAGTTTTCTTCCGGTCAGGTGCCAATGCCACAGCGCTAACCTTCTTTCCTTTCTGTCTATTTTATTCTTTCTTTCTTCACTTCTCACCCAATTCACACTCAATTTCTCCTATTCGTTGACTTTTTTCGCTTTTTTTTTCTTAGGGAGCGAAAGCCAAAAAGGGACCATTACTCTATTGGCATCGATTTAAGAAGAAAATCAGAAAAAATGAATGAAAAACGCTGAAAGGTACTTCTATGGATAATTTACTGCATACTTTTTTTTAGCTAAGCAGCGATACTCTGGTATTATAAAAAAGTCTAAGGAGGGATCATGTGTGCGGCATTTCCGAAGAAGCATTATATACGTTCAATGGGAATTGATATTAAGGAGTTAGGCAATGAGAAATTTATTAGTTATTGTGACATTTGTGCGGTATTTTTGGGAAGAGGTATGAGAAATTAATAAATATATATTTAATTACAAAAATTATTATTTTATTTATGAATTAATTCAATTTTTTTGTTAAATTCTCATTTTGTCAGTAACAAACAAATATAAAAATCTCTGGAACTTTTAACTTAAGTGTTCCTTTCATACTTTTGACTTAAAAAAAAGCATTAAATAGTTAATGTTTATTAAATAATTATTTGTTGTTTAATTATAGAAGCAGAATATTATTAAAACTTTACTTTGGATTAATGTTTTCATTTTGTCACAATGAATTTCATTATTTCATCTTTTAAAATGTGGCACTTCTGTTGTCTCTTTTTTGCAATTTAATGTTTTATTACAATTTCTGAAAGTTTTTGTATCACTGGTCAATTGCTTTAGTTTTTGTCAAATAATTATTTGAACACAAAAAAGAATAATTTAAAACTACAGGCACAGGCATATTGAAGTTAAAATAATAAATCAGTGGATTTTACTTTTATTATATATTTCTTTAAAGAAATAAATCTACTGGTTATGTGTAATACGTCTCATCAAACCTGCTTCAAAATTGTGGCACATACTAATTACAAAGAACATAAAACTATTTATATATTTATTTATATTCACCATTAATATTTTACTTTTTAATGCAGATATTTAAATTTTCGATCCTCAAATAATTGATCAATTTGTTTGTTTACATAAAGTCTTTTTGCAATCAATCTGAAGTTGCGCATTTAATAATTTTATATCGATAATTATGAAATGATTCAAAGTTTTTGATACATAAAAAAACAAATAGGGTAAATGTACCAATTACTACGAATGCTCCAATTACTACGAATCAGCCTAAAATAGTGGAATAAAAATTTGTTTGAATAAATAATGCATTACAAACTAATATTTTATCATTTTAATGTATTAAGAACATTATTATTGCTGAAAACTTCTGGAAAATTGTTTTTAATTTATTTAAAATTGCTTTAAAAGTTACTACTCAGCATCACAACACAATTTTGATTTCAGTAGGTTGAAAGTCCTTTTTGATATTTAGTTATTTGAATATATTTGAGACAGAAACATTTAAAGTAAAGTTATTTCCAGACAAAGTAAATATTGTAATATTTAAAAATGTTAACAATTTTTAATATTTTTAATATTTTCATTATTTATTTTTAAATGTAGTAATGTGTACAGCATTTTATGCGCACGCATCTATTACGACAAT
The DNA here is from genome assembly GCA_037103525.1 of Ganaspis brasiliensis. Taxonomy (NCBI): domain Eukaryota; kingdom Metazoa; phylum Arthropoda; class Insecta; order Hymenoptera; family Figitidae; genus Ganaspis; species Ganaspis brasiliensis. The sequence goes on along the minus strand of JAZKLR010000206.1, from coordinate 1,739,044 downwards.
ACAAACAAAGTTGATTGACCTAACCTACAAATATGTTTTGAATAATGACAACTGTTAATGAGCACTGTGAGTTAATATTAGTTTAGATATAAGTGCTTTTAGTGAAAGAAAAGATGCCAAAAAAAGATATTATTTCTAAGAAAAAGTGGTCAATTAAAACGAGAGCATCAAAAAAAGCTGCAAGAAATTGAAGAAAAAAGCAAAAAACCGAAGAAGCAGTACCTAATGAAAAGAAAATAGAATGGGGAAATCGAGAAAAAAATTAAAGATCTCCAAAAAAAAAACACGAAACATTAATTTAATACGTATATTAATATATATTTGATTTAAACTTTGCTCAAACAGAACCTATTTGTTCTTTTTTGTGATTCTACAAAGTGATTTTAAACTTTATTCTACATTATTCTATTTCAATATAAAATTAGTTTAGAGAAATATAAATGTTAATAAATAAATAATAAAAACTATTGATTTATAAAAAAAAAATTCCCCGTATAATTTGCATATTAATAGCGAAAATCAAAATTTTTAAGTAATTTCTAAGGTGAAATTTATTCGTAGTATTGCCATCGTAGTAACACAAACACTCGTATAGTAATACACGTGTCGTAATGCAAACCATCTCGTAGTAATACCAACATTGTATTTATTTTTTAAATTGCCTTTTTTAAATATTAATAGGCATTTACCAATGATATACATCGATTTTTCAATGTTAATAATGCTCAAATATTTATTATAAAAAATTCAAGGATGAATTTTTAGTTTAAACTATTAAAACGTAGGTTTAAAAACGACGATTTTGAAAACTCGTAGTAGATGGTACATTTACCCTAATAAAATAAAAACAGACGTTAAAAAAATGAAAGAAAGACGTGCGTGATATAATTTTTCATAACCTTAATTTTTGCGCAATATATGATATTATAAAATAGAAAGCAACTAAAAAAAGTTTGTCCTACAATAGAATTGAAATCAATAGTTGAGTTTAAGACGCAACAGAATAATCATAATATAATATGTGCTTGCAAAAAAAGTTATCAATAATAATTTTAATCCAAATGTTGAAGTTTCCAGTTATTTGCCAATACATTCACATAATTTCTAGTTGTTTACAGGAAAATAGGTATTTGAGAAACCAAATTTCGTAAATTTAGTACTTTTTAGAATGAATGCGTTTACCTCTATTGATATTCAAAAAGCATTTCCACGAGAAATTTCCTCAGATAGTGTGCTTACACTACTGAGACGCCTACACCAATCTGTCTTAAAATTCCTGTGCGTCCTTTTTTTAAATTCTCAGTATCGACGTGTACCCATTCACGGATCGGAAAGGAGGGACAGAAAAGGAGAGAAGAAGATAGAAAGACAATTGACAAGGAGATGAAGGGTGACAGAGATATAGTCGATGCGTAGGGCATTTAATTGAGAAGAGTCCATGAAACAATGGTTATCCGATACTATAAACTTTTTTACATATGCGTAACCGCACATGTGCATTTCCATTTACTCACACTACAACATTCAGGAATGTAAATACATGATAATGTCAATATTTTGCTTATAGATGAAAATCAATTGTAAAGAAATATTTTCTATAAATCCAGAAACTCCTGAATTAAAATGATTTCAACTTTACTTAATATATAGTGCCATTTCTGATAAACAAATACCCATAAAGTTTCTTCAAGTTCATAAAAAGTTCTAAGGTATTTTAAAATTAATTATTTTTTTTTAATGTAAGTATGAAATAATATTGTATCTATACACTGTATAAATGATTATTTGAAAATGATAGACTTTTTTCAAAGTCTTATTTTGTTTATTTTGTAACAATGCCCTTGCTCAGAGATGGCAACGACTTTAACACCTTTATAATTATTCTTAGGGCCATGTGATGGCGAATGACGTCACTGGTATAGGCAAAATTTGTCGGTAAACTTTCTCTTAAAATAATAACTATTTTGACACCAAACTTTGTGGAATTACTTAAAATATCATTAAGAAGATTTCTCTTACCCCAATTTGTTTAAATTGTTCGGATAAATTAATTTTTTTAATTTTACAAAAATCAGCTAAATTTTTTAAAAAATTAATTTATCCGCAAAATTTGAACAAATTTGGGTCAGAGAGACCTTCTTAATAATATTTTAAGTAACTCCACAAAGTTTGGTGTCAAAAATGTCAAAATATTTATTATTTTAGGAGAAAGTTTACGGACAAATTTTGCCTATACCAGTGACGTTATTCTCCATCACATGCCCTTAATGAACCTTAATTTTATTTATATTTAGTGCGATTCCAAGTGAAATTTACGTTTTTTCCGGCAGGTTAACGGAGGGCAATGAAACTTTAGAATTTTATTATATTTAGTATTACTAATATCTTTTTAAAATGCTCAGAAAAATATAAGGAATAATTCTATTTCAGTACAATTTTTTATAATTTTAAAATTAAAAATGTTATTAAATAAAAATTATATAACTTTTACACAGCTAAAAAAAATTCAATGACCCAAATGCTAAAACGATCTTACCTGTGTTCTTTTCAAGATTCCAAAAGAGTTGAAGTTAACTGTTACCTCCTTAATATTTAATTTTAATAAATTATAAATGTAAACATTGGAATTTGAAACTAGTAAACATTGTTAATACGTTGCGCGCGCATCTCTAGCTGAGAAGTGCAAAGCCCATGTTACACGACGTGAATTCAGTATAATCAGTGCCAGAGCAAAGAAACTTTGTACCCCGTTGTAGAATTAAAAACTATTTTTAACTATTTTTGTCAAAAATTCTTTTCTAGAATGATATTAAGCTACTGGACATTCGGTGGCATAACACACACATAAAAAAGTCGTAAACATTGTATTTGGTAACATGGGCTTTGCACTTCTCAGCCAGAGATGCGCGCGCAACGTATTAACAATGTTTACTAGTTTCAAATTCCAATGTTTACATTTATAATTTATTAAAATTAAATATTAAGGAGGTAACAGTTAACTTTAACTCTTTTGGAATCTTGAAAAGAACACAGGTAAGATCGTTTTAGCATTAGGGTCATTGAATTTTTTTTAGCTGTGTAAAAGTTATATAATTTTTATTTAATAACATTTTTAATTTTAAAATTATAAAAAATTGTCCTGAAATAGAATTATTCCTTATGTTTTTCTGAGCATTTAAAAAAAAAGAAAACCTTGATACGACTAATAGAACAGAAGATATTTGCGATTTCAAATTTTTTTTGCAAATTTCAATTCTCGTAAACTAATTAATATTTTGACCTAATATTTAGGTAAAACATTAGTCATACTAAATATAATAAAATAATAAAGTTTCATTGCCCTCCGTTAACCTGCCGGAAAAAAACGTAAATTTCACTTGGAATCGCACTTATTTTAAATTAAAAATTTGTTTTGATTTTTTATTAATTGTGAAAATTAATTTTTTTAATGTTATTGTAATTTTAAATTATGCTAAATTACTTAAGTAATTACAGATTTTTTTTCGAGTTATTCTTCTCTAGATCTGTAGTTTTTTGTATAAACAGGGGCACCTCTTGTAGGATTTACTACAGTCTTAGTTAATTTGAAGCTATAGATTGCGTTATAATCAACTCTGGATCCACACAATAATAGAAACAAGTATTGATAAGACCCTCACCACCATAAAAAAATAAAATTATTATTTATATGTTTTGATTTTAAAATGAAATTTATTACATAATAAAACATTAGAGTTAAAAAATAAATTCGAAGTTAAAAAGAAAAACTGAAATTAGAGAAACTGAACTTAATTTTTTGTACGTTAAATATATGCTTGAACTTACAATTTTTTAATTTTATTTCTTAAAATTATATTTTAATAAACTTAATATTTAATAAAACTAAATGGTTGAAAGATTTGTGGCCTTTGTTCTTTTTGTAAAAAAAATTTGTTAAATATTTCAGGAATTAAGAATATTTATTTTCTAAAAAACCATCGATGCATTTTGCCATGAACATGTCACTTCAGAACTGTAAGTGAAACAAATTTGAATTAACACAGCTTCACTATAACAAATTGTAACGATTTATTAGTTAATTTTAAATTTTAAACCGCAACATTAAATAAATAAATTAATTTAATAAGATTTTAGTGATAAACTTATAGACATAAAATTTATATATCCCTACAAAATATTTAAATGAAATAACTGAATTAAATACTATGTCCAAATAACAATTTATTTACTAACTTATTTAATAACCGTCCAAGATAACAAAGTTATAAATTTCAATAATTAACACACACAAATTTTCTTCTGCGCAGAAACCGGTATCAAATTACGCACACAAGATATTACTACAAAGGAATTTACAAATAAACAATAGTATAGAGAAAAACCATACAAGTCAAATTATTTATAACAAATAAAAATAGTCAAAAAATACAATGCAAACGATCCCCGCAACTCTATGCAAATGGCATGCGCTCTCAATTCATTAAATAATTTTATAAAATAAAATAGAATCAGATACTCATCCAATAACCGGAGAGAATATTGAGGAGACGGCTCGACATCCTTTAAGTTAACTCCAGACTTCTGATCTGAACTTTTCTTTGAAAAATATCATCCGTTCGACGTGAGGATCCCTGTGTAATTTTATCCATTCATCTTATTAAGTCTTATGTCTCCATGCGATTACGAACACTTTATTCCATTGCAAATTTAAATGAATTAAACGGCCACACTTTATCAAAAATAAGGAACATTATTATTTAATATTTAAAAATTAGTAAACCGAGAAAAGTATTGAATTTTTACCTGTCCGTGTCCTCGGACGTATAGCCGCCTGATCGTCATCAAAGTCCGAAGATCGAAAGATTAATTTTCATTCGAATTTCCTCGATGAGACGATTAAGCTCGGCTAATTCGTATTTGCGCCCCACTCTCGGCCAACTACTGAGGATCCCGGCAACGGACAAACAAATTTAATATCTAAACAGTTTATATAAACGTTAAATGGATAGCGTTACTCAGGAAATAATTGAAATAATTTAATGATTACAAATTGACAAGAAGTATATCGCTTCAACATTTCACAGTTCATAGGTTATGTAATACATACCACATGCACATGTGTTTTTCAGTTTGTCACGTAGTCAGAAAAAAATTACAAAATAACATTAATATATATTTCTAACAAATTGCACAAGTAATAACGCCTGTAAAATATAGAAGATTGTTATAAACATCTCATATACTAGAAAATTCTTTGATATTCTTCCGAATATAGATATTCTAGTATTTGAGATGTTTATAACAATCCGAAAACCACAATAAAACTCATATAGCTTTATGTAGACATAGCACCAACTTGAAGCATAAATTTGATTACAATCAAAAAACATTAGAATTCTTGATGTTGAAAATAATTGGAGGAAAAGAAACATACTTGAAATGTTCCATATTGTAAAGAGTGAAAAAACGGTAACAGTTACATTACGTCTTATCAACCTGTACCTATCGCTAAGACCGCTTTTACTCTTAGTGCAAAATATTTCAAACCCTTCCCTGCAACTGTCAAACTAAGAACAATGTCAGATGGTTGAATACGAAAGTAAAGTAATCTTAAAAAAAGGGAGAAAAAAAAAAAAAATTGAGATATCAACCTGCACTGTCTCATGGTTTTTATGTATTTTAAGATTTTTTGTTTTTTTATTCTGATATGAACTGTAAAGTTCAAATTGACATTGCTAAGTTTTTTGAAATTCACTGTTGCACACTCTAAGAATATTCTAGTACTTATATGATATGTTTATAACAATCTTCTATCTTTTTGCAGGCGTTATGACTTGTGCAATTTGTTATATATATAATAATTTTAATTTGTAATTTTTTTTGACTACGTGACAAACTGAAAAACACATGTGGTATGTATTACATAACCTATGAACTGTCAAATGTATTATAGTGAAGCTGTGTTAATTAAAATTTATTTCACTTACAGTCCTGAAGAGCCATGTTCATGGCGAAATGCATCAATGGTTTTTTAGAAAATAAATATTCTTAATTCCTGAAATTTTTAACTAAATTTTTGTACAAAAAGACGAAAGGCCACAAATCTTTCGACCATTTAGAAAAATAACGGTCTAATAAGAAATTTTAAAAAATAAAACTTTTTTTGTTTATAAATAAATCTGTAATTAACTATACGAAAAATAAAATACATATTAGAGAAAAACAGTATTTATAATCTAAATATAAACTTTTAAAACTCAAACTATTTACATTTTAATTATAATTTATTAATAAAAAGAACTGATGATGAAACTGCTTTTCATTCCACAACTTAACCTACTGAAGAGAAAATAATATTTAAATTTTAAATAATATCTTAATTTGCGATGTGAGGTCTTGAAGAATAAAATGCAAATAATAATTCTCGTCTCTCTTTCAAATCAGCGTTTTTTTTTTATTCTTTGGAAAATTAGAATATAAGTTAGGGACCTCCAAGAGTTCCAAGTGCCTAGCATCAATTTGAAAAGTAGTACAATCTAAACCCCTTGTTTGTAAACTAGTTCTAAATCTACAAATTGCAGTTAATAGTTCGTTTTGCATTTTATTTTTTTTCTTTGAGCTGACATCTGTGACAATAGAAAATAAACGCTCTGCGTCTACATTGAAGTGCGGCAAACTAAGAGCTCTTGTTATTAAAGATCGCAAATTTGGAAACATGTTTTCGACAGTTTTGAATCGCATATCCATTACATTTAACCAGAATTTTACTACATCTTCCTTAAATAAATTATTCTTATCGTCATTTTTAAACACTGCAGGCAAAACAGTCCATTCTTCTTTCAAATCTTCTTCATCATAATACCCGAAAAAAGAAGCTACTTTTGACAAATCAGAAATTTTTGCTCTAGTATGAGAATTCATTGCAACCTCAAGGGGTTAAGAAAATGAAATTTGACAATAAATTATGTTTTAAAGAAAATCGTTTTTAAATGTCAATTGTAACAGACACATAAACATTTAAACACGTTTGTCGCATTTCATTTATAACAGGAGAATTCATTGGTTTTAAAAGTTTTCCACATTCAGATCCCAAAAAAACGGACTGTAAATCTAAATGGTTTTCTAAATTGTCTAATTTAATTTTCCAAATCGGTTGAAGAAAAAATTCAGGTTTTAAAAAATGTTTTCCAATCTACCAAAAAAATCGTTCGTTATGTTCTGAAATTTTGTCCATAAATGAATTCCCTGACTGAAATTCAGCATTAAAATTATTGAAATATTTAAGTATGTAATTCAAAAACAGCATGTATGCTTCTACTTCATCATTCGAAATCAAATTAGAAATATTTTCCACTTCTGAAATAGTTTGCTGTGCAATTTTATCGGTATTTGAATCACTATTTACGTCTGAACTTTTATTTCTCTTCTTCTTTTTCAACAATTGACTTTTTAATTCAAAAATTTTTTAAATTTAAAATTTTTTTTTGAATTAAACTTTTGAATTTCAGCCAAAAGAGCTACACGTTTTGCCCTTCGCGAAAAATAAGTTGAAATCTTTGATAACAATTGAGTGCAGTAACTTGGTAAATGTTTTTGCAGTTGTCTTTCGCAATTAAATTTGACGAAAGACACATACAATTAATTAAAACTACATTTGGGACATCAGCTTTTAATTCTAAAAAAAAACGTATTTTTACAACCAACCATGATCGAGGCATTGTCACATGCAACACCAACAATATTTTGTAGCGGAATATTTTTTTGCAAATTATTTTTAAAAGATTTATAAATACTTTTTGCTGAGCAACTAGTCCATTCAATTCTATTAAATCATACATATCAGTGACAAGTCTATTTTCTGGAGTCAAATACTGAACCAAAGCGCACAAAAGTTTTTCATCCGTATTTGTAGTCTCATCTACCAAAACCGAGAAATTTGTATTTCTTAAATACGCTACAGTTCTTTCTTCCTCCCTTTTACTTAAAACATTTTTTATAATTTGAGTACATTTAGTTCTTTGTAATTCTATCCTCGCAGCAATTTTTGAATCTTTAAATTTTTTCTTTTTTAATTACTGCCTACAATTCCTACCATATGCATAGGGACGTTATGGCATGCAAACAAGGATGCTAAAGCTATATCAGCAGTTTTTATATTTATTTTTAATTCGTCATTTTCTGTAACTATTTTTTATGTCTCTGTAGCTAAATACGCTTTCAAAATTTCATTTGTAGCAAGACTATTTGCGATATGTTTTGCACGCAAACAATGTTTAACGAGAACTTTTTTACTTGACGATAAATTAATTTTGCAAAAAGCACAAAATGCTTTCTTTGAGTTTTTTTATTCAGCTGGAGCCAATCTTTAAATCTCAAATCTTTTAGCCAGTCAGTTTGAAGATTGATAACATTTCTCTGTTTTTGTTTTGTTTTGATTTTGTATGCACAGTCTGACTAATTCTTTGAGAATTTTTCTTCAGTGCATTTACATCAAAAATAGCAGAATTTGAGCAACTACAAGAATCATTTAAATTTTCTTGATCTTGTGAATCCATTTTTCATTTAATATACAAACTTTTATTATTAAAAGCGTTAATTTAAAAAATGAATTTCTCAAAATTTTATAACTACTAGACAGTTGTTCTAATTCTTTCAGGTTAGATTAAGAAAAAAGAGTAAACTACTTGAATAATCACAACTGTGATATTCTAAGTAAGCAGAAAACAGATTTCACTCACAAGTACTCCAATAAATTGGTTGGATACTTCATATATATTCTGGAACAAATGCTGGAAAAGTTTTTATCTGTCTTTGGCACAAGAATGACAACAAACAAGAATCCCAGAATAATAAAACAATTGAAAGTCTTCTCGAATGTGCGTTCAATAAAAAAAAAACGTTTAATATTTATTAAGACATTTTTAAATTAAGAAGTGTACAATAATAATTTTAGATTCCGTAATTTTATTTTTTAAAAATGTAAAAATAAAGTTGAAATTTCAAATTTCAAAATAATTGTTATCAAATTTTAATTTTAAAATAATTAAATAGAATTAGGTTTCATTAAGAATAATTATAGAGGTGTTAAAAAAGCAATAAATTTACTAGTACCAATTTTTTTAAATCATGTCATAAAACTTAAAACTTCATTTTTGTAGCTCATGCTCTATTAGCAGCAGATTTAATTCTGCAATATTTCAAAACAGAGATTTCTAATTTTTACATTGTTAAAGAAGTCAACTATATTTCTGATGGAGCGCCAGCTCACTTTAAGAAATGCTTTTAATTTTCTGAATTTGGCAAGTCTTAAACACTAATTTACGTGTTTTATAGTGGTCTTACCCTTTAATCGGATTCAAAAGTGTCATTTATGGAAAGTAAAAGAAACTCAAGATAGCAAGAGAGAAATATTCATAGCAAAATTCGAATTTTAGTTAATAATTCTAGTACTTTCCAAGTTAAAGATAAAGACCCTTAGAAGTTTTTTTCAGACGTGTTAGACCCTTTCATGACCTCTTATTGGTCAGTAGATACAATCCATAGTTTTTTATTTCAATTTTCTGATTTTTATAATAATTTTTATTGTGAAATATTAAAATTTAATTACAAACTTACTTTACATTGCATTTTATTATTTTGGGAATTTAAAATTACAATAATTTTAATTAAGTTCACACACTGAGAAAAGAGGATCTCGATTTATAGTAAATAATGTAATTATTTAGTAAAAATTACTATTTGTAGTAAAAATTACTATTTAGAGTAAAATGTACTTCATATAAAGAAAAATTACTTTTTACGTAGTAAAATTTACTAATTGTAATTATTACTCTAGTCGTTTTTAAAAATTCTGTTAATATTTTTAATCTTTATATTGTCTTAATAAATTTTATCAACTTCGAGTATTAATTATTAAATTCGTCCTTTTTTAAATATTGCTCAAGCATTTTTAAAAAGTATAACTGCGTGATATAACAATTACTTCAGTAGGATCAGTTTTTAATATTTGCTAGCAACTTTTGCTCAGGAAATAGTAATCCGTGCCACTACTACTAATACTACTACACGCCTCTCACCGATACGCGAGTCATATACAATCGAAATATATGTACATTTAATAACTGCTTCAATTCCTTGTTACATAAACATTTTTAATATTTTTTAAACAAATCTCTTGTTAATATGGATCTTATACTTTTATTTTGACATATTTTGTTCTAAAAAAAATTATAATAAGCAAATTTATATCAAAATGTGTATTAAATTAGAGAATTTAATTGTTTCCTTCTTTAAATTAATTAGTATATTGTTACTCATTAAGGATACAAAAATATTTTAAATAATATGTATTCTATTACCATTGCAAATTTCTTTATAAAACTTGAATTTGTTTGGTAAATATTAAGTAATGAAATTTCTAGTTCAAAAATTTTTTTCTTGTAACTCAGGTGTTATACAAAAACAATTTTTCATTTTTCATTTATGTTTAATCATATTATTTTGTATTATTTTCTTCAAAAAACTGCATTTGTTATAATAATTAATTAAATTTATTTTGATATTCAGATAAATTATTCAATATTAATATTAAAACATTTTTAAAATTAATTTTTACTTTTATGTTTGCTATTTTATTTTATAAATTAGTTTGCTTTAAACTATTTAATAAGTATTATTTATTAATAATATATTGTATAAAAAAATTTAATAATATTTTATTATAAAATTTTTTAGAATATATAAGTATTTCATTTATTTTTACATATTTACAATTTTTTTATTTAATATTATGCTATCTAATATTATTCTATTTACTACTATTTTGAATAATATTTACATTTAATTTCAATAATGTAGTAAAATATATGGGGTTTATGATTTATTTTATTGCGGTAATTCATATAAGTTAAAAAATATATGACGTCAGTTGCGTCGATAGCCGAGAGGCTTAATGCGAAAGCGTGCGTTTTTAGGGTTGCGACATTGCGTATTTATATTTAAGTTAGGTAGTTCGATCCCGTATAATTCAAGATTTTTCCGAAATGTTCACTCGTTAATTCTAAGTACTTGTATATTAGAAGAATGAAACTTGTAAATTAATAAATTGAAGTGTATTTATAAAGTTCATAATGTAGAAACTTTTTTATTTTTATTTGCATTGATTTATTTTATAAAGAATTAAAAACAAGAAAATATTATTTTCTGTATTATTTCATTTCCCCGTTTCCCGTCTCACACGCATATAAGGCCTACATCGGTGAGTGACGCGAGCAGTGGAGGGGCAAAATTACAATTTTCTGAGCAAATATCGTTAGTGGCGATGTAAACGCCACTCCGTTGAAAAGCAATTCTTATTCTGGATGATACAATAGTTCCTCAGATTCATATTAATACTTATAATTTTCATTTAAATTTTCCATTCCATGGAGTAAATTTTATTTCAATCAAAGTATAATTCATTTACTGAATTAAGTAAAAAGTATTTAATTTTTGAACAGTTTCAAAACTACTGCTCAAAAATAGTAATCTTTAATCGAAAATATGTAACTTTTATTATTCTTTTTTTTCAGTGCAGTAATTTAAAAAAAACCAGTAAAACACGTGTCGTCTAAAATTGTCTGAGAAATAACACATTTTCTTTAAAGCTGATCCTCTGACTATATCATATAGAGCCTATATGAATTGAAATAAAATCGACAAACTAATTAAAAAAATACTAGAAAAAGTTTTTGAGTCAAGGACAAAATTGATTATTTCGGGGATATTTTGCGAAACCATTGTTTTCTGAGTCAACTGGTAACAAGTTTCTCTTTCAAGATCCCAACCAACTCACACTGAGGCAAAACTCTGGCTCTACATATATAAAGGTACACAATAAATAATAAAAAAGCGGAAGTCTTCTCTCTGCAAATAAGGTTGTAAAATCGTCATCGTAAATCTCACGAAAGCAAACGGGGTGGGGCTGATGGGGTAAACCGATGAGGTGGACAGGGGGAGGGATCGGAAGGGGAGATATGAACGGGAAGAAAAGAGTTTTCTGAGGAAGTATCTTTCGTAAGTATGGACATATGAACAGCAGGTACACGTGTGTTTCTAAAGGAAACACGAGCGAAGCGTACTGATAGGAAAGTACAAGTGTTCACTGAAACGTAGATATAATTTATATTCGAGTCCCGTCCAAGAGCACCCAGGCTTTTATGTGCCTTTCGGGAAACGATATTAAGAGGCAATTAACGATCTTAGGAATTTCGATCATCATTCTTTTACTACGTCGACTATCTTCGATTCTTTCTTGTATTCCTTCGTTCGATTTTATAATCAATCTTTTAAATTTTCTGGATTACAAATTACTGGTTAATTACTATATTAATAATTTACCTATAAGACTTTTTAGCAATTTTTAATAGTTATTTTTCGTTATGATTATTTCTTGTTTTTTAGAGGGATCCTTCGCCTTTGGTATTTAATACCTTTGGGGCTATAAACATATATATCCCAAATGTATGACATTTTGGGTTTTACATTTTCGATTTCAATATCCTGGATTCTACCACCAGGATTTCACATATACCAGATTTTCCATCCCGCATGTTGATGGTGCTTACGTCTTACTTGTTAAATTGTAAATCATAAAGTATTTGTTTTATTTATTCAAATATAGTGAAGTAACCGATTCCTAATGCGTACAAAAATAAGTAATTTTAAATGTGAAATAAAATGTGGACACTTTATAAACACTAACAGAAATGTTTGTATGATTCAGAAATAGAAATTTGTTTCTTTCAATACATAAGGTGATTTAGAACCTCAGAATTGGATTAAAAGGTAAGTAAACTGAAATTTCAAAACTACTAATCTAGTTTTATATAAATAATAATAATAATTAAAAATAATAAAATTCTCCATAGCTTTTAGATTTGCATTGAAATAAAAATAAATTAATGAAAAACATTATTCTCTCTTACCGGTCGCCAAATCATTTCCATATGTATTTTTCTAACAAATAACAACAGTACTTCAACTTTTATTTTTCCATTAAAAGTGCAAAACTATTAACTTTGAAGGAATATTACATGTTATTTAGATTTTTTTTATCGCGATCTCTGAATTTGAAATTAAATTTTATGTATTAATTGTATTTGAGAACTGATCAAATGTATATAATGAATCAGAGAGAGTCACGAAAATGTCGTTTAAATTTGTATGCAAAAGTATGACGATAGCTCAAGGCCCGGAGTGGTATTTGAGAAAAGAGGGGTGAATTTTTCCGTACATAAATAGCGCTATCTCAAAGTTCCTCGGTCTTATTGATCGCGATTGAAAATTAATAAAGTCGTTTGGCCATACTACTGTGCGAATCGCCCAAGTCACAGAGGTAAATTTCATACTTTTTGTTAAATGTGAAGGTGATTATTGTTTTTCTCTTTCTAGGGATTTTTAATTTTTCAGTTTAATTTTTTTATCACAGAGTGTGGCGTTAATTTAACGATAAATGATGGAATGTGAATTCAAAATTCCGCGAGGCTGAGGAATTTTGAGCTATGCATTTGGATCATAGTTCGAGTAAAAAGGGTCCTTTTTCCGAAGATTGCTAATTCTTCAATAATTCAGACCAGTTAGTAGACAATAAGGATTTGACTGAAAAAGAAAAAAAGAACCGTAGAACTGATCCTGGCTTCGAGCTACATCCCTGCCTCATGGAAATCACAACGACGACAAAGGCTATAAAATCAGCGATCGATAAGTTATTATTTATTATTATATTATAATTTAGTTTTTCTATATTTATTATTTATTATCAGTACAATGTCTTTTCTGTATAATAATTATCTAGTTATTTTTACTTAATCAAGCATTGTTCTTTTTTTTTATTGAATATTATTATTTAATTTTAATTTAATATGAGTGTGTAGTATGTGTGTGGTATGTGTGTTGTAGGGACGCGTGTCCTGATTTTTGCAAGCTATTTTTATAAAGTTTGATTATATTTTATTTAATTGACAATCAATATTAGACTTTTCTTTACATAATAAATTTATTTTAAGTATTGACTATATTAAATCTGCGATTTATTTAACTCCTTTTGACTAATTTATATTTAACTTTATTTATTTAAATTAATTTCTTTAAAGATAGCAATATGTTACAACTTGATATGACAAAAATAAAAATAATAATTAGCAATAATAAAATTTTCTGTACCTTTTCAATTTACAATTAAAAAAAAAGAGGTCATGAAATTTATTATTATTATTATTATTACTCACTTGTCATCAACTGTAAGGTGAATCGTCATGTGACTGAATCTAAATAATAAGACAAAATACTCTAACCTTAAACTTTACCATTGAAAGTGCAAAATTACTAACTTAATTTTATGATTCAATATAATATTAATAGTTAAATATAATTAAATTAATTAAATAAAAAGAAAGCCATGAAAAACATTGTTATTAATGCTCTCTCATATAAGTCTGCTGAAAATTGACACGTGAAGGTCACTAAATAAACACACCACTTCTCTTATAGAATTAAAACACTATTAACCACTAAACACTTCACTGATTTTTTTTTTATAAAACACTCTTCTCCTAAAGTAAATTAAATTTTTAATTAAATATTACAAAATTAAAAAATAAAAAGAGAACAACTAACTCAAATTATTATTCTTAGCAAACTACCACCAAAATAACAACAAAAAACTATCGATAAATATCGAAGATATTGTTGACCAATAAAAAAAAAAGGTCTTACACGTCTGAAGTTTGTCAAAAGTTATTTCTTTAATAAATTTCGAGGTTCATCCTCATTTTTAAATTACGGTCAACTTAATTGAAATTGTTATAATTTTAAATTCTCAAAATAATAAAATGTCATGTAAAGTAAGTTTGAAATTAAATTTTAATATTTCACTATAAAAATTATTATAAAAATCAGAAATTCGAAATCGAGAACTATCGATTATATCTACTGACCAATAAGAGGTCATGAAAGGGTCTTACACGTCTGAAGTTAATCACAACGTCTGTTTCTTTTTAGGATTGTACGAGATCGACTCGCGCGCCGCGGCGCGCTTGTTATTTTTTTCTTAATTGAATGTTTATAATGTGAATTGTTTAAGAAAGCTCATAAAGTGTAATTATTTATATAAATTGTTAATAACAATTTTTAAGCAAAAAAAACTTCTTTTTACTATTGAGACACCCGCAAACATCAAATGCATACCATTATAAAGTATGCAAAAAAATTTTTGTGCAAAAGAAATCAAAAATTGTAAAAAATCATTTCTTTTATACCTTTTTGCTTTAACATTAAAAATTTATAAAACAATAATTAAAAACTCGACACTCACAGATCTCTTTATAGATCTCTGTTCTACCTAACCGGAGAATAATAACAAAAAACATATCCTTAAACATGAAAGTATAATATTTTTATTTTATAGAAACTTAAAAGGTAAACGAATTATAAACATACAATAAAACAAAATAAAGAACTAAAAATTATTATTACTTACCAGTTTAACCATTTCCCGTGAGGAAAATTGAACATGGCCCAGACCTGGCCCTGACCAGTTTTCCTGAGACTAGTTTTGGCAAAACTAGTCTTGGCCCAGATCAGCAGTGTAACGTTTTTTCCATAGAATCAACAAATTTTCCTGAACTGGGCCAGGCCTGGCCTAGACTAGTTTGACTAATTTTATTTCTGGCTACACCAGGCTTGGCCCAAATTAGAATTCTAATGTTTTTTTCCTGAAAATTGCCTAAATTTTCTAGAATTTGTTATGTTATGAAAATAAAAACATTTTTAAGTATTTTGGATAACCCTTATAATCGGATCGACTTTAAGGTACAAAAAAGTCGTTTTCTCGGCATTACATTAAAAAAAAACCCAAAAAAAGTTTTTTTTTTTTATAAACATTAATTAATAATTTTGTAAATTAATGTTTCCTATTAGATATTAAACAAACATAAAGTTTTCACGATTTTGAACTAAAAAAAATGCAATTTTTATTTTCTTAAAAATTATTTAAGACTGATTAACATGAATCATTCTAATTCAGATGACCCATTATAACTTTTGAGTTAAAATCATTAAAAACTTTTGAAGACTTAATTTAAATTTTTATTTAGATTACTTCAACCTAGGGAAAATTCGACATTTCTTTTCAAATAACTTTATGTTCAAAATTATTTTTTCTACATACATATTTTAAAAAGATTGTTTTTACTATATGTCCAGTCTATATGTTTTATCCTGTTGTATTTCTGGGAAAACTATATTTATCTTAAAAAATTTAAATTAGTATTTTTTAAACACTTTTAAAAAAGATTTTCTTAAAAAAAAATTATTTCTGGTCTACCTGATCAGGGCCAAAGCTGGTCCAGACTAGGCCTTCCAGATCAGATCATTCCAAGGGTTTCCGAATTTTTATTTTGGCAAATCTGATCAGGGCCAGAGCTGGGCCAAATTCGGCCTTCCATATCAGGTCAATCCAAAGGTTTCCAAATTTCTATTCTAGCTATCCAGATCAGGGCCAGATCTGGACCAGATTCGGCCTTCCAGATCAAATAGTTCCAGATCAGGCCCACTTCTGGATTCAGGCTTGCCAGAAATTTTTTCCTCACGGGTTCCACTTGACCGAAAAGAAATCCGATAACAATCACCACGTGCATTGCAATAAAAAGAAATATCAAAATCTTAAATGACATAAATAATTATGATACTTTTAGAAAAAAAAATAACAGTTAAATAATAGAACTAAAAAACAGATAAATAAGTTAGAAATAAAATAAAAATAAATAAAAGATTATTAATACTATTATCATTACTCACCTGTCAGAAACGAATGACAATGTAAACAAAACATTATTTCACTTAAAACACTATAACCTGAACTTCATGAAAATCACTATCACTTCTTAAACTACCACTCCTTAATTATTACAATTTAATTTATTTTCAATTTATTATTATTTCATAAAATGCAATTATTCAATAAACAAAGATTTTAAATATATTGAAAAATAGTACAAATAAACGTCTGAACTGTGATGTTATTGTTGACAAAAAATATCGAAAATCTGGTAGCCAATCAGAAGCCCGATAAAACGTGTTACACGTCTGAAGTTGGTCGAAAGGGTTCTCGTACAGGGAAGTCAAGGTCAAAGCTAATTTCTATGTATTAATTATTTTAATAAAATTTTTTGTTATTCTAGATTGCTAGCATTATAAGAAATTTTATAAAATAAACTTGAAGTTACAATATTTAATTAAAAGATTTTAATTCGTCTGCAATACAAAAAATCGAAACTGAAAACTATCGATAGTTAGGTTTGATATAAACTGACCAATGGGAGACATGGAAAAAGAGTTACACGTCTGAAGTTAACCACAACGTCTGTTCTTTTTAGAATAGGATTACGATTTCTAGAAAAACTCCCAATTTTACATTCATCCAATTCCTGTCTCTTGTAAATTTTACTTTAAATAAAAGCTTGAAATAATTTAGTAAATTGAATTTATTCGTATTTGATAAAGTAAACCATACAAGTTACAATAGTCTGGAAAAAGTGACTTAAACATTTTTTCCAGTAAATGGTAGAATCGAGTTACATTATGAGGTGAGACTTTCCAGGGATTTGCGAATGAAATCTTTCCTTGGACTCTGGGCATATTATCGAGGTGGATAAGTGTACTTTGGTATGCCAGTATTATGTGTCCCGTGGAAACGGGATATCCCTCGACTTGAACTGCAAACAATCGATACGAGTCGATAGTCCAGGAGACCGCGTACATATACAATGTGCGATCTCCTCGTTACGAGCTTCAAATCGATTCCCACGGCAGCAAATCGAAGCTTTATCGGAGACCCGTTTTCTCACTCAGCAAACTAGGCAATTTCCAACACCCAGCGAGGAAGTTGTTCCAGCCTCTCAAAAGAAAAGTCACGGAAAAAGAAAAAATTTTCGATTACAAGAACTCACGCTGAGAACTCTGAATTCGATTAATTTCTAAACATGATAGCCAATTCGAAGCATTAACAGTACAACTTAAATTCTTTTTCTAAAACCCGTCTGGTTAGAACAAAACTTGTTTCCAATGTATTAGTAAAAGTATCAACTTGTGATAAATTATTATTTCTTTGACTTTGTTTAAAATTGGTATGTTTGGTATCAATATCTCATACGAGTTACCAGATATATAGTTTATTTTGATTCTTATTGCGTACATTTATTTTTAAGGAGATCAAACTTTTTACTCAAGTTTTATGATGTTTTGTGTTTTACATTCTTTTGTACTGTTTCACAATGGTAAAATTCGAGTTTGTCAGAAATCTTCTATTCTCTATTGTTATTTAAGGACATGATTGAGCCAAGTATTTCTAGGTTAAAGATAATACTCATAAAGCCATAATCAAATCCGGTCCTTCAACTATTCACACAAGTTTTATGTTTTTTCTTATACAATTGATATAGTCTGAGAACGTGACCTCAAGAAGAGTTTATGGATTCCATTTTCTCTAATCTAACTACTTTGATTCAAAAAAATTATTTAGAATTTTTATACATCCTGAGAAAGCAATAAACTACAAAGTCTGTAATCTTACGTGAGCAGAAATATATTTATATTTTAATATTTATCTTTTATGGCAATTTGTAGTTAGAATAAGAGAATTTATTTTAATATCAAATAATTTGTAATGAAATATATAATAAAATACAGTATATTCTGATCTGCGTTTTTCATTTTCATGCAAAAAAGACTCAGAATGACAGATCGAAGATTAGAATAATTGAACACCAGAAATAATGTTTAATTAAAATAATTCTAATTCTAATTAATTTTATCCTAACAATACAAAATGTAGGAAAAAATGTCAAATAATTCCAGAAGTAATATTCCGTAATAAATATAAAATAATTTCTCAGCTGTTGGTTTTTTGAGTTAAAGAAATTCGATGATATTTGTGATGTGAGTGAAGAGCCTGAAGCAGAATTCGGATCTTCTGAAGTCAAGTTAGTATGCCTAAACTTAAATCTCCTGCATCTGTCTACCAGAAACAGTTCATTACTATGCATTATGTATCGTATTAACGAGAAAATAAAAAAAAGCTAATGAGTCGTCTTTCCTTTTAGACCAGTTAAATTGTTTTCATCTTTACCTCTAAATCTGAATAATTACCATCTTTTGTTAAATTCTCATTTACATTTATATTACTACTTAATTTTTTCTTTCAAGTACCAAAATTCTCAAATATTAAAACACTATGGCATCCAGAAGGACAAATAATAAATAAAATCTGACTTTTCGAACTCCGGGGGTGGTGAATTTTTCCGCCATTTCTAAAAAAGGTGTGCAATTTTGTTTTACATACATCTTGTAAACTATGACTTTTAAGCAAAAAATAAAAGAAAACAATATTATAGAGTACCAAATTCTCTACAATAAATAAATTAATAAATTTGAATTTTACTTCTTTTTCATACAGTAATTAGGAAAGTTTAGGGAACCCTACAAAGCGTACAAATAACATACTGATTGTACATTCTATGACTATTTCAAGCGTTCCCCGGACTTTCCTAATTGTTGTACAAAACAAAAGTTACTGTGAAAGTTGTTAACTTCTTAAAGATCGTTATCTTCTATTTAAAATTTTTTTTCCACATTTTGCACAAGTATCAAAAAAATTGCAAAAACATACTTTTCAACCCTTCTATTTGTCATATTTTGCCATGTAAAATGAAGAAAAATGATTTCACGAAAAACTGTTCAATTAATATTGTAGAAAATTTTGTTGGAAGGGTTTTGGGGTCACTAAACCCGAATATGTAGTCAAAATTTCAAATTCAAAATGGCGGATTCAAAATGGCGACCAAAAAATTTTAAATATACTAATTTAGCTGAAAATGGTTAATCGAGGGTTTCTGGGTAAACTGAGTCTGAATCTGTAGTCAAAAATTTAAAATTCAAAGTGGCGGCAAAACAATTTTGAATTTCTTAATTTTGATTACAGAATTAGATTTAGCTACCCCAAAAACACCCAAGTAAGCATTTTCAGATATGTTAGTCAAATTAAGAAAATTTTGGTCAATATTTTGAATCTGTAGTCAAAATTTAAAAATTCAAAATGGCGGCTTTAAAATGTCGACCAAAATTTTTTAAAGTTAACTGATCTGGCTGAAAATGGTTACTTGTGGGTTTTTGAGGTCACTGAATTTAAATCTGTAGTCAAAATCGAAAAATTCAAAATTCTTTTTTGTCGCTAGTTTAAATTTCTAAGTTTTGTCTAAAAATTCTGATTTAGCGGTCCCAAAAACATACAATACTGTAGTATCTTGGTTTTTTAACAAAAAATGTTTTTTTACCCATTTTTGGCACGAAAACTACATTTCTACTGCAGTGCGAAGGTTTTTAAAAAATTCTTGGCCATGCTCTAATTTTTGTTTCAAGAAATGTTGAAAATGACTCGATATTTTTAAATTTTTATTATTAAAAAATGAAGTGATTCTAATTATCCTTGTTAGCAATTGTAATTAGATTGTTCATGATGTACTGAAATTGGTATTTGGAGTCAGTTGGAATATAGGAGAGTTTGAAGGCGGATGTGGCGTTGAAAGACAGCGCCTTGTTACTTAATTCCATTCGTTCGTTTAAATAGAACGACTTAGACTTAAGGTAGTCTGCAAAAATGAAAGATACGTCGACATACGCGTACACCAACACTAGTGCAATCAAGTCATTTAAGAACATGTTGTGGGTGCTGATATTTACTTGTTCGTGAGAAGCTGCGTATGCACTCACACATGAAGAGACACAAAAGCACGCAGGATCGCAATGTCGGGGGTGCCTACTGGTTTTGATATACGAGCGCACCAATACGATCGAAACTTTTTGCATATGTGAGTCATATCGAAAACCAGTCCTAGTCAATGCTCGGACATTGCCAGACTCTCTACAATCTTACGAAGCTTACACACTCATTTATATTTACAGATGTTTGTAAATAAATTTATACATATTCATATGAATTTACATATATTCTGATAATATATACATCCTTATAAATTTACCTCGGTACGTTTATGCATACAATATTATACCTACTACGAAATAAAAATTTCGGTTATCAGTTTGAAAAAAAACAACAAATTTTTTAAAGTGTGCAGTTAAAGTTATGATTAGGAGATGCAAAAATTTGTGTTTCTTGTTTATGTGTTACCAAAGTATTATCAACAAACGTGTGTTCATGATAAAAGTTTTAAAAAGTTGATTTTTTAAAAATCGTGTGTGATTGCAAAGGCGCATTTAATGGAAATACTTCAATAATAAATTATTTAAAATTACGTTCTTTTTATGAACAATTTGTTTCCTCATGAAAAAAAGCAATAAATTATGATAATGAAAAAAAAGTTTACTTTGTTAAAAATAAAAAATAGTCATTAATTTTATTAATTTCCCGGAAAATATATATACTTTATATAGATCAATCGATTTGTTTTTTTAAAGTAGAATTTTTTTTAAAGGATCTGTGGTTATTAAATTAAAATGCTAGGATATAAAAAAACAGTTTTAAGTGTCACAACAATTGTCAAATCTTAAATTATTATTGATTGACTTTTTTTGTAAATTGTATACTTTATATATGTCAATCAATTCGTTTTGAGACGAGAAATACAGATCGATTATTTATTCAAATTGAATTTCCAGTAGAAAAAAAGTTCCATGAAAAAAACTATATTTTTAGATGAAAAAAGGTTCTTTAGGATTGGGTATTTTCAAAAATCCCTGTGACCAAATTAAGATATATTTATGAGCTTAATAAGCCTATCAAATTTCATTGAAATTCATTTAAACTTTCACGAAATATCCTGGCAACAAAAAAGTTACTACACACAAACAAGCACTTGGACATTGCATAAGAATGAAAATTTATGCATAGATTTTTTTTAAAATCCTTTAAATACTGGTTTTTAATTATTTTGTGAACAATTTCTATTTTTTGACGGTCATATTATATTCTTAAAATTTACAAACTGATTTAAAATCAGCTACTCAACGAGTACTTTTTTGCGGAAATTTAAAATGGGTTAAAAATATGCAGCCACGACAATAATAATTAATCAAATAAAACTATCATTACAAAAGATTTTTTTGAGTCGCTAAATTCCAAGCTGAAGTCAAATTTCTAAAATTAAAAAAAACGGATCCAATATGTCTGCTAAAAGTTTTTTTTACGAGTTTTCATGAAACAGTAATTTTGATGTAATATGGATTTGTTACCAAATTTCAAAATTCAAAATGGAGGATGTAATATGGTCATTGAATGTTAAAAGAATAAACTTTGTTCTAAAAGTTTAACTTTAGATTTTCAATCAGCGCTTTAAGCAACCATATTAGATACAAAGTTTCACAAAAATTTAAAAGTTCCAGAGATTTGTTTGAAAAGTTGGATCTGGCATTTGCAATTTGGAAGAATTGAATTCAGATTTTGTAATAAAAAAAATGGAAAAAATTATTATATAGAAATCGATTGACAAAATGATTAATTTTATAAGCTGCATCAAAAAGATGTTTATATAATTAAGTAAAGAGAAATATTAATGCGCTTGTGTTCAATATAAACAGTATAAAAGGATCGATTGAAGAAGATTAAATCCAACTTATATAAGACAAACAAGCAGAATGGTATATAGATATATATTCTGTATAATTGTAAACCTATACAAAATGCGCTTAAAAAGTTCGTGATCATGGATTTGTCGTTGGGGAAATAATCTTTTTCACGTGGAGCGTTGAAGAAGTGACAATCGAATTCGTGTCGTGGAACGGCTTTTCGAGTTTTTGATACTGTTGATCCGCACGGGGCTGCTTTTTATCCTGAATAAAAGATTTAAGCTTGTCATTCTATTCCGTGTTTTTTCACCAAGGTTTCACTATTTTGATCAGATCCGAACTTGAAAGGAATTGAGAAACGAGTTTATGTGGTTTTTTTTAAATTGACCTTTATATACATAATGTAAAGTATCCTTTGTATTTACGAATTTTTTTATTATATATTAAAAAGTTCCCATTGTATTTTTATATTTTTGCTTTATATAACAGTCGTTTTATATTTTACACTTTTTTCTAAGCAGCGTAAGAAAAGAAACCCTTCTGTTGGCACCTTTTGTAAGATGTAAATTTCTCTTCATTAGCATTAGAATATAAAGAAATTGTACGATTATTCTTTTCTCTTTGGTTCAATCCTAACTATTCATTAGCATAATTAAGTTTGATAGTTAATTTTCTTGAATATTAATATTCTCTTGAAAGGATAAAAAGATGAATGGGCAGATAATATGAGTACTAGTACTATAGCATACTACCAAGGTAAGCTTTTAACAGATTTCTATAGCTGCGTTTGAGTTACTATAGGACAACACGTGTGTAACACAAGATATGCATTGACCAGCATCCAACATACATACTCGTCCGACATGGAATGTGGTCCGCCTGGCGCATTACATTCAGCCGCTATAGTTCCCGTTTTTTATTATTTCATAATGTATTAGGTATAATAGACTCGCACACTTAATGCGAGTGTATCGTGGTTGCAAAATATTCGAGTTCGTGGGTGGATATGACCAACCGATCGGTTGGTAACTTAGCAGATAGATACGCTCCTGGCTGGTCAGGTTCACTATTGTAATTACATGAATTATTATTTCATTTCATGTTGCGGATCCGTTCCGCCTGCCAACCCCTCTTGCCCTCAGTTTCTGTATACACTGTACGTATGCACTCCTGTCTTCTGCAATTCTTTGTCCATCTCTCTCTTTCTCTATACTACTGCTTTCTTTTTCTTGTATTGGCACAGGCACACATTACATCCAGAAAACAAGTGTCCACCTGCATCCAAACACATCATTTGCTTTTCGAATATATTCGTATTCGGATCAAGTTTAATGATAGAACTTTTAACATACCCTTAAAGCAAGATAAACAAGACTCGGCAGAGTTTTTCCGAAATTGCATTTTAAAATTAACATGCACTTGAATAAATCAAATGTTAAATTTGTCATCTCCCTCGCGCTGAGCGAGCACACTTTGGGAACAGAAATTATGTCCCCTTTATATCCCCAAAGTGTGTCTATTTTGTCTTAAGCTGAAAAATCAAAAATAATCAAAACAAAATTGCACTAAAAAGCAATTATTATCAAAAAACATATAATAATTGATAAAGTAAATCAATAATCTGATGGCTAATTGATAATAATTGACTGAAAAATGAGAAAATAGTGCAGTCTCGCGATTTCGGGTATTTTTACACAAGCCATTAACCTACTCAGATTGATCACCAATCAGAAGAAATCACGTGCTTCTCGCACTAAAGTCAAATGACGCCATATGATTTAGGTATCGAAATTTATATTTTGAATGCTACAAATTAACTCATTAAATATTGTATAATGATTACAAAATCAATTAACTTAATTTCTAAGGACCGAAAATTAGCAACCCCCAAAAAACAACACCTAAAGAAAATAATAGAACAGAAATCTACAAAAAAAAAATTCTACAAAACAATTACAATCAAATTCTAAAATAATGAAACATAATCAAAAATATGCTTTATAATTTAACCAATTAATAAAATGCCATATGAGCACCTAAAAACCACCCTTAAGGAAAATAATCGAAAAAAATAATGTTGAAAATAAGCAATCTGCATAAAAAAAATTCTAATGAAGATTTAAAAAGGTGAAACGTACCCAAAAATATACTCTTAATTTTTTTTAATTGATAACAAGAATTATTAACCTCTAAAAACAACCCTTAAGGAAAATAATCGAAAAGAAACATAAAGAAAAATATCAATTTGCACAAAAAAATTCTAATAGAGATTTAAAAACGTAATATATACCTAGGATTATATGTCCTAATTTTTTAAATTAATAACTAAAATAATCAACCCATAAAAACCACCCAGGAAAATAATCGTAAAAAATTATAAAGAAATTAGC
This sequence comes from Ganaspis brasiliensis, assembly GCA_037103525.1. Taxonomy (NCBI): domain Eukaryota; kingdom Metazoa; phylum Arthropoda; class Insecta; order Hymenoptera; family Figitidae; genus Ganaspis; species Ganaspis brasiliensis. The sequence continues at coordinate 1,714,037 of JAZKLR010000206.1, read as the reverse complement.
AGTTTGCACAAAAAAATTGTAATGAAGATTTAACAAGTTGAAACGTACCCAAAAATATACCTCCTAATTTTTTAAATTGATAACAAGAATTATCATCCTTTAAAAACAACCCTTAAGGTAAAAAATCGGATAAAATTATAAAGAAAATTAGCAATTTGCACAAAAAAATTCTAATGATAACCTATAACTCTGGAGGATAATAATCGGTAAAAATTACGAAAAACATTATCGATTTGCACAAGAAAATTCTATTAAAGATTTGCGAATATTTTTTATAAGGGTGGTTTTTAAGGGTTGATAATTCTTGTTATTAATTTAAGAAGTTAAGAGATATTTTTCTGAGCATGTGTTACCATTTTAAATTTTTATTAGAATTTTTTTATTTTAATTGAGGAGCACTTTTTCAAAAGTTAATAAATCCATTTTTTGTTATTTCGAGAAAATTCAACAAGTGCAGTTTCGCAGCTAAACCCTAGAGTTACTTATAAAGTAGAAAAACTATACGAAATTATTTATATAGGAATGTTTTTTGAACTTAAGGATATTTATATTTATGTAAGCTCATACATAATGATAAGGGAATTTAAAGGTTATTGTAATTTTTTTAAGGAAAAAAAAGAAAACATCTGGGTCTCATACCCAGATCAGGGAGCTTCATTTTTTTATGTGGATGTGTTATCAAAATCTCATTTGTCCTAAATGATTTATCAGAAATCTCATTAATCTAAAAGTGCATTTATCAGAAACCTTATTTGTCCGAAATTGTATTTATCTGAAATCTAATTTGTCAGAAGTTTCTATTATCAGAAATCTCTTTTATCCAAAATTGCATTTATCAGAAATCTTATTTGACAGAAATTGCATTCATCAGAAATCTCATTTAACAAAAAGCTCATTTATACGAAATTTTATTTATCAAAATATTGTCCGAAATTGCATTTATCAAAAATCTAATTTGACACAAACTTTAATTATAAGAAATCTCATTATTGTCAGAAATTTCTATTATCAAAAATCTCATTTATCCTAAATTCGATGTATCAAAAATGTCATTAATCTAAAAGAACATTTATCAGAAATCTTATTTGTCCGAAATTGCATTTATCCGAAATCATATTTGGCAGAAATCTTATTTAACGCAGAAAGACGAATTGTTGGAAAGCTCATTTATACCAATTTTTATTTATCAAAAAACAAATTTGTCCAAAATTGCATTTATCAAGAATCTAATTTGGCAGAAATTGCATTTATCAGAAATCCCATTTGTCCGAAATTGCATTTATCAGAAATATCAGTCATCTGAAATTCCATTTATCGGAAATCATATGTATCAGAAAGACCAATTGTCATAAATCTAAGTTATACGAAATTTCATTTATCAGAAATCTTATTTATCAGAAATCTAATTTGTCAGAAATTGCATTTATTAATAATTCATTTGGTCAGAAATTGCATTTTTAAAACATTTTACTTGTCAGAAGGACCAATTGTCAGAGAGCTCATTTATACGAAATTTCATTAATCAAAAATCTATTTTGGCAGAAATTGCATTTATCAGAAATCTTTTTTATCCAAAAGTATATTTATCAGAAATGTCATTTGTCCGAAAAAGCATTTATCAGAAATTTTATTTATTCGAAATATTATTTTCCAGAATCTAAAATTTATTGTACGAAAGTGCATGTATAGGAAATCTCATTTTCCCAAAATTCCATCATCCTGAGACTTTGATTTTCAGTCGAGTTCACCATCTTGATTAAGTCGTTAAAGCAGAATAGATGTCGCTTTAGATTCTGCGCGAAAAAAATTCTGATAAATGCAATTTCTGACAAATTAGATTTCTGATGAATGCAATTTCTGACAAATTAGATTTTTGATAAATGCAATTTTGGAGAAATGAGAGTTATGATAAATTCAATTTTGGATAAATGTGATTTCTAAAAATTTAAATATCTAACAATTAGATTTCTGATAAATTTGATTTCGGAGAAATGAGATTTCTGATAAATGCACTTTTGGATAAATAAGAATTCAGATAATTAAAAATTTGGAAAAATGAGATTTCTGATAAACGTAATTTCTGACAAATTGGATTTAATTAATAAAATTTCGTATAAATGAGCTTAATGATAAATATGATTTTTGAAAAATGCAATATATGACCAATTAAATTGCTGATAAATGCAATTTTTGATAAATTAGATTTCTGATAAATAAAATATTACCTATTATAAATTTCTGATAAACGCACTCTGGATAAATATGACTTCCTATCATTGAAAATTTGGAAAAATAAGATTTCTGCTAAATGTAATTTTATTTTTGATGACTGAAATTTCTGACAAATTAGATTTTTGATAAATTCGATTTCGGACAAATGAGATTTTTGATTAATGCATTTTTGGATAACTGAGATTTCTCAGAAGTGGAAGTTTGAACAAACTAAATTTCCGATAATTGAAAATTTGGGCTAATAAGATTTCTGCTAAATGCAATTTTTTATCAATTTTATTTTTGATGTCTCAAATTTCTGACAAATTAAGATTTCTGACTAAAACACTTTCGGATAAATGAGATATCTGATAACTGAAGATTTGGACAAGTAAGATTTCTGATAAATGCATTTTTTTATCAATTTTATTTTTGATGACTGAAAGTTCTGACAAATTATATTTGTGATTAATGCACTTTTGAATAAATGAGATTTCTGATAATTGAAAATTTTGGACAAATAAAATTTCTGATAAGATAAATGTCCCTATTTGTAGACACGTACTAATTTATGCACATCTGTGTTTAATTGTTTAAAATAAAAAACACACAATATAAAAATAATATCATAAACAAATGTTTTTAATTTTACCTTTTATATATTTCGTCTTGATTTATGTTTCATAATTCTTGTTCACTTAGAAAACGTAAAATTAAATATAAATTTTGACCGTGTAATTCGTTTTGACAGATCAAGAAAAATATGACAATCGCCATGAATTTTTCATGTATGTTCACAAATTGGTACAATAACATTATTTCATTAAAAAACAATAATTTATTATATTTTGATAATAGAACCTGATTTAAAATCATTTTCAATTAAGAAAAGGATTGGCATCATTTCAATGCAAAAAATTATTTTCATAGAAGAATTAAAAACTAATTTTATCTTTATTTATTTTAGTAAAATTCTTAGTAGTGCACTAATTGGGACATTTACCTTAAATGCAATTTCGGAGAAATTGGATTTCTGATAAATGCGCTTTTGGATAAATGGGTCTTCTGATAATCGAAATTTCTGTTAAGTTAGATTTTTTATGAAAACCTTTTGGTTAAGTAAAATTCGGTCAAATGGACATTCTGACAATTGACTTTTGAAGAATATGCAGGCATCCCTTTTTTCGCACCGCTCGTCTGCATTGGCATTATATTTTCCTCCTAAGCAACCACCTGTTGGCTGCTATTTTCGACACTCTAGAAGAAGCTGTCTTCTGATTTGAGTTTATTTCATAAACTTTTTTTTTATAAAAAAAACTATCTTTAAAAAAAACCAAAAATACCACTTTGTTAAATTTGGTCTAGCTTTTGCGCCATTCATTTTTAATTCAAGTATTGATAAATCACCCTATATGTATCTAAATGTGATGTGATTCAACCATTCTAATGGTATCAGTTTTAAATAACTCTATATAGATATAATATTTCGATACATATATTTCGAATAAAAATTAAATAATAGCAGATTAGATCTTATTTCTTAATAGCCTCTTTTCACGCACAATATTATATAGAAGTATAAAAATGATAAACCCTTTCTATCGTTTAATTTAGAACATAAATTGAAAACCGGATTTCAATCGATAAAAACTCTTAACTATAAGCTTTCGACTCAAAATTGGAAAGTTCACGGTGTCGATTATATTCTCAATTATCTCTTTTCCTTTTATTATTCACGGTTCACGCTCGCAGCTCCGATTACAAACAATTTCGATATGGGCTGCAGTGGCAGTGGCTGGTTAGTTCTTAGTTGCCGGCAAAGCAAGAAAGGCGTCAACAGATCGTTAGGTATATATAAAACTCAGCGGGCAAGTTGATTCTTCCAGTGGAAGAACCAGCTGGTCCGATAAACGAAAAGAGAATAGGAGGAAGAGAGAAACACTTAAAAAAGAAGAAAGGCAACAGAGAAAGGGGTGAAAAATTTCAACGCGGAAATGAATTCGAGGGTTGAACCCCGAAAAGAGACGCAACCCGTTCAGTTTCCTTTTCCTTTGGTCTTGTGACAAAATCACTAAAATACCTTGTGGACACCCGACTCTAAAATTGTACGTTTTACGCACAAGTTTCTTGATTTTTTTTTCTTTGACTGCTTATCTGCTTTTTTTTCGAAACAACCCACTGGAAGATGAGAACCGACCATATGGCCCGAGGCAGAGATTAAAAATTTCATATTTTCAGTAGAAGGGCTGTGAGTGCTATATTTTTAGCGCAGAAGTTTACCGCAGAGTTTAAGCTCTTTGTGTTTTATGATTGCGCTTCGTTAATTTACGGTTATGAGTTCTTATCGACAATTTTAAATCTTTCTTAAATTTAGTTAACAGATTTCTTTCACGTCCCTTTAAATTTATATTTATAATAAAATATTTCGTGGCATTTAGGAGAATATATATTCTTTAAAATTAATACCCTTCTTCGTAATAATCTTAATAGAAACGAAATAAATATATACAGTAATAATTGTGATTATATTTTTCTTTATTCTTTGCATTCATTTGTTTATTTATTCATTCTATAATCCTCATTCTAAAGTTTGTAGTTCTGTATATAATTTGTTATTAATTTTAATTTTTATACCTACATATATAACTAAAAACAAGCAGCGATAAGGGGAGCAATAAGTAAATTCTTAAAAAATTAAAAATTTTAATTCTTTTAAAACTTGAAAATTGCAATTTACTCTTTAAAATTTTAACAAAATATAAAATTTACATAGGTCAACGATTTTTTGAAAGCAAGAAATATGATTTTTATTTATTAAGTCATACCAAATTTTATCAAACCATCTCTAATTTTTTCCATTTTGACGAAAAATAAAAAATTTCTACATTTTAAAAAAATTAAACATCGTTTCAGGTTTATAAAATCTAGTTCTAAACTTAACAGTTTTTTAAAGAACTAAAACTAAAATTGTCATTTTTAGGATCAAGAACTATATGCTGAATCTTTAAAATTTAAATTTTTTTGAATTTTATTAAAATTGTCGAAAGGTGTATAAATAATTCTGATCCTTATAAAAAAAAAAATTTTAAGAAAAACAAATTAATCCTAGTGATTTACAAAAAAGAGTCGACATTTTTTCGGTCTAAAAATTCAAGGCAAGAAAATAAACCTAATAGAAAGAAAAAGAATTGCATTTATATAAAAAAATACTTAACTTTTCCTATATCAAAAATTGGAAAAATTTTGAAGGCAAAAAAGAAGATTGCTGTTTACATTAATTTTTCTACAAGGATTAGAAGGTCATTAAGAGGGGAAGGGGAGAGTTCAAAATAGAACCATAAAAGCGTTACGTATATTCCTTGAACAGACTTTTAAAATACATACAAAGTCAATCCAACTAAAATATGTTTTTGTATTAAAATAACGTTATAAATAAAATTATGTCATTAAAAATACAAAAAATTAAACATTCTTGATTCTCAAAATCAAGCTTTATTTTAATCGTTCTAGCAATTTTGACGTTATCTTAAAATTAGATTTTGACAATTTTAAAACAAACAGAAATTATTTTACAGTTTCTGCTGAAAAATAGAATATGACTTATTTTTTAAAATATTCAGAATTATTTCAATTTCGCAACAAGTGACTTTATAAAAACTTTTGAATAACATTTTCTTATTTTACAAAATTACAATAGCAAATAATTTAAATTTTGTACAACTTTGTCAAAATGTTTGTTATTTTATAAAAAAAAGATTAATGGAATTTTTTATTTTAAGGTTAAAATTAACCGGAAGTATCTTGAAGTATACGTAAAGTTTTCTGAATTATCTGAAGAATTGGAAATTACCCTGAAGTATTAGGAATTACTCTAAAATATATTAAATTATCTGAATTATCTAAAGTATCATAAATTAGCCTAAAGCATGATTAATTACTCTAAAGTATCTTAAATTACTGCGAAGTATCTTAAATTATTTTGAAATATCTAACATCCTGAATTGTCTAAAGAATCGGAAATTACCCCGAAGTATTTTAAATTATCTGAATTATCTTAAACTACACTGAAGTATCATGAACTACTATAATGTATTTTGGAATATTTTAAAATATCTTTGATTATCTAAAATATTCTAAATTCACTAAAGAATAAATGAACTACCGAGAAATATGATGAATTGCTCTAAAGTATTTGAAAATAATCTGAATTATCTTAAATACTTTTAATTATCTAAAGTATCAAGAATTTCTCTAAAGAATGAAAAGTTATTCTGAAGTATCTTTAAACACTGTGGAGTATCTTGAATTATTTGGAAATATCATAAATTATATAAAGTATCTTTAATTATCTGAAGTATCTTAAATTACCCTGAAGTATCATGAACTACTTGAAAGTATCTTGAACTATTTTGAAATAGCTTGAACTATCTGAAGTATCTTGAATTAGTTTGAAATAAATTTAATTATCTAATGAATCTTGAATTATTTGAAGTTTCCTGAATTACACTGAAGTATAATGAATAACTCTGAAGTATCTTGAATTACTTTGAAGTATCTATAATTACTCTGAAGTACTTGAACTATTTTAAAATATCTTTCATTATCTAAAATATCTGCAATTACCTAAATTATCTGGAATTATATGAAGTATCTTAAATTACCCTGAAGTATTATTAATTAACCTGAAGTATCATGAATTACTTTGAAGTATCTTGAATTACTGTAAAGTATCTTGAATTATTTTGAAATATCTTCAACTATCTGAAGTATCTTGAATTAATTTGAAATAGCTTGAATTATCTAATGTATCTTGAATTATCTGAAGTTTCCTAAATTACACTAAAGTATGATGAATTACTCTGAAGTATCTTGAACTACTCTAAAGTATCTTGATTTATTTTAAAAAATCTTTAATTATCTAAAGTATCTTTAATTACCTAAAGTAACCTGAATTATCTAAAGTTTCTTAAATTACTCTGAAGTGTCCTGAACTATTTTAAAACATCTTGCATTGTCTAAAGTATCTAGAATTATCTAAAGTATCATGATTTGGAGCCAGTATCATTTTGACACATGACTTAATTCGAAGATTGTTATATTGTACAGAATGGAAATGTTATTTTGTACAACTGCTAAATGTTATTTTGTACAATTTTGAAAAATCAATTTGTTATTTTGTACAATTATTTAAAAAATGGACTTAATTGTACTCCCAAAGTTTTTTATCTTTTTTAAAAAATTGTACAAAATAACAAATTCATTTTTCAAAATTGTACAAAATAACATTTAGCAGTTGTACAAAATAACATTTCCATTCTGTACAATGTAACAATCTTCAAATTAAGTCATGTGTCAAAAAGATACTGGCTCATGATTTGCTCTAAAATATCTTTCAATATTTTGAAATACCATGAATTATCTAAATTATTTTGAATTATCTAAACTATTATGAATTTCCCTAAAGTATGAAAAATTATTCTAATATATCTTTAATCACGGTGGAGTATATTGAATTATTTGAAAATATCATAAATTGTCTAAAATTTATTGAATTATCTGAAGTATCTTGAATTACTCTGAAGTATCTTGATTTAATAGGAAATAGCTTGAATTATCTGGAGTTTCCTGAATCACACTGAATTATGATAAATTACTCTGAAGTATCTTTAATTACTGTGAAGTATCTTGAATTACTTCGAAGTATCTACGATTACTCTGAAGTATCTTGAACTACTATAAAATATCTTGCATTATCTGAAGTATCTGGAATTACCTGAATTATCTTGAATTATCTGAAGTTTCTTAAATTATCCTGAAGTATTATTAATTACCCTGAAGTATCATGAATTACTTTGAAGTATCTTGAATTACTATAAAGTATCTTGAATTATTTTGAAATATCTTGAACTATCTGAAGCATCTTTAATTAATTTGAAATAGCTTGAATTATCTAATATATCTTGAATTATCTGAGGTTTCCTAAATTACATTGAAGTATGATGAATTACTCTGAAGTATCTTGAATTACTCTAAAGTATTTTGAATTATTTTAAAATATCTTGAATTATCTAAAGTATTTTTAATTATCTAAAGTAACTTGAATTATCTAAAGTATCATGAATTACTTTGAAGTATCTTGAAATATTTTGAAATATCTTGAATTATCTGAAGTATTTTGAATTATCTAAAGTATCATGACTTACCCTTAAGTATGAAAATTTATTCTGAAGTAACTTGAATCACTGTGGAGTATCTTGAATTATTTGGAAATATCATAAATTATCTAAAGTATCTTGAATTATCTGAAACTTCGTGAATTACCCTAAACTATGATGAATTACTCTGAAATATCTTGAACGATTTCAAATTTCTTGCATTATCTGTTGCATCTAGAATTATCTGTATTATCTTAAATTGTCTAAAGTATATTGATTACTGTTAAGGGCATGTGATGGAGAATGTCGTCATAGGCAAAATTTGTCATTAAGATTTATTTAAAAATATTAATAATTTTCACCATAAAGTTTGTAGAATTACTTAAAATACCAGTAACAAGGTCTCTCTGACATTAATTTGATTTCGAAATATCATTGAATTTTTTAAAAATTATTTATGGCAAAATTCTAACAAACTCGGGTCAGAGAAACATTCCTAATGATATTTTAAATAATTCTATAAAGTTTGGAAAGATCTTGTATTCAATTATCTGAAGTATCTTAATTTATCTGATGTATTGTGACTTACCCTGAAGTATCATGAATTATTCTGAAGTATTTTAGCCTTTAGCCTTAAAATTGATATTTTTAAATTTCCAAGTATTTGCAAACTTTTAAAATGAAAATTTAAACAAACTTGAGCCATGCAGATCTTCCTCATAATGTTTAAAGTAATTTCACAAAGTTTAGTGTCAAAATATATATATATTTTTTTTCTTTTATGAAAAAAATTTTCTTACACCAGTGACGTCATCCTCCAACTTTATGCCCTTAATACCTTCTATTAAAATACGTTAATAAAACAACAGAAATGAAAAATAAACACAAGTTAATTGAATTCAGAATCGAATCTTCGTATAAAATACTAATTAATATTACTTTTTTTTCTGACTTTGAAAAATAGTTTTGGCTGATAATTTGCCATACAAATTAAATCGAAAGGAACACAGTCTAAGACTACATCATTTTGATAGTTACACATAAATATCTATTTTTAATACCTGCAGCGTTTTGCATTATTGCGCAGAGCATTGAAATTTATATTCCTCTGTCTGCGGGTCTCTCTTATTATTTTCTCTCGCCGAAGGGTTGAATTCTCATTCGACGCGCGTTTCGTACCTGAAAACGAAAATATCACATTTTTTAAATTCTCCCCTGCGGCCGGTGGTCTGTTATTTAAGGGTGCCTCTTTCGAGATTTGACGTCTAATAGTGTTCTCACACAATCCCTCGAGAGAGAAAAAAACCCTTTCGCTGAAATTTCCACTGCAAGCTGAACACATTCAACTTTCTCCAAATGAGAATCAATTTATCCTATCTCCACAAATCTACCCCGGAAATATCACGTGCGTGTATAGTTTTTTCTACCAAGACATAAAAACCCCAAAAATTGCTATCTCCCTCTTTTTTCTATGAGTTGCCTCAAAATCGGCATTATAGAGAAACGCGATACTTTACAGAATGAGGCTAAAGGGCTCTTTAAGAAAAACGGTAAAGAGCTTCTAATCTGACCCATTTCTGATCCTTAACCCTTTCGCTATCCTAACGGGTCGCAAACGCTTTTTCCCACATTCCAGTTTTTTTTTTTTCGAATTATCAGGCCCTATAAACGGGAAGTGATGAAGCAAAACGGTATATTACCTGTGGCCCTCGCACAATTTCAGTAGGTATAAATATAAAGGATTTATTGAAATTAATTGTAACCCCTTCCAAAACCCCCGTCGAGAAATGTCGCTTTAGGGAGTATAAGTCAGTTTAAGTTCCACAATTGTCTTTTGTTGCCGCAAGCTTTAACTCCTAAATTTATGTCGTTTCCTGCTAAGAAGTAATTAAATTCTAATTGCAGAGCGGATATTAATTTTTTTTATTTGTAGTTAAAAAAATGTAACTATATAATATTCACCTGTTTAAGATTTATTGCTAGCGTTTTATTACTATTTGTCTAGTTGCACATTGAATTTTATTTACAATGTGTTTTATTTTTTAAACAAGAACGAACTAAAGTAAAAAAGAAACTTTGTTGTTTTATTAAATTAAGTTTAAAATCAATATAGGCATATAATAAATAGATAAACATATAGTATGTCGCCATTATCTATGTGCGTATAATGGAAAAAAATCAATACAAAGCATTAATTACGAATCATTAATTTGTAAACTGCGATAATGTATAGACGAGCGAATTTCAATGCTTTACGTATCAAAAAGATAATAATATAGAAAAATGATGTAATAATGCACTATATGTTTCTGTCTGGGTTTGTGTATAGAAATTATAAGATTCATATTTTTATCTTTTTGCTTCATAGGGTGTGTTGGGATGTAGTTGAGTATTACTTTACTGAGACATAAAAGAACAATTATATGTGAGCTCATTGTCTTTCTAAAGCGCATAGTTATACATAATTTTAAACTGTTGAGATGACCGCAGCTGTGAGACGTTGATAAATATATACTTGACGTATTGAAACTTAATAATTAACTTACTAACCTTGTTAAAACGAAATAATACTATAATTAATGTAACAACAGAACGATCAATATAAATACATTAAATAATTTTTTGTTTATTTCCATTTCTTTGAAAAAGAGAAAAAGTCCTAAGGTATATGATTTTATTTTTGAATCTCCTAATTTGGTCCTTTAATGTTAAATAGCTGATTGTTAAAATATTTATTAGATTAAAATAAATATTAAAAAAAAAGTTTTGAGCTTTTAATATGCGTCATTTTTGTTATACTTATTAGACAGAAAACAAACTGATTAAAAAATTATAAAACATCAAAAAACCTGTGAATCTTTTTTTAAAAATATCAACAAAATAGTAATGTTTAAAAATCAGAGATAATAAAAAATTGACAGAAAATTCTATAAAAATAAAAAGATTCATGAATAAATAAGATAATTACAAAAAAATATTTAGAGCTTTCTGAATTCATAAATAAGAAAATTGGGAGAAGCTGCAAATAAGAAAAAGTAAAAAGAGAGTCTAAAAATGTGAAATATAGGTCAGAAAAACAGTCTAATACAAAGCAAATGAGAAAATTCTTTAAAATTAAGAAAAATATGGATTTAATTCCAGAAAAGAGGAAACTTTTTAAAACTACATCTCTACATCACAATGAAAAAAATGCCAAAAAAATAGAAAGTGCCTAGTAAAATAGAATAAAAAAATACGAAAGGATAAATTTAAAATATAATACAAAAGAAAAGAAAAACTACTTTAAACATAGATAAAAATTGTGTTTCTCTTCATGAACACTTTGGTTCCATGTACGCAAATAATTTGCTTCCTCATAGACGAAACAATAGTTTAAAATAATCCAAAAAAAGAAAAAAAATCAATTTCGTTAAAAATAAAAATAAAATTGTCATAAATTAGTTCAATTTCCGGGGAAATATATACTTTATAAAGACCACTTAGTTTAGTGTAGAATATTTTTTTCTAAACGAACTATGGTTAAAAAATTAATATTAGAAAATTTGCAGAAATTTTTAAATGTCAAAAAAGCAGAAAAATCATGAATTATTAATTATGCGAATTTTTTGTAAATTATATACTTTATAAAAGCAAACGATTCGCTCAAAAGGGAATATGACTTTTATATTCATTAAATTAAATTTTCAGGCAGGAAAAACTTTTTGTCAATAGGAATTTTTTTCGAAGAAAAAAGGCTATTAAAAAAGTTTTATTTGATATTTTCAAAAATCCCTGTGTTCAAATTTGAATATCTATTTGCTTAATAAGCCGTCCAAAATTTATTTAATTCCGTTGAAGCGTACTCGAGATATCCTGTTGATAAAAAAAATTATACACACACATACATACCCCACACACACACATACGCACACAACTAGAAATTTGCTGAAAAATGAAAATTTACGCTTTTCAAATAAAAATGAGTCGATTTAGATTATTATAAAAAACTTTAAATCTTAATGATCATAAAACTTCCTCCATGAAGGTAAAAAACAAAAAAATTTAAGAAAATTTAACGAAAAATTTTTTTTATTTTCTTTAAAATTTTTATAAAAGAGTAGTATAGGTACACGACAAATAATACAAAATGTAAAGACAAATTAAATAAATTAACTAAAAGATAAGAAAATCTAAAAGAAATCGGAGAATTGAAAAAAAATTTACTCCCCCAAAAGAAGAAATGGAAAAATAAAAAAAGACAAGTTTTAATCTAAAAAAAAATGATTCTATCAAAATAGAAGAATTTATTACTGCTTACTAATTATAAATATTGCTAAAAAAAATAAGAAAATTAAGAAAAAAATCTTTAAAAAAAGTAAAAAGATAAATGGAAATGTTTACTTACAAAATACGAAAAAATTTAAATTAAAAAACCTACACTGTTCAAAATATTTTGAAATTAACGAAACTTTTATTGTAGAGAGTTAAAATAAAACTGAGTTTTTTTAATTATAAACGTATATTTCAATATTAAAATCTAGACAAGGTGTGACCTCGTTGTTTAGGCAAGGACGCGGTTGAACAGTATAGGGGCCGCGTTTTTTTGCGTTTGTCTCAAATGAAAAAATTATTTTTAAAAAAATGAAAAACATAGAAATTGATCACAGAACATAATAATGTTTTTATGTTGTCTTTTATATTAAAACAATAACAATAATTTCCAAAAAAAATCCAAAATTTTGAAGTCAAGAAAAATTCTGATCTATAAGTCTTACTCTAACTGCTTTATGTTTTTAAGGTCGCTGAAACCGAATCTGAAGTCTATTTAACTCATCTATTATTTCATACTTTTAAAATAACCTCAAAAACCCCAAAATTTTAAAATCAAGAAAAATTATGATCAATATAAGTATTACCAATTATAGTTTTTTTTATCGAGGTTATGTCAAAAACTTGACATGCTGGGGTAAATATAGACTTTATAGATTCGGTTTCAGTGACCCCAAAAACATAAAACACTCATAGTAAAATCACTAAAACTTAAAGATCACAATTTTTATAGATTTTAAAATTTCTGTGTCAAAATTTGAGTATTTTTTTAGGGTTATGTCAAAAGCTTGACATGATGGCGTTAAATTGACTTCAGATTCGGATTCGGCGATTCGAAAAACATAAATCAAATATTCTGGAAATTATAGACCAGAATTTTTCTTAATTCTAAAATTTGGGTATTTTGGGTTTTTTTGAGGTTATCTCGAAAGTATGACGTGATAGTTTTAACTAGAATTCAGATTCGGTTTCAGCGACTGAAAAACGTCAAGCAGTCATGATAAATGGTAATACACATAGAGATCAGAATTTTTCTGGATTTCAAAATTTTGGGGTCAAATTTAGGGTCTTCTTTAGGTTATTATGATAGAAACCTGACGTGATGGAATTAAACAAACTTCAGATTCGCACTGAGAAAAATAGATATTAGTGGATATTAAAATTTAACATCTAATTAAAACTTAGTGTTCATAATAGATACTCAAACTTAATATCCAGATATTAAAATTAATATTTTTTAATATCCAGGATAGTAAATTTTAATATGTGCGGTTTCAGCGACCCCAAAAACATAAACTAGTCTTGGTCTGGCCTCGAATTCAGAACATCAATTTTTTTGTGTCTAATTGAATTGGTCAAAATTGGAAGAATTCAGATTTCGAGAGTATACTGTAAAAACAGGTGTCTTATTTTGAGACATACGATATTTAGAAAGAGTCTTACGGTTATTTCATTGGTTAATAATTTTGTAAGATGGTTTCACATTGGTTTAAAATTAAGACACCCTAAAACGTCTTGAAAGTGAGGACAAAAATGTTTTAAAATATAAGACACATAAGAATCATTTGTCAAAACTGATTTTACCACAGAGTGATGCAGGCGCTTCAACCGACAAACTAAAATAAAAGAGTAAGGTTAGAAACAGAGTTAATCTGTGAGAAACTTAAGTCGATGTATCGATTGTACACCCATCGTCGCATAAATGCTCTGGCACATTTCTCCACATGTCACATGTAAAAATGTCACCTGATACATTTAAAGACCTTCAAATAAAGAATTTTTTTCCACACATTAATATTAAGAATAAACACCAATAATGCTTTGTTAGTATTCCTAATATCAAAGCACTTTTAATTCAGATATGAAGAAATTGTAAATTTCCCCATTAAGAATTTGATTCATGTCCGGCATTTAATGTTTACATTAAAAAAAAAAAACGATGTTTCCAAACTTGTGAAATGTCTACATAGGAACACGAACAAGAATCATGTAATACAATCAACATCGCACCCTTCCCATCTGCCACCTTGAATTCAAATGAGCAATCTTTCCCGCCAAAATAAATGGAATTCACAATGCACCAACACTTGCACCCTAGCTTAAAATTCAAATCCGCATGCATTCCAATCATCGAAAGCAGTTTTTCAATTGTACATTGAGGAAAAAAAATGGGAGTGGTCACTGTTGACGAGGGTAGCTCCGCGCTTGTACAGTGGGCAGAAATAAGCCACCCCCGTCGCGGTCTCACTGGACGTCGCTCTCATTCTCTTTGGGGTGAATTAGCCCTTCTCCATTGCCATCCCCTTGTGAAAACTCGACCATAAAGCACGTGGACCTCGTAGTAAAATCTCTTTTCCGCGCAAGGGATAAAAAACTCCGAGGCGGTGCTCCGTTCTGTCCAACTCGCTGAGACGGACTCATCTCCCCAAAAGGGAGCGAGAGAGACAGCGAAAAATGGGAGGGAGCAGGAGAGAAGAGAAAGAGCCAAGTTCCTCCAAGGGGCGGAGCGGGGATACTCTGATAAATTCCCATTTACTGGTAGTGGGAAAACCGCAGGAGGGGAGCCACTCTCAGTGGGGGAACAAC
Source organism: Ganaspis brasiliensis (assembly GCA_037103525.1). Lineage (NCBI taxonomy): Eukaryota > Metazoa > Arthropoda > Insecta > Hymenoptera > Figitidae > Ganaspis > Ganaspis brasiliensis. The sequence goes on along the minus strand of JAZKLR010000206.1, from coordinate 1,698,777 downwards.
CCTCCCTCTAAATCCTGCATTATCCGCTGGAGGGGAATTTCAGTCATCTCGCGCCACTCGAGCCACGCGCACTTGCTTTTTTGCGCAGGCCTTACACGCGTGTGCTCTTATGAAAAGCGCACACTAGTGTCATTTTACTTTTTTTTGGGTAATTTTTAAATTAGTCGATTTTTTTGTCGGCTATTTTTCACAAGTTGCCTTTTTTGTCAATTTTTCAAAAGTTAGGGTCATTTTTAAGAAGTTAACTTTTTGAAATGATTAGTGTCATTTTTTTCGGTAATTATTAAATTAGTCGATATTTTTTTGACAAGTTGCTTTTTTTGTCAATTTTTCAAAAGTTAAAGGTCATTTTTAAGAAGTTAACTTTTTTCAAAGGCTAGTGTCATTTTATTTTTAAATTTATTTGGATATTTTTTTATTTTTATAATATTTTTCTTCAATTGTTAACAAGTTGATTTTTTTGTCAATTTTTCAAAAGTTAATGGTCATTTTTAAAAAGTTGAACTTTTTTAATGACTAGTCTTATTTTTCGGCAATTTTTAAATTAGTTGACATTTTTCGTCAAGTTGCCTTTTTTGTCAATTTTTTAGAAGTTAAGTCATTTTTAAGAAGTTGACTTTTTTTAATGATTACTGTCGTTTTATTTTTTTATTTGTAATTTTTAAATAAGTCTATATTTTTCGGAAATTGATAACAAGTCAATTTTTAAGAACTTAATGGTCATTTTTCCTAATAATAGTAAATTTTAAAAATTTTTATTATGCTGTAAATTAAGAGAAGCAGCACGTAATATTACGAGAATATCACAGTGATATCATATTGTAATATTAGTAATATTACAGCGATATTAAAATGTCCGCGTCAAGGTGATATTGAGTTCATATGACGGTGATATTGATGTAAAATTAGGGTAATATTACAGTAATATTGAGATAATATTACAAAATTTTTTTATATTTAATATTTAATTTAATTTAATATTTAAAAAAATTTAGGCTCCCACGGGGTTTGAACCCATTTAAGTGACTAAATGTGTAGGACTGTACGCCTTAGACCTCTCGGCCATGCAGATTTTGGAATATATTTCAGAAAATGTTCTTAATATCTTACCTTAAAATCTTGTTGGTAAAATATGAAAAACGCTTTCTGAAATATTCCAAGGGCTGGATGGCCGAGAGGTCCAAGGCGTACAGTCATACACCTTCGTTCACTTAGATAGGTTCGAACCCCGTGTAATCCAAATTTTTTTTAAATATTATATTTAATGTAAAATGATTTTGTAATATAACCTCAACATAATCGTAATATCACTGTAATATTACCCTAATTTTACATCAAAATCTCTGTAATATTACGGTAATATTACCTCAAAAATACCTTAAGGCAGATATTTCAATATCACGTCAATATCAGTGTAATATTACCTTGTAACATTACAAATATTACAATACAATATCACTGTGATATATTCGCTTAATATTACATGCTGCTTAGGAAATTTTTTTTAAGATTAGAAATTTAATTTTTTTGTAATACATTTTTTTTAATTATGTTTTACAGGGAAATTATTAGTTTTTTTCAAAAAAGGTAACTTTCTGTTAAAAGACTAAAAATTTATACCTTCTGTCAATTTTTAGATATTGAACAAACATTTCCAGCTACATTTTCTTGATGATCGAGATTTATTAGGAATTTTACTGTTAATAATTTATACCAGAACTTTTTGTCCCCTAGAAGAGCTGTTTTTTTATGGTTAAGGGTTACAAAAGAATTTGGTTTCAGAAATTTTCGTTTAACATTGGAGCTTATAAATGCGAATAAGACTTTGTATATTTGTCCATAACCTGGTAGTTTAGATATTGCGCATGCGCGTTATTTATACCACGCATGCGCAAGGTTAATGTACCATTATTTTCTGTTACCATATCAGAAATTTTTTTCTAAATCGCAATTTGGAAAATTCTGTAACAATTGCAATAAAAACTTCGTGAACTTCAAAATATATTCAGCTGTGTTGTTTTGGTCAAATTGGAAAAATATATTGATAGGATTTAAGAATTATACTTAATTTCTATAATCTTCACCTTTACGTTATTAATACTTCTTAATACAATTTTAATACTTCTGAATAAATTTTTAATACTTCTTAATATTACTTTATATAAACATACATTTCTTACATTTTGAATAAACAAACATTTTCTTCACGTTTAACCCAAAGAAGTAGATTTATATACAATTTTGTTGAACTTTTAAATTAGCCCGAATATTTTTTCACTTAACCCTAGAGAAATCACTCATATTTTAATCAAATTTTATAGTTTGTATTAAATCCATCAAAAGATTGATCGACTCTTTGGGAATTTTATTATTGGCAAAAATTATTGTCGGTCACATAATTAATTACACAAATAAGATCATTTTGTTTATTGGTTGATGCTTTTATTATTACTCAACTTGTAATTATTTATTAATATTCTTAGGATTTGACTTGAATTTTAAGGACATTATATTTTTTAATAACAAGTTATAATTAATATTATTTTAAATAATCCCATGATCATCCGTTTCATTTAGTAACTTATTCGTTAACTATGATGCAATAAGTAACTTGTTAAAAAACTTTATTATCACAGTATGAACAATTATAATATTCCAATTTTTAATTTCAAGGTTAATAATTCCTATAATTAATATCTGATTGTGTATATTCCATCTTCTTGGACAGATACCAATAATGCTCGATTTTACTCAAAAATAAAAATTTCAATTATTAAGCATTCCATTATAAACTCATTAAAAAAATTAAGTATAACTATTTATTTAATCAAATCCTTTCTATAATTATCCCCACAGCACCTAAACTTGTCTCAAACTTTGTCAACCTCTCCTCAAGTGTCGTCAACTTTTAAAAAGTTTACTGCAAGTTTTATAAATTTAATAAAAGTTTAGGTGCTATGGGCAGGGGGGGGGGTAGCCAGAAAAAAATTTCGGGGCGGGGTTTTGAATTTTTTTTCTTTATGGAGGGGGTTTCAAAAAAATTGTTGTGTCCAAAGACCTCTTTTTCAATAGAATTTTTCGATTTCTGGGGGGGGGGTGAACTTCCAAACCCCCTCCTGGCTACGCCCCTTGCTTTGGGGGTATTTTTTAAAACCCAAAAATTAGTGTTGCTATGAGATGAAAACAACTATCTCATTTTGCGTCAAGACTAATTTATTTATTTTATTTATTATTAATCCAGAAACAACAATACAATGCAAAAACATAGTATAGTCCTAATGGGGCAATATAATTACCTGTACATAGGTTCAGATAAAGCTTAAAAATTATTTTAAAAAAACGAAAAATCAATAGTAAATAGAAAACATATAACTTCATAAGGTCACTTAAACACAAAATTATAAATTTCTATAAAATTCAAATATATCAAAATCATTACAAAACCTTCTAAAAAATATTTTTTTTAATAGTATTTTCTGTAACATCCAAATTTCTCAATTCATGAGGTAGTTTACTAAATAATATAAAATTCAAAAATATCAAAATCATAACAAAACCATCTACCAATTATTTTCTTCACAGTTTTTCCTGTAACATCCAAACTTCCCAATTTATGAGTTAGCTTATTAAATACCTTGGTAGACATAAATAAACTATCTGTCACTTTAATATTCTTATTCCATTTATCAGTAGGGCGACTTCTATTTCTGGTAACACTACAAAGTTTCTCATATTTTATAATACGATAATACAATATTTATAATACAATTATAATATTTTTATTATAATTGCAATAAAAATCGACAATTTTTCCTAAACTTCACAGCACCAAAATTGCATGTTAAAACGCATTAAAGTCTCCGCAATAAAATGACAAACAATGAAAAATGGATTAATAAAGAGAAATAAAAAATTGACAAATAAAGGAAATTGTTAATAAAGGGATAAAAATTGACGACAATGTTAGTGATTGAAAAGAGAGGAATGTGGAAGAGAATGTTTGTTCGATGAAAAGGATTGTAACGAAACGAAAGATCCTCCCTTCTCATTGGAGCCCCCTCCCCAGTTACCCCTACTTTGTTTGGCAGCCTCCTTCTCCCCCCACCCACGCCCCTAGTGCCGCCGTCCCACTCGAGGTTGGCTACCAAGTGCCCGTGAATCGTCACCCCCGATCACGCGCAAGTTGCGCCGCCGGGACAATTCGGCTTTCGTCGCTCGTTCGTCGAGGTGAGAGTCGCGCTCGTCGTCTTCGGAAGTCGAATTGGTTGCCGGTCCGGATCCCGCGAGCCACTTCCGGTACAGAAGGTGGGAGTAGTAAGCGCGTGGATCCCAAGAGGAAGCTCGCAAATATTAAAACCCAAAATTAGCCTTGAGCCCTTCTGCATCAGAAAAAAAAAAGAAAGAAAAAGTGCTTTTCCTTTTTAAGAGCTGCTGGTTCCGGTCTGAGGCTGTGAATTTCGATCTCAATTCCGGTTTGTGGAAATCCATCCCCAATGGACTTCGACGCTTACTTCTTGTCGACCTTCGCCCCTCCCCAAGTGTCTCGTGTTCTCCGGAAGTCGCAGTGCTCTTGATGCGAGAAAGACGGTAGTGCTGCGTTTGAGACGTGCCAATTTTTTCATGGAGAGTGTGCTGTTAAGTTGAAGGTTGAATTTTCAACGAGTTTTCTGGCAATTTGAGCAAGATTGTTCCAATCAGAGATTTATTGTCGTGAGGTGCTGGGAGTTAACAGAGTGAAATTTCGTGCAAGATACTATGGTGCAGTGCTACCACGTGGAAGAAACCGGGATTCTCGCGAGGTACGTGATTCTTACTCGAGTGCTTGCTAGTTTTTTTTTTCTAATTGTTTATTTATTGCCTGGCTTGGTGCGGAAAGGATATGTCGCGCTTTGCGATTCAAACATGCTTTCCGAGAAATATCGAGTTTCTTTTGAAAAACAAGCTCGAGATTTCCGAGTCTTGCTTCAGTTTTCTGCAGTGCAGTTCCATGGAAATGTTGGATTTAATCACTGAAAAAGAGTCTTTTTAAGATAGTGGTACACTATGAGGAATTTGTTTCTTGTGTGCTTGCCTATTTGTTTTTTATAAAGGAAGAATTTCACACATCCGAGATGTGGGAAAAGTTTTACTGCTTTCGGAGAGAATCTGTTTCTTTAAAATGATTTCTAAATTCTGAAAAAATCAAAGTGGTTCCCATTCATAGCAGTGTTTTGAATAGTAATTTATTTTATTTATTTATTTAAATAAGAAAAAGTTTGCGCTTAATGAAACAAAGTATACAGCAAAATATATAAAGATTGTCAAGTAAATGGCCAGTGACGTAGAAAATCAAAATTGTAATATAAAATTAACGGAAAAAAATTAAGGTATAATTGATTAAGTTATAATTAATTTTTAGTGTTGTAATATCGCGAGTTCAGAGAAAGTTGTGGTTACTAAAAATAATTTGGACTAGTTTTACTTTAATCCAACTTCTGGTTATTTAAATTCAATTTGGATTAAAAAATAGCGTTGTAGATTAATTCAATACGATTTTGTTTTTGTTACTACTCACTTTTTTCATAATTTACACAAATCGTTGTTTTTTACTTTTTTTACAATTTTATTTAATTTTAATCTTTTTAAGCTCGATGGAAAACATTCATATTAATTTAACGCTCCGCGAAGAATAGTACTTTAAGTAGTAAAAGCTAATTTTCCAAGACTAGCGTCCTAAGTAGAAACAGTAATTATCTATAATGCCAAAAGCTTGATATATCTTTAATTTTTAAATTATATAGATATTCTTAAAATTATTTTAGTGTAACAAATTTTTTGTTTTAAATATGATAAAACAACTCAAAATTGACAACAAAAACTCAAAATTAATTTTTTTACCTTAGATACCTTACTTCGAGAAGCATCTCATTATATGGCCAACTCAACTTCAAAAGTTTGTTTGCAATTTAATTTCCTGAATTATTTTATCTTTAACTTCATTTTTATACTTTAATCAATAAAAATAAACTTAAAGTCTGAATAAATATAGTATAAATTTAATTTTTACTAATTTTTTGCAACAAATTGACTTGTTTTTTAGTAACAAACTTTAATTAGTGGTTGAGAAAGAATTTTAAAATGACAAAAATAATATTATATTTTATGTTTTTGTACCTTAAATTATATTCGAGAACCAAAAATATAAATACAGAAATTAAGTAGGGCGTTAAAAGGTTTGATTCTTTAACATTGAATTGTGAAATATTATTTTTCCTATGATTAAATTTCCAATTCTAAATTGATTTTTTCAGACCAGAAATCATTTTTAATTTTTTCGAGAAAAAAATTCAAAAGCTTGAAAAAGTACATTTTTCTCAAGTGTTATTTTTTGTTTCTTTTAATCACAAGCAATCAAGGAAAGCTTTTTAATATTTAAATAAAACTATAAGGGTTAATTTAATTCAAGAATTTAGATTTATTTAAGTTTTATTCTATTTAATTTTCGAAATACTCCAATTTTAATTCAGTCAAATTTTAAAATACACAAATTCCAATTATCCAAATTGCAATTCTATATGCAAATTTTAATTAATCCAAATGTCAAAATCTTTAAATTCCATTCCCGCCTAAAATTTAAACGGTTCAAACTTTAAATATATAAACAAATTTAAATCAACCAAAAATCAGTGAATTTGAATTTTTAAACGCATAACATACAAAATATTAATTAATAAGAAATTAAAAATAAAATAAAAATAATAAAAATGAAAATTTATTAAAATGTTTAGTTAACAAAATTTTAGTAAACGCAAATTATTATTTTTACATATTAATTTATTTTTTATCACATTTTTTGTCACTTTTTCGTTATTTACTTTCGAAAAATAATCCATGATTTCACCTATTTTACAGAAAAAAAATTATGTGATATTATACCAATTTATTTTGAAATAATAATTTTTTAACATAACATTCATTATAATGAGTTCAAATCGTTTGTTTCAAACATTAATGAGTAATTAGAGAGAAACTTGATAGGCTGATCATGCAATATGAAAATTATATTTTAAAAGCTAAGCAGTGTTTCAAAGCGGCAAAAAATATTCAATCAATATACTTTAAATCTAAAAAACACATTGGTATTAATTTCAAGTTTCTGCACAATTTTAAATCTGACAATGAATTTTCAGTTCTATAAAATACATCATTTCAAACAATTTTTTTTTTCAAATAAAAAAGTTTAATACTGATTAAGTTTTTATTTGGCCTCAGCAATTGAAAAACACTTGAAAAATTGGAATATGAGAAAATGTAATAGATTTTGAAACAATATTAATTTGCTTATGTTGATAAACATTTATAAGATATAAAATAATATTAATAGCATAAAACAATTTTCCAATAAAATCAAAAAATGACGCAATTATAAACTGCGCCTGTGACTTACACATCGCACTTTAAAACTACTTCCTTTTTATATTTCTTAAAAGACAATCTCAAATATTCATAAACTACTCACATTTTTCATAAATAGTGAAATAAGTTTTTTCGAAACAAATAAATACTTTATAATAAAAAAAAGCTGAATATATTAAAATTAGAAAATTGAATACCGTTTTCAATTATTTTCTCGCAAACCAAGAAACAGATTTTCTTTGAAAAATATAGTTTAGAATCGAAAATTGACTGGTAAACCTTAAAAATTGTTCCGTAGTTTCATACGATTGATTATATTTCAATTATTTCAGTTTATACCATGTCAAGTAAAAAGTTTCTATTTATTACCTATTTCCAAATTCCAGTACAAGAAAAAGTTTATAATTTTCTGTTATAAACTTTTAACTCGGACAGTCACGTGACGAATACCTTAAAGTCTAAGTATTTATTCATGTAATGATGTCATAAAATGATTAACACGTGGTAAAGTAGTAAAACTTTTCGTCCAAAAGAAATTAAAGTGAATAATTCTTCCAAAAACTTTCTCAAAATATAAAACTGTTGAAAACTCGCTACATTTTTCAAGAATTACCTAATTTCAGAAACTAATAAATTCTTTCCATAAAAGTGTTTTTTAAATCAACTTGTGATCTTTGTCATGTAAAGTTGATCTATGAGTTCAATTCTTGAAACAAAACGCTTTAAATTTAAAAAAAAAATCTCTTAAAAAGGATCGATAAATTTTTGTACATCATAACTAAAAATCTAAAAAAGATAAAAAATGTTTCTGAGGAATAATTACGTAAATTCATATCATATATTTTACTCGAGTGTCTGAGCAATGAAAAAAGATTTACGACGGTTTTAAATAATCAAGAGGTCAAGCACTATATTTATAGAAACAATTTTCTTGTTGTTAATGTTTTACTTCTCAAATTATTTTTGTAATTTCATTTAAAGTTTTAAAGTGAACATTTCTCGTATACGCATAATATTAATAACAAAATTTTTAAGGATAATAAAAAACAATGAATATATTTTTTAAGTACGTGAAATTTTATCCTACATATAAAAGTGTAAAATAAAATTTCAACGAAATTGTAAAAGCAAAAACCAGTAAAAATGAAGACGCATTAATCAGAAAATTCCATCGTCAGTTTCATAAGATTTCATTTAATGCCAGCGAAATAGGCAAGAAGGTCGTAAAAATCACATAAAGAAAAGCAAGCATCTTTATGAGATTTTGACATTTATACGAAACGTATGAATTGTCGAAGAGGTGATTTCGTGTTTCCTAAAAAAGTAAAATTTCTCAAGAGCTCAGTCACACTTGTATATAGCTACTTGGTCTTTAATTGTTTTCGTTTGAGTAATAAGGAGACTGTTGTGTTAAGTTAGAGCTAGACGTGCCATAAAACGAGGGATTTCTTCTTTTCGTCTTATTCTAAAACTCGAGTGCTGTGCGCTCTCTAAGAGCTTTACCGCGACATAGGAACCACACGAGTTATAAAACCGAGTCACGCTTTATATGCGTTCCTCGGATTCTCCTCACTTCTTAGAAAATGTTTATAGTCAAGACGATCAGAACTTATAACACGCAATATTCGATACAATTAATTAATTTTGCAATATAATCAACATTTCAAAATTTGCGTCTATAAGTAAAAGATAATCCTCTATATATTATTTTTGAAAATTGATACATTATAGAGGTTCCAGATATTAATCGAATTTACAAGAAAGTGATAAATATGAATTAGAATGATAAAATTCGATAATACTTCCATTTTTGGAAATAAAGGTGTTACGGTGGTTTATTTTTTAATCAATATAATACACAAAAGCAGATTTTTAAAGTGGTCCTTTTATGTCTCACATTTTAAATATTTTTCGGGAAAAACAATTTAAAAATACAATCAAAAGTTAATTAAATTAACAATACATTCTTTGTACAAAAAGCAGTTTCGAGTTATTAGTTCATTTTACCCTTTACTCATATTTCTCACGAAAAACGGCAACATCTGGAAAACAGATGAGAATAACAAAAAACGGTTTGTCTTTATTCTCGAACTTGAGCATTCTTGTTAACCCAACACACATACATATGCACACATTTTTGAGTCTAGCCTAGTCATCTTAATATATTTAAAACAGAATTATCCTTTTTATACTAGAATATAGACATTTTTTCTATAAACTAAAATTTCAAACGAAAATAATGTTAATTGAGGGCATATTGTTATCCATGAAAATAAAAAAAGAGCTATAAAAGTTTTTTATTCCGTTTGAGGAATATTCTCCAAGCAATTATATTTTTCTAATATAGAAATTAAGGTGGCTTAATTTTTCCCAAAATTCAGACAAATCATAGATTTCGATTAAATAATAATAATTTAAGAAATGTCCATGAATATTTAATTTTAGGAGAAATACAAAGAATAAAAAAATTGTTTCTCTTTAACCCCTTCGCAATACAGTAGAAATTAAGTTTTAGTGTCAAAAATGTGTTGAACTTTTTTTTAAAAACAACGATATTACGGTATTGTATATTTTTAGGGTCGCTTAATCCGAATTTATAATCAAAATTCAAAATGCCGACCAAATAATTTTTAATTTGACTAATGTGGCTGAAAATGGTTACTCGGAAGTTTTTGGGGTCGTTAAATCCGAATCTGTAGTCAAAATTAAAAATTCAAAATGTCGACCAAAGTATTTTTGATTTGCCTATTTTGTTGTTCAGAATGCTTACTTAGGATTTCTAATTTGCGATATCAAAAACCTTCAAATTACCCTTCTTTGCAATTATTCTATTTTACAAAATAAGTTTATTTATTAAAAAAAAAATTAAAGGGGTACTTTTCACCCAAAAAGCACAACTTGAAAAAAACAATTGTCATATATTTTTCTAAAAATTATGTGTATAATAATCAATGACCTCAAAAACCATTGGAAAAAACTACTTATTCAAAACCACCGTTTTTAATCAAATTTTTTAACTATACAATTTTTGTAGTAGGTATTTTAAAATCGCAACTTTGAATTTTTGAATTTTGACTACAAATTTGGAATCAGCGACTCTGAAAAACCTCAAAGAACCATTTTTAAGCCATTTCTTATTAAACAAAATATTTTTTTTAGATGACCCTATATGGCCATACACATTGGTGACACAACTTTTTTTTAGCAAAAACCGTGACTGAGTTTTTGTTTCAGCAATCAGTAAAAAATAACTAATTAGTAGTCTAATAATTATTACTCAAAAAACCACTAAAAAATAGTTAAAATTTGACTAATTAAATTAGTAAAAATAATTTTACTAAAATATTACATATTTTCACATACCCTGAAAATGAATTTGACTAATAATTAATTTTTTTAGCTTTCAAATTAGTTATTTTTAGCTAATTCATATTTAGGGAGCATTTATTTAATTTTCATTGAACTGTCATTGAAATAGTGAAAACGTCACACGTCGTGAGCTTATTGCAATAAATTAAAATGAAGCAAAAATTGTGCATTTTAAGAGGTGTATGAGAATATGGCTAGATAGTGAGAGAGAATTATTAAGAGAAGTAGAGAAACGACAGAGTAGTAAAACTAAAACGTCTTCTTGACTCGAGGGGGTTGGGGCGGAGAGAAGAAAATCTCGAAACAATTGGAGGCGCGGAGGCGGCCGCATTTCATGCAGCTTGGCATCGGCTCTCTTAAAAGAGTCTCTTGTTTTTGTTAGCTCTTCGAAAATTATGATTGTTTGTCAGCGAGATTTACTGCTGGTTCCCTAAAGGCAATATAAGGTGGCCCCGGAGATACCCCTTGTATTCTGTACAAAAAGGGGGTGAAGAGAAGGAGGAAGGAAGCTGGTGGTTTACCAAGATTAAAGAATTGTGAATTTACAACTTCAGTGCTACCATGAGCCTATCTCTTTTCATCTCTCTCTCTCTTTCTCTGGCGCACGCTCGCTCTCAACTAATCTAATAAACGACCGTGGCGATGTTTGCCTTTACAAATCTCCCGGTAATGTCATTTAAACGCGAGAGAAGTCGCGCGACATCCGGATGTCGTTTTTATAGGCCAATTCCAAGAGAGTTGACTTTCAAACAGGGGAAGAATTACCCGTTAAAAATTGACTGATTCCTGCAAATTGATGCGAATCGAAAAAAAGATAAAATTTTTTTTTTAAAAGGTGTATTGTCACTTTTTAGAATCTTTATTGTCAAGATTTAAATTTTTTATAACAAGAGGAAAGGAAATTTACTTAAAAAGAGAAGTCTAACCATTAAGGGTAATTATCTACAAAAACCCTATTGAAATTACCGACAAAGCACAGGAATTTATATTTCTATTTCATAATTTCATCATTTATATTCACTCAGTGAGAATCAATTTCTAAGACCGGGAAACGAAACTCATTTTTCAAAACGTCCGATTCTTCGGAACGACATAATATAACTTGTATGACATAAACCTTGTTATTCTAATAGAATTTTGAAGATTGAGTAATGTGTGTCTTTCATACTTACAGACTAGAAGTACATCTTATTTAATTAGAAAAGCTTTTAATTAATTATACCTATATGTGAAATCGTTTTTAAATGTATCCAAAAATTAACATAAATATTGTGACATACATCAATGCATTGATAAAATTCTAAAAAGTAATCAACATCGTCAAAAACTACAAGCATAAAATGTTGATCCAATTGATAATAAAATTAATAACCGGTGCAAAAGCATAAAAAAATTGATGATTGCAAGAATCACGCGGGACCAATTATATCAATTACTTCTTCGTTTCGGAGACTCAGTTTAATCGGAGTGTCATGTGACCAACTATACCTATAGTGAGGAAAGCAAAGAGTGTTTGCCAAATCGACGGATTAAATTAACGTGTCCATGTCCAAGTAATGGTATCGTAAGTTTGTCTGATAATCATGTCGCTGTCACTGCAAACAACGTTTTACTGTAGTTGCCCGTATATAGGTACTTGGAAAGTTCACTGCAAAAGACTATTTTTTTAACATGTTGATGCAATATGTAATGCTGACAAGCTACAGCTACTGCTTATAAAATTGTGGAGATTTCCTTTTAATCTTAATTCTATATACTCAAACTCAACTGATAACATCGCATGTCTAATTAAACCAAGGTACTTTGTCAACCACTGCACTTTTTATTCAAGCTTTACTTTAAGGATATTTCGAACATTTACTTTACTGTTTAATTGATTACCATAAAATCTAATGTAAATCAACTCTAACATTATTAACAACATTTTTTAATTCCCTAATTTCACAATTTCACGTTAATTAACTACAAACAACAATTCTGTTCATTCTAAACCAATCTATAAGTTGGTTAAAATTTTAACCTCAATTTGTTATCTTAAGAAATTCATGGTTGCTACAAAACCTGGAAAAACTAAAAAATCAGGAAATTTCAGGGAATTTACAAACTGGATATAATATATAGAAAACAATCTAAAACTTAATTTGCGTTATTAAAGAACTCTCAACACACAAAACTTTAAGTTGTTGGTCATTTAAAGCTATAAATTTTTGCAAATTTAAATGATGAAAATTACGAAATTGAAGAATATATCTGATTAGTGACGAAAATAATTGACAGTTGAAAATAAAATCGAAAAATGTTTCCGTAATTACACAACTAAAAAGAATAGTTTAAAAATTTAAAGAAGAAATATTAAATTTAAACAAAATAGTTGCAAAATTATAGGAACAGCTGTTGGAAATAATTGCAAATTGAACAACTGGATTGAAAATCAAGAAAAATAATTGAATATGAAGAAAATAATAAAAAATTGATGAAATGAATTGAAAATTTAAGAATTGAATTAAAATTTGAAAAAGTAATTGATAATTGAAGGAAAAAAAATTACAAAATGACGAAAATAATTGACAATTGAAAACAAAATTCAATAATGGATTAATAAACAATCGAACAATGTAATTTAAAAAATCAAAAAATAAATATGAAGTTTTAAGATCATAATTGAAAATTGAAAAAATTGTAGAAAATAATTGAAAATTGAGGAAAATATTGAATAATAATTAAAGTAAATATTTGAAAAGTGAAGAGAATAATTGAAAAATTGAAGTAAATATATGAAAAATGACCAAAATAATTGTAAACTGAAAACAAAATTCCAAAAATGACTAGATTAATAGACAATTGAAAAAATTAAATTTAAAGAAGATAATTACAAATTGAAAAATGAGATTGTAGGAATAATTGTTGGAAATAATTAAACATTTAACAACTGGATAGAAAATCGAAAAAAATCATTAATATTACAAAAAATAATTGAAAATTAAAGAATGGAATTGGAATTTAAAAAAATACTTAAAAATTGAAAAGAAATTAATTAAAAAAAGCCAAGAATGAATAAATATAGAAGAAAACAATTAAAGACTAAAGCATATGTAAATAAAAATTAAATAAACTAATTTTATTGAACAATTGTATTTAAAATTAAAGAAACTTAATGATAATCGAAAAAAATAATGGTAAAAGGCGTTAATTTTTAATATTAAAGAAAATAATTGAAAATTGAAAAATGGAATTTAAAGTTTTTCAGAAAATAATTGAGTATTGAAGAAAATATTTCTAGAACTGAATAATTGAATTGAAATTTTAAAACAATTTTTATGAGTGAAAAAAATAATTGAAAAAATCCGATAATTATTAAATATTGAGGAATTAATTGAAAATTGATAAAAATAATTAAATATTAAAGAAGATATTTGAGAATTTAAGAAAGTAATTAAAATTTGAAGAAATAAATTGAAAATTAAAGAGTTGAATAGAAATGTTAGGAAAATAATTGATAATGAAAAGAAACTTACAATCTGACGAAAATAATTAAATATTGACGAAAATAATTAACCATTAAAAAAAAATTAATAATTGAAAGAAACTGGAAAAATGGTGAGAATAACGTCATTCGAACAAAAAATTTGAAGTTAATGAATAATCATGAAATTGAAAGAAAATAATAAATTGTTAATTCAAAACTGATGATAATTATGGAAAAAGTTTTAGAAAATAAATGAAAATTAAAGAAATAGAGAATTGTAATAAAATTTCAAGAAAATAATTGATAATTGAGAAAAAGAGAGAATTATTGAATATTGAATAAAATAATTGAAAAATGAAGAATGCAATTGAAATTGAAGAACATAATTGAGAATTGAAGAAAATAATTAAAAGTTAAAGCAATAAATTGAAGATTAAAAAATTAAATTGAAATTTTAAGAAAATGGTCGACAATTGAAAGCAAAATTACAAAAGGTCTAAAATAATTATACACTAAAAAGAATAATTGAGAAAAGAGGAAAATTAATAATTGACAATCAAAAGGAAAATTCAAAAACTGTCGAGAATAATCAACAATAGAGCAAAATTATTTTAAAAAAATTAAAGAATAATTATAAAATTTAATTTGAATAATTGTATACTGAAAACTGTTGAAAATTATATAAAAAGTTATAGATTTATTTATTAATACAATTAAAATTGTTTGAACTGATATTTATAAATTTAAATTTCTATCAATTTATTATAGATTTTAATATTTATACAAAAACAATGGATTTTTTCTGAAAAGTGTTCTGGAAAGTTTCACAAAATTTGTTCTGGAAAACCTGTAAATGTCATGAAATTTTTAATCCAGACTTCTGTAGCAACCATGATTAAATTGATCTTCAATTAATAATAATCAAAGTGATTAATACAATCAGACTTTACAAATTGATTTACAAATTCGATAAATGGTGGCGTCTTTCTTTCACTCAATCACCACCTGCAAATTCTTTCATTCCGAACAGCAACAGTTATAAATGTTTGTGCTAAAGTACAACCACCTGCAACTTCACTTGTGATGTTTGTTAAACAATCATTTACAATATTTACCATCTACATTTTTACAATCGCAAATATTTTCTCTGTGTACAATTCGATTTTAATGTTTGTCAATTTTTGATATATTTTGACAAGGCTATCAATTTCGAGTGATTTAATTTCATATGTTATTTATTTCTCGTTTTGTAAAGTTCATATACTTTTAAAACAGCAGGATTCTTTTCTTGACTTTTTGTGGATTCCATTCTGAAACGGGTTATTTTCTGAGGAGCAATATACACGTATTAGTTATCTGGTGCACACGCATGGTTTATGACAATACCAATTATCATTATTACTGTCAATTATAATAAGCGTTTTGAAACTTGGTCAGGCTGGATGCATCGGTTGTGCAGATAAAAGAGGTCGATGTTTTTCGCGTGCAGTGAATTCTCTCACTCTCGAAAGACGTATTAACAACGAAGCGTAAACACGAAGATGCCACATGTGTCTCTCGTTTGTCACTTGACGTCTTCTCTCCTCGTTTTTCCGTGCGTCGTCGATGAAGTCAAGCGGCGGAAGGTTATAAAGAGTAACGCGATTCACCCTCGAAAGGCAAATTTCGCAGAAAGGAGGAAAAACGAGCCGAGTCTGACATTTCAAAATAAAGCACCAAAAACTGTTGGGGAGTGAAAAATGGTGGATTTCAAACGAAACTGTAAAAATGGAATTGAGAGGGTACAACTGGAAAGGTAAAAATAAAAAAAGAAAAAGGGAATGAGAGAAAGGAATTAAAAAAAGGAATAAAGAGAGAAGAAAGGCCGAGGGCGCGTTTCAAAACGAAGCAAGAAGAATAACTAAGAGGGAAGAAAATCATGTATGGTTCGTCATAAGAGGAATTCCTTTAGCGATACTGGCCTATTCGTATACCCCTCTCCCCCCTCATGGGTCCCTCGACCCCTCTGGCCCAAAGACCCGATGCTTTTTTACTGGTTTATGGGATTTTTTTCACGCGGTCTCTCAAGTCGTACATCAGAGAGGGCTGACTGATTTCTCTCTTTCTCTATTTCATTTTCTTCTCTCTCCCTTGTTCCATCTTTTTTCCCAAACTTCTCACTTGCTCTCACGCACCGCGAAGGGAACAATAAAAAAGAGCAAATGCCAGCCGCCATAAAAACAACTGAAAGTATTAAAAAACTTTAGGCCTTTTACTGCCTGCCCCGAAGTGGTACAGTCGTGCACGAAGATACTTTTATCTACTTCTGAAACAAGGGTCGACCCATCAACGAAATTCCTAAACTACCCCTCTCCCCCCCCCTCCGAATTATTATTCTCAATTTTACTCTTAATTTTTGCCTGCCGAGTGGAATGTAATTGGAAAGGAATGCCGGAGAGACAGTGAATCATTGTTTTGACTCGGCGAGAAATAGTCAATCGAGTAAATTGATACAAATGAATAAAACAAGACCAAATCAGTTCTGCATATCTGACAAGATAAAGAGCAATCGGAAATAAAGAGATAAGAGTAAATAAATAGTGAAATTTTATGTAAACCAGTTTTTCCACGATCTCGTACTGATATATAGTTTCAATCATTTCTGCTGATAAGGTATACTGAAAAAATAGTTTGGATAACGAGGAGAGAGAATAATAAATGACTTGAAAGCAGGACATGAAAATATAAGCAGAACTCATCGATTTTTCAAGAAAACTATAAATCCCATTATTTTGATTTTCTCATATTGGTAAACAGGATTTTCATTCCTATCCATCCTCGAGGCGACTTTGGACAAAGTGTGGATTATGTTATTTATAACTATTGGAGAGCTGACCGATAGGCTATGCCTGCTTCCCTGGCGGGTGTTCTCTTCAATTTAAACCAGTGACTTTGCTTTTCTGCTCGGGCACTCTCTCTTTCTCTCTCATACACACACACAGACACACACACACACACATTTTTTTTCCTCCTCCACTGTCTCTCATTTATTCCCCTTTTTCTTTCTCTTGTGTCTTTATACACACCCACCCCGTTTGAAAATAAGATACGAGAGGAGTTTGAGACACCGAATCCTATTCGTTAGCCTTAACGATAACGACCAGTTATTAACTCGCGATAATTATCGATTTTAATTATCGACGTGAATCGCCATTAAACGTCGCTCTCTCCCGATCTCGTAGCTTCTACGCTTATTCTCTCTTCTTCTTTCTTGCCAGAAAAAACCCTTGGTTTCGCGTTCCTCGAACGCGACGCTCGCTGTAAAATGCATACAGATATATGTTAGGTATATACTGGTCCGTTTTAACGATCCGGCGCGCGGCGTCGAAATGCAATTTCCAGGATGCATAAACATTTCTGAAGAACTCCAACTCTTAATTGCTAACTGCTCCGGCACTCATATAACAGATTTTACTCGCAAGTTTATTAGCAAAATTCTATCGTTTCAGTTTTCATTTACGTTCTTCCCAATTTTGGACGATACTCAAAGTTGAAGGGAAAAATTTAATTTTTTTCTGTTTAGAATTATTATATGTTTCTGTAAATTCAAAATTTTGTTTTCAAATTCCTCGTCAAGATCTAATTTCACAAATTTTATATTAGACAAAGAAATAGGAAAACAGAAAATATTTCAAAAATTGGATACTTGATTCAATTCAACAGTTTTTAATTTTAGACCATTCCCCCTTTATATATCACTCCCTATTATATATTATTCATTTAAAACCACGCAACTTCCTTCTATCTCTAAAAACATGTAACTCCCTAATTCATCAAAAACCATGTAACTTACTTCTACCTCTAGAACAACGTTACTCCCTCATACATCAAAAACCTTGTAACTTCTACCTCTAGAACCACATAACTTCTTTATTCAACAAGAACAACGCAAGTTCCTTCTACCCCTAGAACAACATAACTCCTTCATACATTAAGAACCACTTAACTTCCTCCTACCTCTAAAACCACGTGACTTCTTTATACATCAAAAACCAAGTGACTACTTTCTACATCTAGAACCACCCAAGTTCCTTCTACCTCTAGAATCAAGTAACTCCCTCATACATCCAAAAACCACGTAACTCCTTTTTACCTCTAGAACCACGTAACTCCCTTCTACCTCCAAAACCACGTAACTCCTTTTTACTTCTAGAATCACATAACTTCTTCATTCATGAAGAACCACGCAAATTCATTCTATCTCTAGAACCACGTAACTACTTCATACATCAAGAACCACTTAAATTCCTTCTATCTCTAAAAGCACGTAACTCCCTGAAAAACATTTAGAACCACGTAACTTTTTTCTGCCTCTAGAACCACGTAACTCCCTTCTACCTCCAAAACCACGTAACTCCTTTTTACTTCTAGAATCACATAACTTCTTCATTCATGAAGAACCACGCAAATTCATTCTATTTCTAGAACCACGTAACTACTTCATACATCAAGAACCACTTAAATTCCTTCTATCTCTAAAAGCACGTAACTCCCTGAAAAACATTTAGAACCACGTAACTTTTTTCTGCCTCTGGAACCACGTAACTCCCTTCTACCTCTAAAACCACGTAACTCCCTCATACATCAATAACCACGTGACATTCTTCTACCTCTAAGACCTCGTAACTCTCTCAGACTTAAAAAAATTATTTAACTCTCTTCTACCTCTAAAACCACATAACTACCTCATACGCCAAGAACCACATAACTCCCTCCTATATTAAAAATGACTTAACTTACTTCTACTTCTAGAATCACGTAACTTTCATTTACTTCGAGAATTACGTAACTTTCTTTTATTTGTAGAATCACGTAACTCCATCATATATCAAGAAGGACATGACTCCCACAAGCATCAAGAACCGCGTAACATTCTTCTACTTCTAGAACCACGCAACTCTCTCATACGTCAAGATCTACTTAACTCTCTTTTACCTCTAAAACCACATAACTACCTCATACATCAAGAATCAGATAATTCCCTCCTACCTTAAAAGCCACGTAACTTTGTTCAACCTCTAGAACCACGCAAATTTTTTCTATCTCTAGAACCACGTAACTTTCTTATATAACTCTAGAAACTCTAGAAAGAACCACGTGACTTCCTCATACATCAAGAACTACGTAACATTCTTCTACTTCTAGAACCACGTAACTCTCTCATATGTCACGATCTACCTAACTCTCGTTTACGTCTAAAACCACATAACTACCTCATACATCAAGAACCACGTAACTCCCTCCTACCTTAAAAACCACGTAACTTTATTTTACCTCTAGAACCACGCAAGTTTATTCTACCTCTAGAACCACGTAACTACCTTTTACATCAAGAACCACGTAACTTCCCTTTACCTCTAAAACCACATAACTCCTTTATACATCAAAAACCAAGCAATTCCTTTCTACATCTAGAACCACGCAAGTTCCTTCTACCTCTAGAACCACGTAACTCTCTCATACATCAGTTACTTTGTTCTCTATGTACGGAGAGATTACATGGTTCTAAAGGTAAAAAAATGTTACGTGGTTTTTGAGGTTAACAATCCGATAGTAAAAACAACAATTCCTTTTTCTCAATGTGATGTTTAGCATCAACATAAAATTTTTGCTTAATCATAAGTTAGTTCTTGCATAGCCAAAAATAAAAAATTAAAAATTTTTGTTTCACTTAATTTATTTTTCTAGATGATTAAATATCTATGTTGTTAAAACAAGCTGATTAAATCAACCTTGTTTCAAAATTGGTATGATCGTCTTTAATGTAGAAATTTCTCCTGATGTCATTTCTTGTGTCTCATGTCCTGATGGTATCGGACAGTCCCGCGAAAATGATAGCATTCATTTCCATTTCGACCCTCCCTTCAGCGGTATTAATTGATCGAGTGTTCTTGGTCACGAATTCCTCCACTATTAATTACTTTCCAGCAGATTAAACGACACCCAGCGCATGCGAATCGCCTTCTAATATCATTTCTTTCTCAGCTTTTCCCACTCTACTTACTATCCGGCACAACTTGATCGCCGTTAAGATTCGAAAAACTCATTTTACAGATGTATCTTTTTCTAGAAAAGAGTCTCAAAAGAAATATGTGCGAAAACTTTCATGACTGGTTAATTACACACTGCAAGCATTCCAACAATCTTTTGTATCTAGAATATGTTGACTTCAAATTCTCTTAATTAAATGAAAATTTTCAGTAAGAATGGCGCAAAATATGCTACCTGGTAGCATCATTATTACACTGTTTTAACACCATTATTTATGTGTAATATCATTATAATGCTTTTATGGTTTTCTAAGCACTGTTTACGATTTAAAATGTTCAGCATTATATAATTGCTTATTATTATACATAAGTATAAGAAATTAAACATGTTTATATACATTTAAACGGTTGAAGAGGGATCTAAGTAAAACTGTTAGTTAGATCCCTTATTCATTGCTATTATAATTGTTCTCGAAATTTTTTATCATGCAGCAAATATATTATAGAAATATTTCACCTCATTTTTAAACATTTTAAACTATTATAAAGGTTTTATTTAAAAAATGCAATTTAACTTTTCTCATTTTTCTGAAATTGAAATTTTTTTTAAAAATTTTCTATAGATATTCAAAAATAAAACAATCTTTTCAAAATTACCCTTTTTATCCAACAATCTCCAAAAATCAAAAGTTTTTCAATGATATTCGTTTAATGATATCGTTTTTTAAAATAAAATTTTCATAATTTTTACTGTTGTTTCCAATTGATCATTCAGTCACAGAAAAAAATAAAGTTCCCTGATTTGAGTATACAAACCAAATTTTTATATTTATTTTGATACGCTGAATTTGAATCCGACATTATAATTGGTCCAGAGGGTCTGAGTTTGGACCTAACCTCAAAAATACCGAAAAGTCAGTAAAATGGCATTTTTGTTTGTTAGAAACTAAACCCGATTTAAATTTGATACATGTCTAAAAGCCAATATAAAGTTAAAATTATGAATTTTAAAACGCTTCTTTAAAAATTGTTCTACTATTATTTTTAATGAAGATATGACATATTTTACTTAAAATAATTTTTTTCCATAACTTGCACTACAAAACTAGAAATTCGTTATTCACCTTAAATAAAAATATTATTCAATGTAATTTCAACACATTTTGAATAAACCGATTTTACATTTTTCAGAAAAAATAAGGTTGAGCTAAAATTTGTTGTCAAATAATAATTATTTAAAGTTTTATGTTTTTTCTTTAAATGTAATGAACCGTAGTTTTCATCAAATTCTGAAAAATAGCTCATTTTTCTCGTTAAAACATTCCATACAATTTTTTTGTTAGAACAAAGATAAAGAACCAATATTATTTGCTTAATAACTTAAACAAAATATTTAACAAAACCAAATTTAAAGAAAAAACAAAAAGAAAAGAGAAAAAATTTAAAACAAGCATTTTAAAAATCATAATTTTAGCTTTCGATTGATCCTAAATGTACATGTATTAATATAAATACGGGTGTAGATTCTAACAAACAAACAAAAACCTGATTTTAACACATTATTGACTTTAATGTATTTTTAGGTTAGGTTCAAACCCCACTTAATATTAATACATCAATAGAAAGATTTTTTAATATTTTACACTGGAAAAAGTGTAAATACAAGTATCTTAAACTCAGTAAAATAAATTATATTTTTCTTAAAAACCATAGTAGAAAAATTTAAGAAAAAACGTTTTAAAGGTAATATATTCCGTCTTTATATTCACCCTAGACATATATGAATATTGACTTAGGTTCAGTTTCTAAGAAATAAAAAGTGTCATTTTATTTACTTTTCGGTATTTTTGAGGTTAGGTCCAAATTCAGACCCTCTAGACCAATTCGGATGCCCTACAATTTTTACCGGATTTGCTAATAAAATTGTAGGAAATCGGGTAAAAATTTTAAGACTAAAATTTAAAAGGTAAAATTTAAAAGGGTAAAATTTAAGTGACTATCAGTTATGACACTTTTACAGTGAACAGCACAAGAATTTTTACGAAATAATTCTCTCAGTACTTTATTTTTTTTTTGTCAGTGTAAATGTTTCTTTTTTACTTAAAAATTTTGTCTTGAAGAATTAATATGCACTACTGGACGAAATTGTGGGACCACTTACAAAAATGCGATTAAAAACATGACGGTCTTAAATTGTTGATAACTCTGTCAAATATTAGCAATTTAAAGTTTTTCATAAACCATTGGAGAGCTTAAAAAATTTTCCGTTAAATGGACCTATTTCAAAGATTTTTTAATTAATAGGAACGGAGATTCAATGTGATAAAGACAGGTGAATTTTTTGTTTTTTGTGAATTTTTATTGTTCAAGTTTGGTGGGCTGCATTTTCTAAAAAAGTAATTGGAAAAAAATTTAAAATAAGCTAACTAAAACCTCGAACTTTTAGCTTTAAAATAAGCTAAAGAACATTAAAATAACTTAACTGGTTTAAAAGTAATAAGTAAATGTGTATAATACAAAAAAGCGCAACAATTCTTCAATTGCTTCCTCCCCTCTAGGCTTATATTCAAAAATAGAGCGAGCACTAAAATCGTTGCGTTTTCTCGTATCATACATTTACTTATAACTTTTGAACCAGTCAAAATATTTTAATTTTCTTTGGCTTATTTTAAAGTTAAAAGTTCAAGGTTTTGTTCTGAATAATTTCAAAAATTTCCAATTATTTGTCTAAAAAATGCAGCAGACCAAACTTGAACAACGAAAATTCACAAGAAACGAAAACCACATTAAATCTTTGCCACATTAAATCTCTGTTTCTATTAATCAAAAAAGCTTTAAAATAAGCTTATTATCGGCAAATTTTATAAGCTTTTCAATGGTCTATGTAAATTTTAATTTTGCTAATATCTGACAGAGTTATCAACATTTTAAGACGGTCATGTTTTTAATCCTATTTATGTAAGTGGTCCCACAATTTTGTCCGGTATAGTGTAATAGGAAAATATTTGAAGAATTTGATTGACTATTCTTTTGAGCGTTGATTTAGGGAGCAAAATGAGAACTGGTTTGAGATGAACTTCCGCAGAAGTAGAACTTCCGGAACACCCACCATCTCGCTCTAGGACCGGTTCTCTCGGTTACTCTCGTTCTCTATCCCCTGCTCTGGAAGCTCGTGTTTCGAACACCTCGGCCGTGGTTCGAGTGTCGCACGAGTTCGACCGTTATTCAGGAATTAATTCATAATTAGAGCGGCCCACCTATGGGGAGCCTAACCCACATTCCTGCCACCAGCTGTCCCCGACAGCTCGTTTCACGTCTTTTTTTAACCCTCTTTTCATACTAGTATAGCGCAAACACTTTGATACATTTGCAATGTCTAGGTGCACATTTATAAACACGTAGACCGGCAACCCACGTTCTTTCACGTACTCTTGTAATTTTGCAAATATATCCATATACACATATATATGTAGTTTCGTCGACATAACCATTTAGGCGACACATAATGCCTAATCGGATTTCTAGATCCGTACAAGGCTCGACAATTTAGCTCTATTGTAAGTTTCCAATCAAAAAACTAGATCCAGGATTATGGATATTGTAAACACACACTCTGGAATTTGACCTCGGGATTTTTATGAAAGGTTCTCTGGAAAGTACTCAATATACATAAACTTGTCGATTAGTCTATTGTAAACGAGGTTGATTAAAATAAACAAGGCAGCACATTAAAAATACGCAAAGTGGACCATGGCGCTAAATACCAACTTGTCTAAAAGAGTTGACCTTCACGATTGCCAAATAGATCAGTCGTTGAGGTAGTTGTTTAAAACAAATAGATCTACATTTTTTATTGTTGTCATTCGGCAGAAATGAAAATCTCCTTTCATCAAAAAATAAGCAATAAAATATATGCGAATGAAACAGAGTAGGACTTTGTATTAATTTTCAACCAGCTCATGAGAAATGTCTTGATTAATTAGCCAATTTCAATGTAAATGAGCACCTGAGTGTGAAAATTGTCACGTATGAGTGAAATTGCAGAATTTGCTCGAATTCATGATCGCGAAAGTGCTGACGACAATCAGCCAAGTCGGTCATTGGCCCCTGTTGGGGGGGATTAAAGTACCAAGTGAACAACAGATCGAATGACATCAAAAAACTGACCTCTAAGCGTGAAGAATGGCGCTTTTATTGCCAAATAATCAAAATGCGAGTAACCTTCGACTTGCGAGTTAAACAAGCTTCTCTGCTCATTATTACGAAAAGGAAAGAGTCAGTAGTCGCGGGCGGTGAGCGCGTGCCACACGGAAAAACAATTCGTGGCTGCTCGGTCGTTGGCCCCTTCTTTCCTGCCACCTCCGCCACCTACTACTCCCTTCTTGACACCCTATTCAACCTCCCCTCCCTCCCTTTCACCACCTCACTTTGCAACCTCTTACCACCACATTCAATCGTGTCGACCACGATAAATTAACTCTCTGCAATTGAATCGCGACAAACTGTCGATGTACCTTATACCCCCCACCCCTCTCTTGTCATAAATAAAATTTATCCCCTCTGTATACTCTCTTAAATTTAATCTGTGAACTTTTACTGATGATCAGTACCCTCTGTCGATAAAACAGATTCACTGATTTCAATCAGTAAAATTTCACTGAGAATGACCAGTACCTTACTTTTGGCTATTTAATCAGTGAAATTCCACTGAGTCAATATGAGAGAATAGATTCCAAAATATCTGAACAAGCTTAAATTTCTGAGAAAATATATATGGTCGATTCTTGCTTAACTGC
Source organism: Ganaspis brasiliensis (assembly GCA_037103525.1). Taxonomy (NCBI): domain Eukaryota; kingdom Metazoa; phylum Arthropoda; class Insecta; order Hymenoptera; family Figitidae; genus Ganaspis; species Ganaspis brasiliensis. The sequence goes on along the minus strand of JAZKLR010000206.1, from coordinate 1,673,722 downwards.
CCGATTTCAAGATAAGTTTTGGTAAAAAAAAAGTTTTTTTTATTCAATGTTTCTCTGCACTTATTTTTCCTATTAGGGTGTAATATAAGTATATTTTAAACGATTTTATACGAATTTTATTTTATTTATACGAAAATAATAGCAAATTTTTGAAAATTGGCTGCCATGTGGAGCTGAACCGCATCCTTTTATTGCAAATATATTGTACAAAATAAAAATTTCTTTTTGATATTTTGCTAAAACGAAAATAAATAATAAATTCATAAATTATTTAATATTCTAACAGTATTTTAGATATTAGTTAACATATATAAAATTTTATAAAAGAACAGCAAATACAATATTTAATAATGAATAATTCGTTTTATTTTTTGGATAATTTGAAATCGAGATTGATCAGTGTAATCCGGCATTGCTAAACTACTTTATAGAATAATATTTTAAAATAACCACCACAGATAAAAAAGTTTCTCTGCATGAAGCACACTGAACACTTCATATAGGACATGGAGCTGAAATTTTACGTGATACCATGGAGCTGAAATTTGACATTTATTCTAACCTCACTTCTACAATATTGCAAAATAAATCTATTCCTTCTGCAGATCGCTTGTTTCACATGAAAACTTAAAGAAAATGGTAACAATACTATCAAATAGTTGTTACAGTAATATAATAGTAATGACATGGAACTGAACGCTTTTTTTGTACACATACGATTTTCACAAAAATAATTTTTTTTTAGTAAAAATTTTTCTTTTTTAAACCTTTTTTCACATGTGATTTAGTGCTAATGGATCAAAATTGAGATTTAACGTATTAGAAGGCGTAATAACTAAACACATGACACCTTAATTATAAGTCTACAGATTGCGTTCAAAAATTGGAAAAATTGAGGGACAAAATATTTTTACAGATTCTAAGTATGAAAAAGGTATTATGAAGAGCAATATAAACCTAAATTGTTCATAAATATAGACACTTTATGCTTGAAAAAGGCTGAGTTATAATAATGATATTTTCACCGAAAATTATTAAATTAAAGTTAACATTTTGCAAAAGGGACACGCCACGGAGCTGAAATTTCAGCAGTTATAGTGCAATATAATAGAAGTTATAATATATATATTTATGTATATTTGGTTTTCAGTTACTCTCATATATACCTTTAAAATTCACTAATACACTTCAGAATATATTTTTAATTTAGGTGTATTTTTTCAACGCCGCCAAGTAAGGCAGTTACGTAAGAATCGCCCATATACTTTATATAAAAGTGACGCTATTTGAAAAAATGACATTAGAAGCAAAAAATTTTAGACTATATTTGTGATTTTTGGAATTAAAATAGACAAAGAGGATTAACACTCATTGTAAACTCTTAATACTTAGGAGCATGTGAGGGAGTATGACGTCGCCAGTTTAGGCTAAATTTATGTAATAACTTTTGTTTCAAAATATTGAATATTTTGTCATGAAATTTGGCAAAATTACTTAAAATATCATTAAGAATTAAGGTCTTAGTCTTTTTTCGAAAATTCCCCAAAATTCAAACAAATTTGGGTCAAAGAGTCCTTTTTAATAACATTTTAGGTAATTGTGCCAAGTTTCGTGATAAAATATTGAATATATATTTTAAGAGAAAAGTTATTGAAAAACTTTGCTTATACTGGTGACATCATTATCCATCATATGCCCTTGTCTTCATTACATCCAAAATATTCAATAGAAACTGATTTTGATTACACTACCGGGCAGAATTGTGGAACCACCCATATTGAGTGTAATAAAAAACATCTCAAAACGTAAAAAATATAAAAGCTAAAATTTTTTCATTTCTGTTTTCTAAAAGGCGATAAGATTTCGAGTAAAATGGGACTAAGAAGAAGTGATTTGGTTAATATTTCAGTTAAAAAATTTTGAAATAAAAGGATTTTGAATGTTTCATAAAAATTAAAATTACTTCTGAAATAATGAACATTTTTTAATGTTCTTAGGCTAATTTAAAAGGTAATTTTCTTCAAAATTGATATTATTTATGGCCATCACTTTGCAATTTTTTCCTTAGAAAATGCAATCTGACAAAGAACAAAAAAAAATTTTTTAAATTCTCGAGATTATCAAACATCATATACTTTACAACATTTTTTGTAATCAAATTTTTCTAATTTTTTTGTTCAAAATTTGGCAGCTTGCATTTTTTAAGAATCAAATTGCACCGTAACGACTAAATAATATCAATTTTTTTAGAAAATTACCTTTAAACTGGGCCTAGGAACATTAAAAAATGTTCATTATTTTAGAAGTTATTTTAGTTTTTACGAAACATTAAAAATCACACTTTTTCAAGATTTTCTAACTGACATATTAACCAAATCACTTCTTCTTAGTCTTATTTTACTCGAAATTTTATCACCTTCTAGAAAACAGAAATATAAAAATTTTAGCTTTTATATTGTTTACGTTTTGAGATGTTTTTCATTACACTCAATATGGGTGGTTCCACAATTCTGCCCGGTAGTGTATGTAATTTTAATATGGAACTTAAAATCAAAGTTAAACTATCATTAAACATAACCTAAACTTTTTCCTTCTTAGGTCCCTTTCTTTAGTCTTCATATTGCATCGAAAATTAGTCAAATCTATTAGAAAAGTTACATTTAAAAAAATATAATTAAAATTTCATCACAAATCACTATCTAAATTTCTTAAATTGAGTTTTCACTTCACGAAAAGTGAAATCTGAGCAATGACAATCAGAGTGATAAACCCCAAACCCTGCCATAAAAGAGTGAGATCTCACTCTTATAGAGTGAATTTTCACTCCAGTTTTATCGAAAATTCACTACAAGCAAAAATTTGAACCCTGACTCAAATTTTGGAGTGAATTTCCACTCGAACTGGAGTAAAATTTCAATCGATGAAAGTGAGATTCACTCTATTAAAATAGGTTCCTCACTCTGATTGAAGTAGCTCAATTTTAACCCTCAGTAGAGTGAAACTCACTCCAAGAAATTAAGAGAGTACAATTTTCGAATACCTACAATTTTTTAAAATAAATTTTATTGCAATATTCAAACAAACTCGGGGGATATATCAGTGAAGTCATACACAAGCAAAGGTTAAAAAAATTTGTCATTTTGTCCAAATTATCATTCAACAGAATTTTTAAATACAATATAATTGGAATTTAATAGAATTGAGAATTAACAGAAATGCCGTTTGACGAAATTATCAGTTAACAGAATTTTCATTCGACACATTTACCAATTAACCGAATTGTCTTTTAGCAGAATTGACATTAAATGGAATTGTGTTTAACATAATTTCAAATAAATCGAATTGACATTTTCCTTACATAACAGAATATTCCTATTAAACAGAGTTGTTATTTTCAGAATTTACATGTTTCAGAACTAGTAAATTTATTAAAATTTTATTTTATTTTCTAATTTATTAAAATTTTTTAAAATTTTCATTCACCAGAAATGTTATTTAACCTAATTTTCATTTAGGTTATAATATTTTCAAATTATCATTTAACATAATTTTATTTGCCCGAATTTCTATTTAACCGTATTGGCATTCAATCGAATTATAATGATTGGAAAAAAGGCCAATAGAAATAAAAAGCAATTTTTTTTACATGTCGAAAATTGAATCATCTTTTATTGAATTATCAAGGTAACAACGATTCTCTACCTTTTAAAAGTAAGCTCTACAAAGCTACACAATACAATTGAATTAAATTATTATTTCACAAAATTTAACTTCAATAAAATTATCGTTTACTATAGAACTGATATTCAGACAGAATGACATTTTTTATAATAAATATTATTTTAAAATGCATAATCCCTTTTGTGCCTAAAATAACCATTTTTTCTACTTGTAGCTAAAATTGCCATTTTTTCCTGAAGTGAAAATAATCATTTGCCACATTAGTGTAAAAAATGGTCATATATACAAATGTCTATACTCTAATAGGATAAATAGAAAAACGACGCTTTGATGATATATAATATATAAGAATTAAATTTAATCAATTTCCAACTAAAAATGAATTCTAATCTTCTCAAATATCTGTTAATTCATCCAAACTTTTCAAAAGTCTAAAGTTCGGTTAGCCACCGTTTATAAGAATAATCCAGCTTCACTGCGGGAAGTCGACTTCCGGTAGTGGGCGAAAGTCTATCGAACAATTAAATCTATATGAAAAGTTTATTATAACAACCAGCTCTTTAGTTAACCAACATTACGAAATTATGATCAATCGGTAAAATAATCGGTATTTTTCATCTCTAACAAAAGATCTTCTATTATTGTAAAAGTGTCTAGTTGTGATTAATAGTACCTATTGTCTGCTGAAATATATTTTATTACATTTACTTGAGAATTCAGCTCAACCATATCCGCTTTCATGCTCCGAAAATTCTCATTTTCAATAACAATGAAAGGTGAATATATTTCACCTTTTAGGTAATTTTCTATCGTTAATAAAATTCCAAACTTGACTGATAATTGACGATTACAAATTTTGCAAATTTTGACCCAAATTGCCGTTAAATTCAGAGAATTTAGAAATTTAACTAAAAGGGTGCTTTCAACTTAGGAAGTTCATTAAATTCTCGATTCGTCAAGATATGCTTGTCAGTTTAGACAAAAATTTGCGAACGTCATGATTATGATTCATGCATAACTGAAGGTATCGATAATTACAGGTGTCGCTGGCGTCGTTCATTAAAACATGCGAGTATATAAGAAAAATTACAGAGCTGTCATTATCTACTTAAGGACAATAACACTTTTTAACTAACCGCACAAAAAGTATTTCATTACAAAAAACCACTCAAGAAAGATCCATTTTTTGAAAACTGATTTTTGCCCCATTTTTTAAATTTTTTCCCATATTCTAAAATAAATAGAAGATTAATAAATAATTGAAATAATTTTTTTGAAGAAAGCAAATAATTTTGTTTTTCAAGGAATAAATTGGCTGGTGATCGTGGCGGGTCTGGTCGTCTCCTTATTGAGACCGAAAGGGAATCATGAGGCTCTACTTCAAGGTCTCACGGGACTTGAAAATCGAGCAACTTTTTCCGCAGATCGCGTCACAATTTACGACAAAACCCAGCCAATCTTGTGACATTTTGAATTTCAAATTGAGCGCGTTTGAAAGCCGCCAAAGTTTTTCGAGGCGCGCGAAGAGGCGTCTAAATTTAAATTTACGATTCTGAAAGCCAGTCCTCGACCAGTGGCTTGTCTCCACAGACAGGGACTGTCTTCATTTCGTTCCGTGGCTTCGCGTCATTTAGTCCCATCGTTTCCAGAAAGTTGCGCCGATTCCGCCCAGCGGGATTCGCGAAATTGGCAGAACAAAAGACTCAAGTCGCCGGCTTTGCATCGTGTACGCCAACTGCTAGCTTTGTCAGCGACACTTTTCTCAGTACTTCTTCTATTTTTCATTTCAATGTAAAATTATAGTCTTCCTCAATGCAAACGCTCTGTTGCAATTTCTTTGAAAATTAGTCATTTCCTCATTTTTCTCATCTTTCTCCTCCTCCTCCTTCACCATTATATTTATTCTGATTGTTTAGTTTTCAATTAAAAGTTTGCTTAATTGAAACTTTTCCACTTGTTTGAGAATAGATCGAGAAAAACGTGGACAGATCTTGTTTACTTTTTTATATATATCTTGTCTCAATCTCGCCTTATAAAACGAGATTGACACCAAGCGAGCGACAAGTATATAATGATGAATAATTATTTGATTTACTTTTTCTATGAGAGAAAACTTTATTAAATTGCACAGAAAATATATTTTCTTTTTTTATTCGAATGAGAAATTTATTGAATTACGTTAAAATTTTACATAAAGAAATTAATTTATGGAAAAGATTGCAGAAATGAATCTTAAATTGCTAATGATTAATAGGATTAAGTTGATTAATTATTACGGCTAGATTATAAAACTAGATTAGTTTCTAGGACTGATGTTATCAGCAATTATAAATATTTTAAATATAATATTGAATTATTGGAATTAAACAAGATTCATTTATGTAGGCCAAAATATTCGAAATTTTGAATTAAAAAAAATGTAGTTGAAAGTTTGAAAAATAACAGCAAATTTTTCAAATAGATTGAAAAATAATGAAAAATATTAACAATTGCGGAAAACAATTAATAATTGAAAATTGCATAATATAATTAAATTTTGAGAAAAAACACTTGAGAATCTTATAAATTATTTTAAAAAATTATAGAATAATTAAAAATTGTGGAAAATAATTTAAATTTGAGATAAATATTTAAAAAAAATTACAAAATATTACATATGAAAAAAAAGAAAAAATTGAAATTTCAGTTGAATAAACGAAAATTTTGGAAATTATGAAAAAGAATCAAAATAATGAAAAATGGAGAAAAGAATTGGAAATTGATGAAAATAATTGAAAATTGGAGAAAATAATGTAATATTGCATAAGAAAGAAATTAATAAATAATAATTAAAAACATTCCAAAGTATAATTGAATTGAAAAAAATAATTTAAAAGTGATTTTAAAAATTGAAGAAAATAATTTAGTTTTGAGGTAATAAAGGGCTTTGAATCTGTGAAGTTAATAACAAACAACTATATAAGGAATAAAAAATTGATAATTTAAAAGATTAATTAAAAAATAATTAAAATAATTAAAAAGTGAAGAAATTAATGATAAAAATAATTCAAAATTTTAAGAAATAATTGAAAATTGGGATAAAAAAATGGAAATTCAGGAAATTAAATAAAGAGAAATTAAAAAAATTAAAAATAAAGAAAATACTAACAAATTGATGAGAATAAATAAAAATTAAAGAAAACAATTAAAATCTGAGAGAATTAGTTAAAATTTGAAAAAATATTTGAAATTTTAACAATTTAAATGACAATTTAAGAAATTAACTGAAAAAAAATGATAAAGATAATTCATAATTGAAGAAAGCAATAAAAATTTGTGAAAAATAAATTAAAAATTTATAGATTTTTTTTTATGAACAAGATTACTTGAAATATGAAAAAAAGACAATTAAAAGTTAATTCAAGTTATTGACATTTTTTTAGAAACATAATTGTGAAAAGTACAGAATGCAGTTGAAATTAATGAAAACGATTGAAAATTGAAGAACACCATTCAAATAATTGAAAAATACAATTAAAATTTCCAGAAAATACTAAAAAGCTTAATAAGAAATAAGAAAATAAAACAGTTTTTTTAATATTGAAAAATATTTCGAAATTTTTTAATTTTTGCCATTTCGTTTAAAATAATTAAAATTCAAGTTTACGTACAAGAAATATTAAATAAATGACAATTAAACTCTAATATTATTTTATGCTTTTTCATTTTTAGACGTAAAAGTAATAAATAATTTTCAACTATTATCAATAATAATTTAAGAAATTATATTTCTAGTTTATAAACAAATAACATGAAATTTAGAGCTAAAATATTTAGATTTAGGATTTTAAAAAAAGAACTAATTGTTTAATCTTTTAATTAAGAATGTCAACATTGTATAGACAAACCTTAGTATATAATTAATTCTAGATTATTCTAAGTATTTTAAATGCTTGCTATTGAAAATATAATTTTTAGCATGTCTTTAATAATGATAAACAAATACAAGTTTAATAATAAATTTTATTAATTAATAATAATTAATTAATAATCTTCATATTATTTGTTTATAAACCAGAAATATAATGCAAATTATTCATAATAACAGGAAAAAGTAAATTATTTTTGCATCTACAAACGAAAACGCTGGAAATAACATCATGAATAATTTAGGATTTTATTATTTATTGTACTTAAACTTGAATTGGAATTATATTAATCGCAACTTTGAGTTAGAATTATGATATCAAATATTTACAATGTTTATAATAATCTTGCACAATAGTACTAAAGATTTGTCTAAAATCTTAATATTTTAGGTTATAATATTAAAAAATTATATTAGCATTTTATTATTTACTGTATTTAAACTTAAATTTGAATTATAATAAAAGCAACTTTGAGTTAGCATTATATTCTTCTGGGCATTAAATAGGAATCATATTGTACGGACTACGAACTAGCTTCATATTGAACTGTGCTCCAAGTTAGAATTATACATTTTTGACAATTAAATAAACATTTTACAAACGGGAAGCATTGAATTGGAATTTAAACATCCTCTTTTAGAGGAATCTTGTCACTTAGTGTTACCAATTCAATTAGTAGGTTTTCACGATTTTGACGGTAAACAAGTTTTATTTTATTAAAAAAAAAAAAAAAAAATGCGGGATCACTTACAAAAATGGAATTAAAAATATGACCGTCTTAAAATGTTGATAATTCTGTTAGATGTGATCAAATTGAAATTTTTTATATACCATTATAAAGCTTATAAAATTTGCCGTTAAATGATCCTATTTGAAAGCTTTTTTGATTAATAGAAACGAAAATTCAATGTGGTAAAAAGCAGGTGAATTTTCCATTTTTTGTGAATTTTCATTGTTCAAGTTTAGTGGGTTGCATTTTGTAGAAAAGTAATTAAAAAAAATTGAAATTAGGTTGAATTGAACCTTGACCTATTAGCTTTAAAATAAGCTGAAGAAAATGAAAATATCTTGACTGGTTCAAAAGTTATAAGTAAATGAGTATAAAGAACAAAAACTTAAACAATGAAAATTTACAAAAGATGAAAAATTCACCTGTCTTTATCACATTGAATCTCCGTTTCTATTAATCAAAAAATAGTTAAAATAGGATCATTTCACGGCAAATTTTATAAGCTTTTCAATGGTATTTGAAAAAATTTAATTCCCTAATGTTTGAAAAAGTTATCAACATTTTAAGACGGTCATGTATTTAATCCTATTTTTGTAGGTGGTCCCACAATTTTGGCCGGTAGTGTATAAGGAATATATCAATATAAAGTATATAAAGTTCAATCCCTTCGAAACTATTATTTAAAGATTTGCATTAAGAACCAAGGTAAACTAGAATACTAATGTGAAAGAGAATTGGGGAGCAAATAAGTAATAGTGGACCAACACGACGAGAAACTATAATGCAAACATGCGACCGGGTTGACGTTAACTCGCTAGTATGTATCTGGGTCGCGTGGTTCGGGTGTGGCTGCGCGCATTGTTTCTGAAATTACGATATTGTCATTATTAATATTTATATTGCACTACGACTCGACTGAAAACCGTCACTGACTTTCTAAAAGGCAGACGTCGCGACCGCAACTCTCTTGGAAACTCCCACCTTGGTGTCCTCTTACACCTCGGAAATCTGTACCCTGTCATTCCTGCGCTCAGCGAATCTGTAATCTGTCTGCCGATCGAGAAAAGTGTCCCGAGCTCTTGGGTCCTCTGCAAATTTTCAAAACCTCTTCGTGTTGTAAAAACAAGCCGATATCTATCATGAAATAGCTTTAAATCAAACACTGTCAGGCAATTTTTTTCCCTCAATATGTCGTTAAATTTTACATAAATGAATGTATATTACTTGTTGAAAAAACTTTAGTAGCTCATTTAAGAACATTAGAGTTTAAAGATCTGCGGACTTTTTGTAGCTTGAGGCAATCTGACAACAGAGCGTTCTAGAATGATTAATATCGACATTCTACGAGATAATTTGTAGGGATATGTAAAAATGTTAAATTAAGATACAAGTATTGTTCAATTATTATCATTGAGAACAATCAGTGAGAGTAAAAGTATTCATGGTCGATTTCCTCATCTTTAGTTGAAAGTACGAGATAGACGATAATGTTTCCTCATCTCTGGACCAATTCCTTAAATTAGGTAATATAATAATCACTCCGAGACTGTTGCTTAATGTATATAATAGATACGGAGTTCACTCGAAGACTTGAAATTAGTGATGAAGAAATTTCCCTGGAATTTAATGCTTAATGCTTCTATACAATGGATTTAATTGGTGATATTAATGATTAGCATTTAAAGCGTATAATTTCTCTTCTGTATCTGTGTTTTATTCTATTATCAACCTGAAATGCCATTTCCAAACTTAAAAACCTTCTATTTAGATAAAAAACTAATTAGAAAGTTTATCAAAATAAATACCCGTATAAGGTTTCTGAAGCAGTGTCAAATGTTTGGAACTAGGTTATGCATTGCTCGTCGAAAGCATTTGAAGCATGAGGAATGTTGTTTATACTCGCGCGACTAGTCGCTTACCTGTTTCGACGAGAACTGGACTTCACCCTTCAACCGCCACTGATTATCGAAGGCCGACATGGAGTTCCGCAAAGATTTTTTACCCAGTACTGACATTCAATTCAAGAACTATCGCTAAAGACTTAATTTCTCTTCGATTTGTCATGTTTGCTTAGCAATTGATATTCCATTTTCCTTATCTTCTTCATCTGAAACAAATGTCAGAACAGAGAAACTATGAATATCGACTAGTAATCAAGCGCTCTTTAAAGAGAAATAACCGATTGCAGATAAGTGATGCTAATACTTTTATCCATAACCGGATCAACAGTAACTTTTCAGAAAAGAAGGATTACCATATCCAGTTGTTGCATACGGTCAAGAAGCTTGATTAGAGGATTTTTATCATACAGAATGATAGATTATGTTGTTCACCTGTAAAGAATTACTGATGTCTCTTTGTAATTTTTGCATGTCTAGTAGACATTATCAACTTGTGGATTTGTTGGACATGATGTTCCTTAATAGGTTGTAATTGATAGATGATGGTTTAATCCAATAGACACTAGCTATGGTTTTTTTTATGACGTTGATTCAAACCAAATGTTTGTTGTATTTGGATTGAGGTTTGGACTTACGATAACTAAATTTGGGCTAACCTTAGCCCAACATTCATTAATACAATAAGACAAAACTAGACTCAACCAATATGTTCTCCTAAAATCAGCTTCAATACAATTTTGAAATCCCAAGACTAGATCGTGTATTTCGATTTTGGCCCAAAATTACTAATCCAACGATCCCAACTGCTCAACCGAAATTTGTCAAGACCCATATATTCTTTTAGACGATTCAATTAGCCGCAAAGAACACATATTAAAATTTAGTTATCTAGCGATTAAATTGTACAAACTCTTACAATGCTAAGCCATATGATGAATGATTTTCGCCTCTATCCAATCCGCAGGAACTAAAGCTAAAATGTTAATGTCGAAGATGAAGAGTCCCTCACCGTTCAAAATTGGAGAAATTGATACGAAGTAATGCAAGCGCTAAAGAATAATCCAAACCTAATTTAGCAAAAAACAACTAGAACTAGGAACAACGATACAAAGCTAGAGAAAATAATGGAGACGTAAAAGATAATTCATCAATTGGTAGATAAGTCAATTGTAAGTTACACCGATCAGTTAAGAGCAGTATGGAATGTGGACGTACAGATTTGTGACTTATAAGGTCATCTGTCAAAGTTATGTCTCCCTTGGTTGGAGACTCTGTAAAGCCTTTGAAGTCATCAGTGTTGGTTAGCTAAAGCGACTCAAATCAGGTGAAGTATAATGTGGAATGTGGTTGTACGAACAGTTGAATGACATTTTGGGGGCGCGTTGCTCGTTTGTCACAAAGTCCGATTCCATTTGTTTCTCTTGCTCTTACTCTGTTCAAACTTTGTCTCTCTTTTCAGGAGACTTTTGTAACAAGCATCCTCTTTATTATAAAGAAGATAAAAAATTTCACAGATAAATTTGTTGCAAAATTTATTCTTTTCCAAAAATTATTCCATCGCTTTCACATACATTTAAGATAACGAGTCGGACGTATACTTCTCACTAAGCCATCGGTCAAAGTCACGCTGACCACCGCGCCGATCCGTTAAGGATCTGCGAGAATAACTTTTTCCTTGCTCCCTCTCTCTTTCCCTTTCGTTCCCACCTGTTCACAGTATGGCGGACCGGAAGAAACGAAGAAATGCGAGGGCGTCGATACCGATGACGGATTCCGGAAGTGAGTGAGTAACATAGCATGTGGGCTATCAACCTGACGTGATTCCTAATGTGGATGGGTATCTGTGCGATATTGCATTACAATTCCTGGTTTTTACGTGTTATGATGTTAGTTTGATGAATGGCTATCCTTTTTGTAAATGACGCTGTTTATTATTCGTTACTGAATTGGCTAAAAATGGTTAGATGGATATCAGTGATGGATCTATTATGTGTTTTATTGATACCATTATTTGTATGGATGTAGCTATCATATTATATTCATTTCAATGAATATTGACAATGATCCACTAGGTGTTTCTGTATTGAAATTTAGAGACAATGTTACATTGTCACACTACTTTTCTAAATGTATAGAAATAGTTGGGTATTGGTTGTGATAATCCAGATACTCATAGATAATTTTAATGTTTGTAAATTGAAAACGTATATCTTTTAACCTAAACAATTAATAGCTTAATCTATTCAAAACGTTGATGTATCAACTTTTTTTTTTTTGGAACGGTTAGATCAGTTTTTGCTGGAATATAGGTAATCAAAAAATTAGCTTTTTCAATTCTTAGACATCGTAGTAATCGGACTATTCTAACTTTGCAAAGGTCAAACTAATCTTTTTCTGTGACAAGGCGCTCAAAATTATCTTTCTCAACCAATTTATCAGATAGTGCTCCACAGTCCAAGTGTAGGATATCAAATTATTCAACAAAACAACTTTTTTTTTGCACAAGGAAGACTTGAAATTTTTATCATATTTTTTGTGTGGGTATAATAAATTTTCCCAAACTGTCATTTCTGAAGAAAGTATGGGAAACATCTCCATAAAGAGTAAGATAGTACCATTAGTCTGTAATTATCAAGTTTAAATGATTAGAATATAATTCTACTAAGGTTAAATATTGTAGTAACTACTGCAGTTTGTTTCATAAATATTGTTAATAAATCTTTCTCCTACAACTGTAGAATTCGTGTACCTTAAAAAACTACAAGACTTTGCTTGTTGCAAACAGTGTTTAGATCAATTTTACATTTAATGAGAGAAAGTTATCTTGTAATCTGTTATTGTATACAACAGTGTATTGCTACAATAGATAATGCTGCTCTCTAAATGTGAATTAATCAATATTTTTTTATTAGGTTAAATCAGTCACTGAATGCTTATTGCTTTATAAAGCTGATTGATATTATTTATAAATTTTGACATACATGACCCAAATTTTTCTATTAATCTTAACTGATCTTTTGTAATACAAAATCTATTAATTTAAATTTTTGTAATACTTATTTTTTATAATACTGAGATATTTAGACTCATTTCTTAACATAAAAATGCCTTTGTCAGGTTCCACTTTTAAACTTTAAATTATGTTAGACACTTTGTCATTTTGTTGTTTTTAGATGGATGATATAAATTAAAAAAAAAATTTAATATAACAATTTTAATTTTGTAAAATTCTTTTCAAAAGTTAAAATGCAAGTCAAAAAGTCAAGTTAACAAAAATTGTAACCCGAAAGATTTTCTCAACACGAAATGACCCATTTCTCAAACATAAACATATTAGATGCATTTTTCAACCTAGAAATATTATTAACATGGGTTTCTTTATTAATAGAGACTTTCTATAAAGAGTGGTATTTTTCTCCAAATGATTGACATTTGAGTTTGGAATTTCATCATTTTTGGGTCCCAATTTAAAACAAAATTAAGCATGATTATAGAAAACCTTTGGTTTCTTAACGGAAAAAAACGTCCATCCGTTAGAAGCCAGAGATTATAAATGATTTGTAAACCAGTTTGAATTCAAAATCATATCACCGAAAGTTGTACTTCTGAAAGGGAAGGCCTGCTCAAATAACAGTCTTTCTGAATCAATTTCTCTCATACATACCCCACACCAATACAAGCCCCCTTCAGAATAAAAAAAAAAATGCAAAGAAAAATGTATTCCAGAAAAAAGGTATTACACTACCACAATTTATTCATAAACTCGTTTCAAAACTTGACTTTTATTTATCAATATATAGTCTGCATTCGTTATTTAAAAGATTATAAAAATGTTACTATTATAGCCATAATACGATTTATTTGGATAATTATTATTAAAAAACATTAAAATGTGTAATAGAAAATTGATAATTTAATTGGTCAAATTAAACAAAAATAGATGAGTATAAAAAAAGTCATGCAAAATAAAATGCAAAATTAAAAAAACAGATGAGTCAAGAAAAATAAAATAAAAGGAAATAATTTTAAAAAATATAAAACCAAAAAAGGGTAGTAAAAGAATTTTGAAAAACGAAAAAATGACAAAAAGTGAAAAAAACTAGAAAAAAAAATAATGTGCAGTACAGATTATTTAATAATAATAAAGGAAAATCTAAAAAAATAAGAATAATTAAGAAATTGTGGAAAATGTAAAAAGAAATAATAAATATTTTAAGAAAATACGAAATTATTTTACAAGGAGAAAATTTTTCTAAGAAATTTAAAAATTTGTGTTAATATTAGAAAATTAGAAGAGAATGATAGAAATATTTAAAAAAAAATTATTTTGTAACATTTCTTATTTTAAATTAATGTGATAACTTGGAACAGAAAAAATAATTTATTTGATGCAAATATATCCTATATTTATTAGGCTCTGTGATAAAAATAATTTTTCTTTATTCTTTGAGCTTTTCTTTTGAGAGCATGTTTTTGATGAATTTTCATTTTTTAAAGAGGTTTGTGTGGGATTAATATTTATTTTTTTATTATTATTGCAAGTTCAAAGGAAGTTTACTTGTCTTATTATTTGTAAACTAAATAATATTATTTTTTAAAATAAATTCTGAATGATTCTAAACGATTAATGAATGCAATAGTAAAATTTAAATTTTACAGATGTTTCTACGAGTTTCTGGAATTTCTTACAAATTCAGATATTTTTGCGAATTTCCAAATTTACAACACATAAAAAACCTAAACTCATATTGAGCACGTTTTATTTAATTTAACTAATTTTTAATTTTTTTTTATGAAATAAATTTTTCATTTTAATATTCTCAATAGTATGTTTTATTTTTAAACTATTTTATATAGAAGAAATAAAAATGATTTTTTTAATTTTAAATTAAATTAGAAGTTTAATTTATAAATTTATTTCTTATTTATTTTGAATCGATTAAAATTTAAGGGCATGTGCTACGGAGTTAAATTTTTCCACTGAACTTCCGTGCAAAAATTTAGCTCCGTAGCACATACCCTTAATCTTAAATTTAAGTCGAAATTAAATTCTAATATTATTAGATTTACTTAAAAATAAATTTTATAAAATTTCTAAATGTTTTTTCCATCTTAAGATAGAGTATATAAAACAACGCATTTTATTATTATTTTTGTGTCAATATAATGGGGAAAAGTTCTTTAATTTTTCACTAAAAAAATTTAATGTACCTTGACTTTTTTCAAATTCTCGGACATTCGTATATGTTTCCTGCGACTTTGAGGCATTCTGTTAGATGAAAATGGACCAAATTTGGTTGAAAAATGTTGTAAGAAGATTATAGCGGTCGATTGATTTAAAACATGCAACTAAAATTTTTCCCCATACAATGACATGTTTTATCAAAATTTATATTTTGAAAGAAAACTCGGAGAAAAAATTGAGTAAGTATAATTTTGACACAAAACTTATCATAAAGATTGTTATATTGTGCAAACATGTATGTAAATGTTATTTTGTACAACACCTGAAATTAATGGTTTTAACATTAATTGATTACAAAATTAATTCAAAAAACAATAAAAACTTCAGCTTATTCATAAAAATAAAATAATTAATAATTAGAACCTAAAAATCTTTTAATTTTAGCAGTTGTACAAAATAAAATTTTCCTATATGTTTGTACAATATAACAATCTTTATGATAAGTATTGTGTCATAATGATACTTACTCAAAAAATTGGACCCTTCAAAGACTCCAAAAGTCAAATCGTACTGGACGTCCTCATTATTTTGAACATTGATATAGACACTTCATGATAATAATGAGAATGTATTAAATTTTATTTTAGATATCATCTCCAATCAACGCACAATTAAAAGATGCGTAAATTTCTTCCGATTTCTAAAAAAAAGTACTTTTTTCTATTCTGCCAATAAATGTGACGCGCTCAAAAGAAAGGTACCTAAGAAACAAAAAATCGATTTTTGGATTATGATTGATTTAACTTCATTAAAGGTTCCTTTTTCATAATCAGAACTCAGAAAATGTTTTTATTGAATATTTTTCAAGTTATAACAATTCAAACATCTCAGTTTGTACAGACTACCATGCGCGCTTGACTTTTGTTTTCGCTCTCCTGAAAAATTCCCGTTTTGCTTCTTAGGTATACCTTTCTTCGGAGCGCGTCACAAATACATTACTTGTTTCGCATAATCACTTTTGTTGCGTTTTCCAGACAAAATAAAAAAAACAGTTCTTTTTTACATTTACCAAGGAGAATAAAACGTAAAGGCCAGAGACACACAGTATACAAGACAATCGAAAATACTCTTGGGATTTTGCAGACTAATTTCAAGAGGCGGAGCGATCAATGTCGAGCGATCTTCTTCCGCGTTCGAGATGAGTCGCAATCTCGATCGTCGGCGAAGTAGTATTATCTTTGTTCTGACCGAGCAGTGCCATTACCATTACCGTCGGCCATTTGAATTTTCAACTCTGGTAATAACGGCTAATACGAGACAAATGAATCAAGAGGAGACCGGGGAGGGAATTATTCTTCGGATGATCGGGGTGAGGAGAGTTGTACAGAATTGAGAGGACGATGAGAAGAAGAGGAAAAAAGCGAGGGCGTCGGTGGTAGAAGAGGGACAGAGAGACCTCTGTGATTAATGGAGTCTCCACTTGGAGCGAGAGCTCGTCCGGATAAGATCTCCAATGGAATTCCCTTGGCTTTTATATTGGATTTCTTTTAAATTCGTTACTTTATCCAGCACTATGTTAATAGCGGCCGATATGAGAGCTCGCGGTTAAGAGGAGTTCATTTATCATTCGCGCTTCTAGCACGCTCTTTCGCGCAGTCTCCGACTCGAAAGCGGCGCGCCGTGCATTAGCCACGATTCTCGCGTGGGGCCCTTTTATCCTTGGACTCTCGACAGCCACCGAACCTCCAACTGCTGCGACCTGCGCCGCGTTTCGCGCTCGACTTTTTGCTCCCGTTGCACTGATTCCGAAACTTGAGGGGAGAACCGACTAATGACCGTAAGAGCTCGAGTCTGATATGTCGCGTGAAAACCGATACGACTCCCGTACTCGGCTAATCCTTTTCGACAGGAATTAAGCTGGTTTCCTTTTTCAAGATACTTTCCTCATTCCCAGCTCAAAAAGAGTCATTTTTATTCATTAGCTTTATACTTGATACCATCAATATCACTTCTTCAATTGCACAAGTTTATTTATGCACTTTTTGTCCTTTGGAATGGAATGCAAAAGTACTGAGAAAAAACTTTTAATGTAGACACTTTTTGTGTAAAAGACACCAAAACCGTGTTAACCCTTTGCGGTACGAAGTTTTTGAAAAGAAAAAAAAACATTTTTCCTCACCTAAACAATTAACTTTATGACAAAAAGAAGTAAAAAATAGCAAATTTAGAAAAACCAAAATTGTTGACATTTTTATCTCATAAACTAAGAATGATAATTCCCTTTATAATAGGTGTTTGAAATTGGAAATTAACTGGAGAATATAGAAAAAAAATTGGCGTTTTGATAAAATAAAGCGTACTTAAATTTTACAGAAAAAACAAAAAATTCAAGGTGGGACATATACAGCAAAGGATTAAAATAAAAGTTAATTTGTTTAAAAAATAGAATACAAAATTTACTTAGAAGGTTCTAAAAATAACTTTAGACATTTCTGATTGTAAAAAAAATTGATGGCCTTATTTTTATTATAGTTTATTAGAAACTGCATTTTTATTAAAAAAAAAAATAAATATTTTGATGATTTGTTAATGTTCAGTGACTTTTTTTTTTATTATCAACTAAAAAAATTTTTTTACTTATACTTATATACTATTAGGCCTGGAAACATTTGAGAATTTTTTTTAATAATTTGTTTTTTCGTACAACGCTTTAGCTAATGTTTATTTTGGTAAGAGAGATTTATATGCTTCCAAATTCCAAGCAAGCTTTTTTACTCTCTAAATCTGAATTAGTTAAAAACTATCATTTACGGGTTAAAATCGTGAACGAGTTTTCTTTTATTTAATTAGTAAAAAATTATTAATTTAGCAGTTAAATTTAACTAATTAAATAGTAAAAAATAACTCATGTAATTAGTTAATAGAAATCCCTATGTTTCAACATTTTTCTCATTTTAATTTCACATTTTCTCATTTTTTAGTACATCATCCCCGCTTTTCCTATTCTTTTATTTACTTAATGTAGAAGTTAAATATTTTTTTTAAATCAATCTTATTTTTTAAATAATTTTTTCCACATATAAAACGTTTTCTCTATGTTTCCAACCTTATTCAATATTTTTCATTTAATCTGATAGGACATTTTTCAAGGGGGGGGGTCCGTTTTTCTCCATTTTGACCCCCCCCCCCCTCCCCTTTAGATAAAAATTTCAAGTCAGTCTACAAATACTTTATTTCTACATCTCTTTTCAATTATTTTTGTCATTTTAAAAGTACATTATCAGTTTTCAAGTATTTCTGCGATTGTGAATTAAATATTCTCAAATATCAATTATTTTCTTCAGTCTTTAAATTATTGTCATGAATAAATAAATTTATTATACAGGTTTTCATTTATTTTTGTCATTTTTAAATTATTTTCTAAAAACTTTAATTACTTTTGTCATTATACAAATATTATTGTGCTTTTCCAAACATTTTCTTCATATTTCTATTATTTTTGCCATTTTAGAATTATGTTCTATCAATTTCAATTATTTTATATAATTTTCTTTATTGTCATGAGTTTTTAAATTTCTTTATACTAGAATTCAATTATTATTATTTTTTTTTATTTCAATCATTTTTTTTATTTTTTGCTTCCTCATAGAAAGTATTATTAATATTATTTTATTATTAATTTGTTGATTCATCTATGAGGAAGCAAAATGTCTATGAAAATGGACATAATTTTCACCTAGTTTTTATTATTGCTATGAATTTATTAATTTTTTACATCTTTTTCGATTATTATTGTCTACAAATTTTTAATTTTTACACTAGCTTTCAATTATTATTTATGTCATTATTTTTAATTATTTTCTTAAAATTCCAATTGTTTCGTCAATTTTTCAAGTATTGTCTTTAAATCTTTTATTTTGTACACCAGTTATCAATTTTTTTTCAAATTACTTTTTGTTAATATTAAAATATTTTTGACAGTTTGAAATTATTTTCTTTAAATGCAATTTTCTTAAATCTTTTTGTTATTGTTATGAATTTTTATTGGCTTTTGAACACCAGTTTTTTATTATTTACGTCATTATTCAATTAGCTTCTTCATATTTTAATTATATCCTTAATTTTTCAACTATTTATTAATTAATTTAATTTTTTATTATTTTACATAAATTTTATTGTTATTCGATTATTTTATTTATTATTTAATTATCTATTAATTCTTTTTTAAATTTTAGTTATTTTTGTCATTTTTCAACAGTTTTTTACATATGAAAATTTTTTTTTACATTTTTAATTTTATTATTTTCTTGAAACTTCTATTATTTTTTTCAGTTTTTCAACTATTGTCTAGAAAGTTTAATTTTGTCACCATTCAAATTTCGATCCAATTTTTTGATTTTTCTCCTCATTTTTCGATTTTTAGTTAATTTTTTAATTAGTTTTGTCATTTTACAATTTTTTTTTCAAATTTGAATTATTTTTGTTGTTTTTTAATTAATTTCTTCACATTTCAATTATTGTTACCATTTTCGAATTATTTTCTTCACATTTGAATGGTTTTCCCTGCTGGCGGTCCCCAAATTAATATCAGTAATTTCAAACTGATTATTTGCTTACTCACTTTTTTCACTTGAAAACTCACTATTTACACACTTTTTGCACTATTTTTAATCCTCTGTCAAGCCTGCTACGTTTTCAAAATCTCAAAGGGGATATTAGCCCCCACATAAAACAGCCACTGCTGATAAAAAACTTTGTTATATTGTCAGATGAAAAATTCTCGAAATTCGACTCGACCCAGTTAAAAACTGACATCAGTTTTTTCTGCACTCGTGTGATAATATCTGAAATTTAACATAACCTCATTGATTCTACGCATGCGCGTGGTTGATTGTATCAAAAATTTCTGTCACCGTATCAGAATTTGTTTTTTTAATCAACATTCGGAAAATTCTGTTACAACCGTAACACAACAGTTTCGTGAATTTTCGATACTTTGACAGAAGCATCCAGTTTTGACAGAATAGTGATTCTATGCCATCATTAATATCGAGTTGAATAAAATTTTCAGAGAAATATGGTCAATGTATAATAATTGCATATTCTCGACTAATATGGAGCCTTAACGGAACCCAGGTTGATGGAAAGAGGAATGTGACGTCACCAAGGGATAGATTTTTCCCTGGCTATAAAAATGCGAGTCGAGCATTGAAATGCCTGCCAATTACGAAGAACGGGTGCCGGTTAATAAACATCGTGTGGCTCCCAATGCCTGTCAAGCCTAAAAAGGCAATCCGTAGAAAAGACAATGGAACAACGAAAAAGGCGCGAAATCCAGAATACGCAGCTCAACGGTGGCAACGCGATTGCGAAGGTGGGACACGTGCGACGCACGTCTTTCAAATAAATTATCAACACTTCGGTATTACCTGCGGAATTGAACTACCTTCTATACTGAATTCTGGAGGGGGAACTGGATATAGAGGACATGGAAGACATGCCAACACCATAATTATCAACATACCTCTACGAATTGAGTTGAACGTGATCGGATGCACTTCTAAAAACGATATCACTGTCCTACAACTTTCCCAATTTTGTCACTCGATAATGAAATCTTTGAAAATTCATAATTTTATCCCTCTTTAGAAAAAGTCAATTTTATTACTCTTTAAAAAGCTGTTCACGTCTCTCAAGCAACGTGAACTTTTTTTTTAACTCTTTGAGCATTAAAATTTTGAAAGAATAATTTTCAAGGAATCTAGGTTAAATGGCCGTGAGATTTGTTAAAATACAGGTCGATTGGAAGAAAAAAATTCTAATTAGAAAGTACCTTATCTTTGAAAAGACTTGGAGCGT
This sequence comes from Ganaspis brasiliensis, assembly GCA_037103525.1. Taxonomy (NCBI): domain Eukaryota; kingdom Metazoa; phylum Arthropoda; class Insecta; order Hymenoptera; family Figitidae; genus Ganaspis; species Ganaspis brasiliensis. The sequence goes on along the minus strand of JAZKLR010000206.1, from coordinate 1,652,458 downwards.
AAAGTTGAAATCTTGTAAATTTATACATTCTTTTAATTATTAGGTATAATTATCTGGTATGACTTGTAATTAATAGAAACGTTTTTTCTTTGTTATAGGTGAGTGCATTAACACACTCTAGGCACTGAAAGCTTCCTGTAAGTGTGAATTATTATAGTTTATATTTTAAATGATACTGTAGCAAATTTGAAATTAAGGACTTTTACGTGTATGTCCCAAGTTCAAAATTCATCTCATTCAAAAAAATTAAAGCTTGGGAAATTTATGGTCCTATCTGTTGCTAATATAACCCAAAACTTTTTTGAAAAATTGGAGAGTATAGAGAGGGTCAGTTTCATCAAATTTACTTGACAAACTCAACCATTTTTTATCATCTATTTTAATCGTATCCACATAATGATATTAAAAATCTTCTGCATGAAAGATTAAATTGAACAGTAGTCCCAGAAAAACAATTTCCGTTTGAGGGGTCTTAAAACATATTGAGTCGTCTCTGCATAGACCAATTCCTATTATTCAGAACTCGGACTCGCGTTATTTACGATTCATCTCGCGTGATAGTAAACGTGTTTCGCGCACGTTGTAAAACTGGAATAAGCGAATAGATCGATAAAGTGGTTTAGAGAACTAGAAGAATAGAATAGAAGTGGTATTGCAAATTGTGGAACTATCAAGTGTGAAGTTAATTGCAAAATGTTAAGTGCAAAAGATTAAATGAACTTGATTCTATAGCGGAAGTACTTTCGCCTTGATCGGCGTAACCAGGAAGACAAAACGTTTACAAAGTCGAGGTATTTCACGTTTTCCCATTAGGATTCACTTCTCCGTGTGATTAATTGGATCTCATTAACATTACAGCCGGCTGGACGTCGCGCGAGCCGCACAACTATACCGATATTGTCCCATCCTTGTGTGCCTTCCTCACACCTCTACATTCAAATTAACACATATGAATTCAAACTACATATGCAATAGTATTAGAGGCATTAGTTGGCTGCCAACCTTCTAAAGCATTTCAGACAACGAAAAAATTTGTCCCCGAGAATAAAACGTGTAATTTAATTTAGTTTCATTATTTCCCTCAAATTGACGAAAGTATTATCTTTTTCAACAATTTTTTCCTTGAAGATTTTTAAATCTAAAATGATTTTTTACATACATAAAAATCCACTAATTTACACCTTGTACTTTGAAATATTAATACGAGTTGCAGTAATGTATTGAGAAGTACTCTTGTCCTCGACTATACCTCTTAATCCAGATTGAAAATATGTAAATAAATCCACTCGCACGGCTCTCACTGTGGACGCCCATTCCGTATTCCCCGTCGAAAAAGTATTTTAATAGAAACGATTCATCATTCCGCGCGGGACCCCAGTCTCAACTCCTTTTTTTTATACGCACGATCTTCCTCCTGACCCCCTCACTTGATCCTTTTTCCTCTGGCTCTTTCTTTCCTTATGGCTGATATTTCAGAGTGAAGAAATACTAATAAAAAATCCGCAGGAATCGTCTCCGGGACAGCAAAATCGGTTGGGAATTTTCGAGATTTAGTTGAGATTCGAGAAAAGATTCTAGATACCCTTTTGTGTCGACGTCCTTCGTCTCTTCTTTTCGCAGAAATCAGAACCGAAGGGTTTCGCGCGAGGAACCCACTATGTCCAGGCTAAAGGCTTTAATCAAATTTATTCTTCCTTTTCTTGCAGATCCCTTTTTTTGCTTGAAATTCTCAACTAAGAGGTTTTATTTTTTCAGTTGTGTTTTCTTTTTTTTATTATGGCTTTTTTTCAGATTTATAGAGTTTAGGAATATTCTTGATTTTTAATTAATATGAGAGGATTTTTTTTGCATTAGATTATGAAATGTGGAAAGTTGGATACCTTTTGTATGATGATACCTATAATATAAATAAAAAATTAAAGATAAGTGAGCGATTTAGGTTTACTTGAATAAACACGAACTGATTTTAAGTGTTAACTAAAAGTCTTTTTAATTAAAGTTAACCTGTCCTACATTATGAAAATTATCTTTTGACGTTTATAATAATTGATTAATGATTAACGACACTCACTTTTTGATAAATGATCATCTGAATGATGATGTATGCAAGGGATTTTGACATTTTTAAAAATGTTACAGAATTTAGGGTTGCATAGTTCGAGTTCTGATAATGCAGATCAATATGTTTATATTTGCAAATAGGTAAAGTCTTAAACATAGTGTTTTTTTAAATTTAATTTTCCCGATTCAAAAATATAAACTTTGATTGCAATAACCAGAAAAACAAACTGACATTACAAAAAATGTTCTATATCCCAAATCTTTCTCACTTTGTCTTGAATAAGCTATAAATTGTGACGCTCTTTTTGATGTATAAATTTCTTTCCTTTAATCTTATGTTTTATTGAATTTATATTTCTAAATATCCCAAGTCTTTCTCACATAGTCTTGAATGAGCTATGAATTGTGACGCTCTTTTTGATAAGTATATTTCTTTCCTTTAATCTTATTTTTTATTTAATTTATATTTCTAATAATAATAGGAAAGGATCAATAACTAAACCACAATTTTTATTTATCATTACTAGAGTAATGGAAAATAATTTTTATTCCGAAGGATATCGTAACAGTATGACATCTAACAATATTTTTACAGATACAACAATCAACTTTTCTTTTTTATTGTCGAGTTGCTGATTTTCTGAATGTGGAGCAATTTCAATTTTTCCCCTGTTGTTTAAGGTTCTCACATAGTTAACATTCCCATTGTCTTGTGTTCCTCGAAGCAAACTCCTTGACCGAACTTTCCTGAATGTTGGACTGTTGGTAGATTCACATTGATCGTTTTTATCGTTCAGTAACCTTCTTCCGAAAAACAAGTCTCTTTTCTGAGCAAGGAGGGCCGCCACACGATAAAATTGTAGGATTTACGAGTTGCTTTTTCGCGAGCTTATTTATCAAATAATATCTTTTCTGATTCGGACCTCTTCTCTGGGTAGTGATGGGGAGGGAAGGTGAATCGAGGACTTTATCTTCTTATGGAAAGGGCTGGAGACCGGATTTTTCTCAAGTTCGTGGAATTCCTTGAGTTGGTTTTATTCAAGCTCTTCTCCCTGGTTATGCTTGTCCCCATCTCTACTCCTTCTTATGCCACTCTTGTTCTCTTCTTTGGAACTCGACGAACCACAAGGTCCGCCAAACTCAATATCATTCTCTCTCTCTTCCTCTCCTGTTGACTCGACTCTTGCGGACTTCAAGTCTCGTTTCTTTTCCTCGCGTTGTAATCGCGCGTCGGCTCGAATTTTCGTTAAATTTATGCAATTCCACTAACTCATTTTTCATCATCTGTCTGGCTCTATCTGGCTCTCCCGCCCTTTCTCGCCTACCCTTACCTCTCCACTAAGCCCCATTCCACCCTTTTCAGCTGCAACCAGTCGGTCGAGATAAATTTTGTGCGTCGATCTGCCGCACCGCTCCTTCTTTCTTCGCAGAACCCGTTGCTGAATCGAGTCGGTAACGCGCTGCATTAAAACTGCGCATTCCTCCTTAACGTCTGTTCGCGTTTTTATTTCCATAAGAAGCGACATGTCCGGCTTTCGACGCTCAAATGCAGCCAACTCAATTCTACCTGCCTTATCGCCTCACCATCTTCAGTTTTCATAATTGAGAAAGAAAGGGAATCAGACCCAAAGGGGAATTCACAATTGGCACAGTAATAGCCCTTTTCTGTCGGTTATATAATGTTCCCTCGAAAAATGCATTAAATCAATTTTGTATAATCCTAGCATACGAGAATTAATGTATGCGCAAGTACTCTAGTACACATCTTGATAATGTTATCACAATTCTTTATCCTCGCTTTCAAATATCTTAATGCAAATTTCAAATATCGATTCTCAAGTTTATAAATTTCTCAACATTCTCACTAGTAGCTGGCATTCTTGATTTAATGTGGAAAAATGAATTGCGACTTGGGCCAGATCCAAAAACGGTGCATCTCAGATTTTTTCGGAACTTTTATAGTTACGGATTTTAGTGCGCAGATAATGAAAATGATAGTAAAAATTGGCGTGTAGCTCACCTATATGGAAAAAAGTATTAAGAAACTAATATAAATATGGTTTTTTCAATTTTTTTCAAAGAATATGGAAATATGAAAAATGTCATTTCACAAAAGTTGTACGCCTAATTAATATACATATTTTTCGTCTCATCATCTTTTTTGTTACTTCTGTTGGTTCTCGAGAAAATTGAGATTAAAGTTGTCTGAGTCAGTTTTGGCCGCATATGTGGTGCACTGACTCTGTTAGATCATTTCACGATCGATTTAAAATATTTTATAAGATAAACACAATAAACTCGGTTCTTACTTTTTTTATGGTTTACATCGTGATACCGATTACCGTTTGTCACTTGACAAACTTTAATCTCAAATTTCTCGAAAACTAACAGAGATATCTGAAAAATTCACAAGACACAAAATGTGTGTATTGGTTAGACCTACAAATTTGTACAAAACAATTTTTATCATCTCCTACATTATCTATAAAAAAAACTATTTTTATGATCTTTTTTCTAGTCTTTTCATAAATAAAATTTAGATGTCACTTTATACTACCATATTCGTCATCAGCGCTCGAAAATACGTAAATATTTACAGTTTAGAAAAAACCTGAGCTACACCGTTTTCGGAATTCTATCTCTAGTTCCAGTGGCTCTAATTACGAAAATGAATTTGATGCTGCGCGGGATGCTGAGGATGCAAAAACCGGGTCATAAGTTGATGATAAAGAAGTAAAAATTCTTTTATTTCTTTACCTTTAGCACACTCAAAAGAACTAGTTTTAATTAATCCATAACTTGATTGCAAAATATATTCATGCCAGAAGATACTTTCTTCAGAAAGAAGTACTTGAACGTAATTATAAAACGAATGATTACATCTGTCTGAATGACATTAAATTTGATATAATAGTAGCGCCAGCTAGTGTAGTGATATTAGCCTCTATTTTTTCAAAAATGTCGGTATTTTTCTGAGAAATGAGAGGACTATTTCTGATTGATGTTTACAGCATGAGACGATCGATATAATTAAGTGTTCCAGCAAGAATGGGTTCGCCCTTTCGTGCAGGTACCTCAGTAGGGTTTCTGGAGTAATTAAAGAGAGAGTGCCTTGTAATTAATTAATCGTCAGACGTCCCAGGGTGACGTCCGAAATCCCGTTGTTTTGGATTCCGTACGCTAAACTCTTTCAGTGCACCAAGTGTATTTTTGCAAGTCAGTCTTTTCCAGAAACTCCCAAAAAAAAAGTACAGAATTCAATTTGTCACACACAGATCTTTCTCAATTTAATTTTTAATATAACGTTAAGTTAATTGAAAATGTATTTCAAAATTGTTAATTGATAAGTACACTAAAACTTCTTTTTTCTTCTTCTTGTGGCCCTTGATCTCATAGGAAGTTAAAAATTTTTATTTTTTGTAAAAACCGCTTATGCATTTTTCCATGAACATGCATCTTTAGGACTGTAAAATGAGGAAGTTTAAAATTAGTGTTACCACAATACAATTCATTCTTTGGTTTTTAAGGTTATGGTACATACCGCATTGTTTTTAGTCACATTTATAAAAATGGTTTTGTTTTAAAAAAATTTTTTCGTAGTGGATAATGATGAGATAATTTGTAAGGAGAAATACATATAAGAGTTTTTTATAAACTTTATAATCAATTTTAGAGCGGTTTCATGATGAACTAAACTTACCATTGTCAAGAAGGTTATTAAATATTTATGACTAATATAACACAAAAACGTAAAAACATGAATAAACGGTGTGTTTATTTTCCCCATATTCTCTTTTTTTAGTTTATTTTATTGATTAAAAATATAGTCAACCATGTTTTGACTTGACAGTTAGACACAAAGCATGGGTTGTTAGGTAGTTACTAAGTTATATTGCTTAGGATCTCAGGGATGGGTACGGAATGGTATAAATAGGACGTAGTTTAACGTAAGTAATGTAATGTAATGTTGTGAATTGTATGTAAATAAAAAAAACTTTTGTGATTAAAAAAAGTAGTTTTTGATTATTTTAAATATTTTTTGTTAGAGTTAATAATATCAAAATAAAAAATTGTCTTTTTCTGTGTCAGATATAAAATTCAGTTTCAACACTCTTTACAACGCAAAAGATTTTGAGCGATGTTTCTTTTTTCTACTTGTTCTTGATATCAAGAAATTTTTATAATCGTAGAATGATAATAATAAATCAAATACTTTAATACCAAGAATAAAATTATTTTTCAATATATCTGAAGGAAATATAAATACATGAAACGAATACTAAAAAAAATTATGTTCTCAGAGCGTCGTTACTTTGTAAAAGAGTGTCACTTAGACACGTTAATTATCTTTACATATCGTAATTCTACTCTATACGCTATATTTCCTCCCTTCTATACTTTTTGACGTCTCCGTGAAGAGGGTGAATAACAACCATTGACATCCCTCGACTCTCGAACTTGAAAAAATCTCCCTTATTTTATGCATCTTTTACACATTCTATTTCATTATTTTCATTATAAGTTATTTAAATTTGTAAAATTATTTGTTTCAAAATTTCAATATACATAAAAGAAGCATAAGAATGGATGGAGAAATGCGATGATTATTATCAATTAAAAGTAAGTTTATGCACTGACAATAATAAAATTTATCTTAGAAGTCGAATGTTGCCATTACGGCGAAACAAGTAATTGATCGTTTGAGCCAATTATTCACTTGAAATAACTTCCATCGACTAAAGTTCACTCATAATTTACTCGCTTGAGAATGCTTTGCGTAAACAAATATATTTTCTTATACATTTAGCATTAACAAGGGACATTCACTCCTTAATTTTTTTCAAATCAGTTATAAACATATTTCATCAAGAAATTGGAGTTTGCTAATTCTTAACTAAATATTAGTCAAGCGATTTTTTGACTCACTTAAAAAATTCCGTTGTATACCTACATTATAGGAGAGTTTAATTAATAAACGAGTTTGTTGCGCATATACCATAAACTGAAAAGTCATGTAGAGAAATTGTTTAGAAGAACAAATAATCCTGTTTATAAATAAATCAAAGTCAATAAATAAATTGGTGTTTGTAAATAATTCAATGTTTGTGAATAAATCAATGTTTGTACAAATGATTTAATGTTTTTAAATAAATCAAAGTTTGTAGGTGGATTAATGTTTATAAATAAACCAGAATTTATAAATAGATCGTAACATTTTTTACACCCACTCTTTTTACGTGATTTTTTAAATGTTTCATTTACAGTTGCAAAAAAATGTTGTTTACGTTTTCTTAATTTTTTTTATTTTACATCTGCGACTCTTTCTAAAATAAATTAATGCCCACAAGATTTATAATATCATTTTTTTTTTCATTTTGTACAACAAAGGGCACTTTTTATGCTGTTTCAAAAGATTCATATTACTCAATTACGTTTGTTCCATTCTTTGAGCAGCTTTATGTCAATTTAATTGAAAGAAAGTCTCATAAAAGAATAAGTTTTGCTATCAAATCAATTCATCTAGTCAATTTTGGGATGAATAAGAGTGTACGAGTGCATGATTGTGAAAAACAGGCGATTGCACGTGCGTCCCCTACAATCTGGCATAAAACGAGATTTTGAAAATCCGTTATTTAAATAAGAGAGATAGAAAGCGAGCGAGAGAGAGTGAGAGAGAGAGAGAGAGAAAATTAAAAAAAAGAGAGAGAAGCAACTGGCACACCGCATGCCCTTTCGAATAGGCTGAATAATTTTATAAAATTAATAGTAAAGGGTAGGTCGTTCGCGCTATTATGCTCGTATGCAAATAAGACAGTGGAGGGGTGGCATTGATGTACTTGTAGTGGGGTCACAAGGGGGAGGGCTGAAGAACCAGAAGGGAAACTTGCAGCCTGCGAGGCATTAAAAACTTTCGAGATTTATTGCAATGACGTATGCAAAGACCTGGTCTGGACTCGATTATGCGTATTTCGGGGGTGAAAATGGACCTACATCCTTTTTTATCAAAAAAATAAATGTCAAGAGAGAAATTTATTAAAATACCCTCCTATAGTTCACGAACTTTAAGTATTTTGCAATCCCATAAAGGACACATAAAAAAATTTTATACCTTCGAAAACTTCTTATTTACACCTAATCTCCAAACTTGTTTGAATCACTACTTTAAATTATGGAAAAATTTTATTTAAATATACCATTTATCGTGTATGTTAATTACAACATTTTTACAAAAAAGCTAATGATAATTTTTAAAATATTAATAATAAGTGTGGTTGGTTACTTTCGAAAAATCACCTTATGATAAGCTAGGTTATGTCACTGCGTCTGCGCAGAAGTTCGTCGCCATGACAACTAACTTCTGCACAGACGCAGTAACAGAATCCAGCTTATTTGAAGGTGCTTTGTTTTAAATGGTGTAACAAGCCTTAATGTTTCGTGTCTTTATATGATTATCATTTAATCAATAATAATTTGAAATAAAATACACTACATAAATAAAGATAGTTATGAGTATAATTCACAAGAAGTGAAAAATTGTTGGTTAATATTATTATAATTATTCCATGTGAATTGAAGATCAACCAGTTTTCGAGGTTGAACAACTGGAATACCAGGATCATAGCCCGGATGTAGATTCTAGTTGGCAAACATTTTATATACGTATCTCAGAAAATAGTAAACATGAAATTCCGGAAAGGGAGCAGGTGTTTGAGAGATATCTTCTACATTCTGAATTAATATCTCCACCATCTTTTATAATTGAGTTTCATTTATCTCCCTGCAAATTACCATTTTACTTTTGGCCTACATTCTAATTTGTTTAATGAATATTTACAAAATTTACAAACTTTTGTTTGAAATTAATAATAATGAGAATAAAAAAAAAGCAAATGAATATTCAAAATAAATTGTTCCCTTTTTATTTTTTGTCGCCCTTCAAACATAAACCTTTTCTCAAATTAAATGTTAAATTGCAAGATTTTATGAAATGATTACATGTTTAGAAATACAATTGGTAATGTCAATGAGGAAAAAATACGAAAAGAAGAAGCGTTCAAATTCCAAAGTAAATCGGGCTGTTTGAATAAAAGAGCGAAGTAGGTAGAAAAAAGTCAAATAGTGGAGGAAAAGTAATAACGGTAAAGAGGAGGTACTCTAGGAGTTAAAATTGGCAAGGTTTCACTTGGACTGAAAACATACAATTTCTCATTTCATCGCCTCAATTAGCACTGGCCCGTAAAATGCACAGGCAAAAGACAGAGCGTTCTCCCCGGATCTTTATGATTGCTTCATTGGCGGTGCATTTCTGCACCTTTGTGCGAAGTCGGCGCGATTTTTTAAATGTTCGTTCTGCACTTTTCCACATACGCCGGGCTGGTACTAGTGCACGCATCGACCTCGAGAAATAATTAGAGTTTACTCGCAGACATTCGTTAAGAAACCAAAGATTGCTGGAGAATAATACGAGAGCAATTTAACTTTTACCCTCTAAAAACATTTTCAACTGGAAATGCTTCTCTCCCAGGGGCGCAATTTTTTTCAAGAAAAGTTTAAGTGTATTTTACGTGTCGATACTCGGAGCAATCAATTGAAAGTTTTATTTAATGAATGAGAGTATGGTTTTTTTTATTTCTTAATGCTCACTTACAACTTTTGATAATACCAAGGATAGATTCAGGGTCCAGTACCAAAAACGGTACATCTCGATTTTTTTCAGTTTTTCTCGAAGAATATGGGAGATGTGAAAAATGTTATTTCACAAAAGTTGTAGGCCTAATTAATATGCATATTTTATGTTTTATAAACTTTTTAGATATCTCTGTTGGTTTTCGAGAAAATTGAGATTAAAGTTGTTTGAGTCAGTTATGGCCGTATATATGATGCACAGACACTTTTCGATCATTTCACTATCGATTTTATGGAAAATTTTGTGTTCTTACGTATTTTAGTATGCTGATTATAAAATCAGAGTAAAAACTTGACGAAAGTTAAAAAATGTTGTATAAATAAATAAAGTGCAGTGTTATTAGTGGCCTTTTAATTGTAATTTACAGTTTTTTTTTAATTTTTCTTGAAATTTCATCACTTAAGGTAAAAAATGCATGGAATACAAAATGTGAGTTTCGAAAAGATCTATAATTTTTGTCTAGAATGTTTTGGAAAATTTGAAATATTTTATAAGATAAACAGAAAAAACTCGGTTTCAAAATACGTAAGTATACCAACTTTCAGTGAAATCGGTAAGATTTATTTATATCGGCTAACTTGACTAAGCCAACTTTAATCTCATATTTTTCGAAAACTAACAGAGATTTCTAAAAAGGTTAAAGGACACAAAATGTGTATATCAGTTAGGCCTACAAGTTTGGTAAAAAAAATTTTTATTATCTCTTACATTCTTGTAGAAAAATTGAAAAAATGAAAATTGCGTGTCAATACTCGGAGAAATCAATTCAACATTTAATGAATAAAAGTATATAATTTTTTTTATTTCTTAGTGATTAGTTACAATTTGTGATTTAGTCTCTACTTCTGAGATTTTTTGAAAAAATGCTGCTGGTATTTGATATAAACAAATTAAATCATTGTAGAAAATGTTTCTTAATTTAATGTTAGAATGCATTGTTAAATTTAAGTGAGTTGTTAAACAAACCTTTTCTCTCCTCTACACACACACACACAAATTCATTCATACATAAATATTTCTAGAACTATGAAAACTTGAAATTTAGTTATTAAATAATTTGAAATTTAAAAATATTTAGAGTTTTTAATTGATTTGAATGTTTTTTAAACGGTTAGAAATATTATAAAATCAAAGCAAAATTAGCTTTTTGTGAACGAGTATTCTTATATTACAATTATAAAATTATTATCTAAAAAGACACACAACTGACAGTCAAATTTAAAAAAAAATTAAAAATGAAATTTATTACCTGAAAAAATTAACTTTAAAAGTGGAAAATAAAATACCAGAAAGGAATATGCGAGAAATGTGATGCTAAAATAAAACAAAAAGGTAATTTTAAAATTAACAATAATTAACATTTTTCAAATATTTGAGAAAAAAAATAATAAACATTAAAATATATATAAGTATAGAAATTTTTTATAAAGAAAATTGAGGTATAGAAATAAAATTTGAAAAAATAAAATGAAAAAAAAACGATCAATTAAAGTAGACATCTGAATAACGTAGAAAACATCAGAGAAATGAAAAGAATATTTTATAATTATAAAAAATAAGTGGTTAAACGGAACTAATGAATTTGCCAAGAATATATTAAGAAAATCATTTAAAACTAAAATGGAATGAAACAAAAATAAATGATTAAGTTTGAAGATTACTAGTATAGAAAAAGGTATTAGTACCTTTTGAATATAAATATACCGCGTAAATTTAAAAAAAAATTTTAATTATTTCACTATATTAAATTTTCTTTTCTTCAAAGTAACAGTTTAAAAGTAATCCAATTAGTCTCTTCTAGTAGATCTTGAACAGTTTCCTTTCAATTAATTTAATATTCCATTTTATAGATACATTTTTAAACATTATTTTAAAACTTCTTTTAGTGTACCATTTTTGGTTTTTTAAAAGTAAAAAATCGATTTTAACCCTTAAAAACATGTGTCGGAGATTGACGTCATTGATGTATAAGCCAAATTTTTCCTTAATTTTCTTCTTAAATTACTAAATATTTAGACACTGAACTTTGTACAATTACTTAATCATTATAAAAGTTTGACTAACCTAGACATTTTTCCTTAAAATTATCTTCTTTAAATTATTCAAAATTATTAAAATTTTCAACTTTTAGGTAAAATTAAAAAAATCTTGGGTTAGATAGACCTTCATAATGATTCGGTCACATGCCCTTAATTTGCAGTCGAATGACAATAAATAACATGAATATGTAAAGTGACAAAAAAAAAACATTATAAAAGACACCAAATAAAAACAATTAGTTTTGTTATTTTGTTTATTACTTATTACTTTTAGACAACATTTAAAAGACAATTTTATAATTTTCCCCTACATGTGTAACTTCATTTTTTGGTCTGTTTCTTAAAAGAGGCTTTTTTCGCTCAAAATCACAGAAATAATTATTTGAACAGGTAAAGTGATGAGCTGTCTGTAAGAAAAATTTCCGTTTCCTGTTGATCCTTCTGTGAGTTTCGCGCAAATTGGAAGCAAAAGTACTGTGATTATGTTAGAAGAGGGCGAAAGTAAAAATGCACATTTTAGCGTGATTCCTGGAGTCGATTAGAGCGTTTTAGTGTATTTAAAGAAATGAGGCGTTTGATGCTTAACCAGGCGTAGCCAGAAGAACAAGCGAAGATCCACTTTGTTGGTTAGAGGCATAGAAAGAGTAACCAGAGCTATTACCGCGACCATATTCAGGTCTAAATAGTTGGTGTTCCGCTAAGTAGCCCTAACCAGATTAGTAAGTTGTTGCGTGCTCTATTTTTATATTGTATGTAGCGTTTTACGACTCTCGCTACATCGAAATAATACAAAATACACAGAAATTAGTTTCCACAAGCTTGTCAAAAATCGCTATTACAGAAAAAGGAAAAAAATTATAAAAAGAAAAATTAGAAGAAAGAATTAGTGGATAATATATTTTAATTTGCTCGAATTATTATCATTCTAGTTAATCTACAATCTGAGTTTTAAAAAATTTATAAATCAGATTATGGCTAGAGTTTTATTCGTGCAGTTACACACACCGAGAGAACAATTTGTTTTTAAAGACAATCCATTTATTTTTGGGTGGAATCGGAGACAAAATTTTCTGAACTTGTTTTGTGTGCTTGTGACAATTTTATCACCGATTTATTTTATTGGCGCATGAGAGTCGAAAAATACAGGTGAGGTCGAATTCTCGGATCTTTATCGAAAAGAGGAAACCAATCGATCTTGGTACACTCCATGTAGCAAGAGGAAGATGCGATTCAACGAATCTCTCGACTTTTGGAGCGTGTTTTCACCTTGTTGGTATTCGACCTCCTCCGACATTTCATTAGTGACTACAAAAGTATTCAGTTTCTGTAAAAAATTTAAAAAAGTTTTATAAACCGTAATTAAAATGTTTTACTGTTTTCGTAGTTGATCCTCTGAATAATGTAATTGGCACTTTCTCTATTATGTTAAATTATTTAATTTCGATCACCCACTATGAAATACGTGCTAAAACTTTCAATTTTTAACATAGGAAATATTCCATTAGGAATTGTTACCATAAACAAACCAAGTTTTAATATTAAATATATCTTCAGAATGAGAAATAGAATATTTTCCATCTTTAAAAAGCTGCTTCTTCTTCTTAATTACATTCTCATCTCAAATGTCGACGTTTAGAGACCTCCTAATTCCGAAAGATGTGTTTCACGTAAGTAGATGTCCATCTGTCTGTTTGTCTGTCGACAGAAACATTTTGTCGTCATATAACTTGAGTAAAATTTTTCGGATCTACTTCATCTTTGGTATACTTTTTCTAGATCCAAAAATATAGGTCTAGTTTGTTAGCCAGCTATTTTCGACCAAAAATATACCAAAAATAGAACATTTTCAAATATAGAAAAAATTCCAGTTTTTAAAATTTTTCTAAAAATTTGTTTCTCAAATTTTTTTTCATAAGCATATGAGAATTTAAAAAAAAGTAACTTTGGAATCTGTTGATGAAGTAAAGCGTTAATGAAGGAACACTTTGTTCTTAATATGTGCGAAAGTGAGCGACAGGAAGGAAAGAGAAGGACAGAGGTGAATGTATTCATAAGATATGGTGTGAAACACGAGAGGTGGAGATTAAAGAATGAAAAACATGAAATTCTGAGAACTGGTTGAAGTCATAATATTCGTAATTTCAAGACCACGGACATTAACGTGGAATATTAATGTTAACTGAAATAAAAGTCATTTTTCGTATACTTTTAATCCGTAAGAATCTTCTTTTTCTCCCACTTCTCTGGACACATTCTTCCTGGGCTTTTTTCTTCTTTATGAATGCTACTTTCTCTCGTACTTTGTCGTCTCTGTTTTTCTCGGTTTTTTGTTTCTATTTCTATTTCACTTTCTCTCCTTCTCTCTTCTTCTTCTTCTTCAGCCTCGAACCATTACCTCCCTCACACACCGTAACGCAGTCGCAATGCCTGACACGCAACTACATTTATTAAGATACGAGATGGGAAGCTGTTTAAGATCAAGGTCCTATATTAGACAGAAATGTATCCCACATTTCAGTCCACAACACAAATTGCATTAACTTATCTCATTTAATAAGACTCAAGCCAAATAATTATATTTTTTAAATGCCTGCAGGAAGTCTTGCTTGTAAACAAATTATAATCGAACGATTCAAATTTATGATTATTATTATTTTTAAATTTTTATTTCAATCTGTTTATCAAATTGAAAATAATGGAATTTTTCTTTTTTTCTTCCGCAAAGTTAATAAAGAAACAAAAAAGCCAGGCAGGGTTTAAAAATTGTCTAACCTCCAACCATTATCTTCTTTTCCTTATAATACAAGATTAAATATGAGGAAATAGCATATTAAACCAAAAGCCTTAAAGAAAAGATATTAAAAAAAATTTTAAAATACTATTTTACATAAGACTTTTTGTTTAGGATGACGTGATGAATTTTTTACCTAATGAACTTTGCACAAGTCCGGAAATATAAAAGAGTTAATCGGTCAAGAGACGCGACGCGTTGTGTTGTCGAAGGGGATAAAGAAAAGATGTGATAAGTGTGTTTTAAAGCCGGACGAGACAAATTTGAATAATCTCTCGATATTCCAGCAGACTCTTCAGAAGCCACGAGTGCCCCTTCCCCAGCCTCGAGGTCTGGCAACATTACATTCAAGTGTTTGACGAACGAACGCGTTACATCTTCGAGAGTTTTTTGTTTCCTCTTTCTGGCGTCGGCATCAGCGGCGAGCAATGTCGAGTGCTACTGCGCTCTCACGATTGCTCTCCCTCTCTCTCTCACTCACTCTCTCTTTCCTTCTTCCCTACAGATAGAAACTTCCTTCCCTTTTGCAGAATTGCCCTGCATGGTGGTCATCCAATCCATGAACGTCATGTTTTTCAGCTTTGCTTTTATCAATTCCAATAGGGGTTGCAACTTTGTGGCGGTCTCGTTTCTGAAAAACACACTTCGCGCCAAAGCATGCTTTCCTGGGACAATTCAATTACTGAAAAAAATTGTTTGTTTCTATTACAATTCTTTGTGTTGGGAAAAATGTATCGGTGCAGTTCGAAAACGTTTTTTTAAAACTTTCGTCTGCTGATGAAGAAAATAGCAGTAAAAATTAAGCATTAAAAACTGGTATAAACATGTTTTTTCCAATTTTCTCGAAGAATATGGCAGATATAAAAAATGCTATTTTACAAAAGTTTTAGGTCTAATTAATATACACATTTTATGTCCTGTAAAGTTTTTTTTATATCGCTATTGGTTTTCGAGAAAATTGAGACTAAAGTTTTCTGAGCCCACTTTGGCTGTATGTCGTGCACAGATAAAAATATGCGAGATAGAAAAAATTTAATTTTACAAAAGTTGCAGAGCTCGATTTTTGTTACACATTTTACATCCTGTAGAATTTTTTGGTATTTCTGTTAGTTTTAGAGAAAATTCAGATTAAAGTTTTCAAGTTAAACTCCCATATTTTTCGAGACGAATTTAAAACAAAAATTGTTATGGCTCTTCACATAAAGATGACATAGTCACCAAATTTTTTTTTCACAAGTTCCCAAATTTTTAGAAAAACATTCATTATATATGTTCGGAAATTTTTCCAAACTTTAGGAATTTCCAATTTTCGGGAAAAATGATAGTATTTCCTGGGGATAATGACTTTTCCCGAAAATCCGGAAATATATCCGGTTACTTCTATGGATATATTTTCAAAAATTTTTACAGTGTATACAGAAACGTCTCGCCAACCCAAAATTTACCTAACATTTTTATTTACCTTTCTTACTCAATAAAAGACTGTAAAAAATTGAATGTCTTGTTTTAAACGCTTTTTACTGCACCTTTAGAACCCATTTGATATCTTTAAAAACGAAATAAAAATCCAGAAATCTCTTCTCCAAGAATTCGCGAACCTGAAGAATCCTTTAGAATATTTAGAACCGATTCGTAAAGAATTGAGGCCATCGGAAAGAATTTCGAAAATTTCGAAGACCCTTTTCCCATCGCTGGTATATTCTCTAGAATCTCCTTTTTGTCTCGAATCTGCGCCTGTCTCTAGTAAATTTAAATTGGCTCGTATTCAAAAATAAAAACTTGTCTGATTTTTGGTTCCTTATAGAATATAGTTTCTTTAGAATTTCTATATAAAGGAGCATAAAATGTAACGGTCTGCTACCAAGTATCGAGTTTTGCATTACCGTTAAGAGAGGTCAAATTATTGCAATAAACTTTGAGCTACGATGATGATGATGATGGTGATGATACGTCAGTGGCATTACTCATTACTGAAAGAAACTCATGTTTACCTTGTCACTTTCAAAGTGTATACTTATCCTAGACATTTCTTTCAGAAATTCAATATAAGATTTGAAAGATTTGTGAGTATAATACCAACTTTATAGTCTGGGGTTTTGTGCCTTTTAGTTTATTGCCGTATCCACGAAGATGCATTTTTATTTTTCCTATTTTAGGCCGCTGGATGTATGGGGCCTTTAAAATTTATTTTTTGCGGGTTATAATTACCTGCTGAATGATGAAGGTTTTGAGTTATTCCCCACATTAATAAACGGAATTTTCTACATCTTCGGCTATTTTAGGGTTTTCAGTTCCTTTCAATATTGAAACACGGCTGAAATCAAAAAATTATTTTATTTCAAATAGTGTTTTTCTAGCTTTTTGTGATATTTACAATTATCTTATACTGTAATATTGTACAATAGGAAAAATTAATTATTGGCATTTTTGCACCAAATTTAGACGTAGAAAAACCTGGGATCAAATCTAATAGCGTTAGCCGTTCTATAACCGCTACCATTCTAACATAAATGTTATTTTTCAGAATTTCTGTTTAACCCAATTTTTATTTACACGAATTTAATGTGGTAAAGATTTAATGTGGTTTTCGTTTTTTGTGAATTTTCGTTGTTCAAGTTTGGTGGGCCGCATTTTCTAGAAAAATAATTGGAAAGTTTTGAAATTATACAAAACAAAACCTTGAACTTTTAACTTTAAAAGAAGCCAAAGAAAATTAAAATATCTTGACTGGTTCAAAAGTTATAAGTAAATGTATGATACGAGGAAACGCAACGATTTTGGTGCCCGCTCCATTTTTGGATTGGCCTAGAGGGGAGGAAGAAATTGAATAATTGTTGCGCTTTCTTGTATTATAGACATTTACATATAACTTTTAAACCAATTAAGTTATTTTAATGTTCTTTAGCTTATTTTAAACCTAAAAGTTCGAGGTTTTCGTTAGCTTAATTTAAAAAATTTTCAATTACTTTTCTAGAAAATGCAGCTGATCAAACTTAAACAATAAAAATTCACAAAAAACGAAAAATTCACCTGTCTTTATCCCATTCAATTTCCGTTTCTATTATTCTAAAAACCTTTAAAATAGAACCAATTGACGACAAATTTTATAAGCTTTTCAATGGTCTATTATAAATTTTATTCCGCTAATATCTGACAAAGTTATCAACATTTTAACATGTTCATGTTTTTAATCCGATTTTTGTAAGTGGTCCTACAATTTTATTTTTGCCGGTAGCGTACCTATATTATAAAATAGTATACGTAAGTCAATCATACACAAAAACTCTACTAAATAATACCTCTACTTATGTCAGATAAAAAAATCAATTACACCTTGAATACGTGTTGAAACCATATAGTGCAGAATTTTTTTTAAAAAAAAGGCTTATCAAATTTTTTCGCTGCGGCTAATTAATCGCAAACATTACGTTTCAATACCTTCAATTTTACGGTTGATTAGACACGTGAACAAAGTCATCGCAAGATAATGCTTGGTATTGAAAGGAGCTGCTGGTTAGCTCGTGTTTGAGCAAAATCGCGAAACAGGGAACTAACGTTGTGGAAAAGAAAAGCTAGCTTGATAAACGAGGCGTGATGAATTTTATGGAGCAGTGGTCCGGCTGATAACGCGAGGTGAGAAACAAACCGATAACTTATTTTGAAGTTATTGGAATGCTGGCTTGAAGTGGTGGTGGGAGTGTTGCGCGGAAACCACGTGATGGAATCGAGCCGAGAAAACGCGACTTTGCGCGGGGGAAACCCATTCAACTCGGGAACTCTCGAGTTGCTCGCTCTTCTCATCGCGAGGCCTGACTCTTTTTGTCGGCTATACAGAAGGGATAATTAACATCTGTTACAGTACCTATAGCGTGTGGGACGCCCCGTTTTACCCCACCACGACTGTGCGGGGCGGACCTCAAGTGCATTATCACCCTCGTACACGGACATGTACGCGCAGGATCTCTCCCACTGATCTTGGCAGTACTCGTGCATTAAACCAGCGAATTTCAAACGCTGCTGACGATAGGCTCCAAGTATTCATGGGAAAAGCATAGCCTGACACTTTTTTGCATCTTAGATCCTTCACGGCGATTTGCGAATATACAATCATTGTAGGTATGCTAAATTCCAACTTTGGACATTCTCAAGATAACGGACAGAAAATAGCAAGATGAAAATGATTTTTTTTTAATTAGTAAATTTTGGTATTAGGGAAGACCACCCAACAGTAGATAATTTTAATTTTCTGAACAGTTTATTGATATTTTTATTTCTGCTTATTATTATTAGTTTTTGGACAAAATTGTGGGACCACTTACAAAAATGGGATGAAAAACATGACCGTTTCAAAATGTTGATAACTCTGTCAGATATTAGCAACATAAAATTTATCATAGACCATTGGAAAGCTTGTAAAATTTGTTGTTAATTGTTAATTTTCTTGATTAATAGAAACGAAAATTTAATGTGATAAAGAAAGGTGAATTTTTCGTTTTTATAAATTTTTATTGTTCAAGTTTGGTAAGCTGCAATTTCTAAAAAACTAATTGAAAAAATTTTAAATTAAGCTAAATATAACCTTGAACTTTTAACTTCAAAATAAGCTTGAGAAAACTTAAATATCATGACTGGTTCTAAAGTTATAAGTATAAATGTATGATACAAAAAAACTCAACGATTCTATAGTGCTCGCTCCACTTTTGGGAGAAAACAATAGAATCGTTGCGT
The DNA here is from genome assembly GCA_037103525.1 of Ganaspis brasiliensis. Lineage (NCBI taxonomy): Eukaryota > Metazoa > Arthropoda > Insecta > Hymenoptera > Figitidae > Ganaspis > Ganaspis brasiliensis. Next base: position 1,633,152 of record JAZKLR010000206.1, on the reverse strand, counting down.
TTTCTTGTATTATACACATTTACTTATAACTTTTAAACCAGTCAAGATATTTTAATTTTCTTTGGATTATTTTAAAGTTAAAAGTTCAAGATTTTATTTAGCTTAATTTTAATTTTTTTCAATTACTTTTCTAGAAAATGCAGCCCACCAAACTTGAACAATGAAAATTCACAAAATCCGAAAAATCCACCTGTCTTTGTCTCATAATATCTCCATTTCTATTAACCAAAATAGCTTTAGTATAGAACCAATTAACGGGAAATTTTATAAGCTTTCCAATGGTCTATGATTAATTTCATTTTGCTATTATCTCACAGAGTTATCAACATTTTGAGAGGGTCATGTTTTAATCCCAATTTTGTAAGCAGTCCCACAATTTTCTCCAGTAATGTATTCATGGTTTTCATAAAAAAATCTTTTGATATGAAAATTTCATTAAATTAAGTAAATACTTATTAACTACATAAATAAGTTGTAACGCAAAAGGATTTAGGTAACTAATTGCTCATGTTGTTGATACGTAGGTTTCAAATTTCGCGCTCTTTTAAGCTTATACGTTAGGTTAGGTATATAGCAGAAAGCTAATTTCTTGCTCTCAGTCGACAAAAAATGTCAAATGAATCTCAACTGAAATAATATTTTGTTATAATATTATAGATTACTGTACGTTTTCTTAACGAATCGATTATATTTGCAAAAATACTTGTGAACAAATGTCATTAGAGGTAGTAAAAACATTAAAAGTAATTAAATGTCCAATGTTATGGTGAGTTTGACTATTGCATTGCTTAAGGTAGTTCTCCGGCTTCAGGGCCGCACAAATACTATAAAAAAAATAGATAAAAACAAATAAATAAAAAACAAATAAATTAAATCTGAAAACGTAATTTAAAGCAATATGTTAGTCTCGTGACACTTCACATGTGCTTCAAACAGAAGAATTTTGGCAATTTGTGACCGTTGGATTTCCTTTCGCTCCTAAATTCAATGGAAAAACACATTGGTTTCGAATTTCAGATTAGTATAATTAAAAAATGAGCATTGATACCCCTACTAAAAATGTTTTTATATTATTTCTTTTATTTATCCCTATAACATACTAGTTTTTGAGAAATATTTAGAGAAAAGTTTTCCAGATATTAATAAAAGTGTGCCATTTTTATACGTTCAGCATATGATTCCCATGTAAATGTTGAATCTTTGAAGCTAAATATCTCAATTTTTAGCATTGCAAGAGGCCCTGAGGTTTTTACCACACATAAAGCATACAAAAAGGAACATGTATCCAAAGTTTCAGAAAATTCTAAAGAAAATCGATTTGCCGGAGAACTACCTTAATTAAATATATTATTTTGAGTGGAATGAAAGACGTTTCAAACTAAAAAAGTATATAAGTCCAAATTTTGTCCTTCCTACTTTCTAAAAGATAATAAAATTTTAAAAATAATAAAAACAAGAAGAATTAATTTGGTTAATATTTCAGTTAGAAAATCTTGAAAGTGTGTGGGTTGCAATGTTTCTTCGTCTCATTCTTTTCAAAATTTTATCACCTTTTAGAAAATGGAAAGAACAAAAATTTGAAATTTTTTACTTTTTTTGTTTTAAAATGTTTTTTATTATACTCAAAATGGGTGATGCCATAATTCTGACCAGTGTGGGTATTTTTAGTTTATGAAGTTAATTGCTGGAATTGTAATAAGAGATGGATTAGATATACAGAGAGATAATTATTAGTGAGAATTAAAACAGATAAATCGGATGTTGTGATTAAAAGAAATTAATACAAGTCTTTCGAATCATGGAACTAAGAGCTGAAATAGTTTTAATTTTGATAATGTAGAAATTTTTAATCCTGAAGAAAATTAGTTGAGAAGGGTATTAAAAATGGTTTGCATTAAAAGTAATATTATAAATGTGTAAATTTAGATATTTTAATTTTAAGTAAAGAATATTCTCCGTTAATTGAAGTAAAAAAAAAAGAATTAAATGTTAAAAAGCTTTAATGTTTCGAAATAAATGTAAGTTTATTTTAATATTAACTTCTTTAATTCTTTTAAAATTGACATTTTGCTAACCTAAAATTTGTCTATTTGCTTTAAATTGAAATTTACTTTTTAATTTATACTTTATATTTCCTTTCCATAATAATGTTTTAAAAAAATAGTTGTTTTTAAAAAAAATTTTGTATCGACTCTATGATAATAATTTAAAAATTTTTTTTCGGAAATTCAAAATGATTATTCAGGATAATCTTGCCTCTTAAAATTAAAAAAAAACCAGAAAAGGAGTCAAATAATTTGAAACATGTTGTTTTAATTTTTATTATAAAAAACATCATATAATGCCCTGTAAACAATTAATTATCAAATGAATTTATCAAACATATGTAAAAAGTTATTGACAAAAATATATTAAAAAAAAACTGTATACGACCCAGCAAAAAATCAACTATTGAAATAAACTTATCAGATCGATGTACAAAATTATTTTCAAAAATATTTTTATTACTTTTAATTTAAGATTAACTAAATATTTCATTATTAATTATGCCATATAAAAATTTGAATAAAACAATTTTTATAACAATCATTTCAACATTAAAAAACGATATTATAAGTTTAAGAATATTGTACACTTAATAAAAAATATTCTTAGCCACATAAGAAATATACTTCATTTTAGAATATTAACCTATCTTAAGAAATTCATGCTACGACAATTTTAATAATTTTTCTTGTCATTCGTTTCTTTCACGCAATGAAAATAAATAAGAAATCCTAATGAAAATATTGGAAAATTTAGTGTATCTTTTACAGTTTAGAAAAAAGTGTAAAAATAGACAAAATTGATTTTAAAAAATACATTACAAACTATAAGGGCACCCTCAGATCTCGTAATTTAGGACCTAAAATAACGGTTTAATATAAAAAAAATAAATTCTGAGCAGTTTAGAATTTTTATTTCTGGAAAAATTAAAATTTTTGAAAATTGAAATTCTTTTACAATTTGACCTATTTTTATGACCAATTTTTTCCGGGATTATTTAATCACTCATCCGCACAATTTTAAGCATTTTTTTTATTTGTTAAAATTTCTTAATAAAGTAAAATTCTTGAATAATTAAAATATTTTTTAAAACTGTTAATAATGTAACACAATTCTAGTACCGAAATTATTTGAGAGAAAATAGCATTTTTAAGAATCAAATTGAATCTTAACTGGTACTCCCCTAAAAAAATTTTTGGTTTTTAAAATGTTTAATTATTGTTTATTTGGTATTAAAACTTTGAATGAATAATCTTTTTTATTTGCAATATACATGTAATATTATTTTACCATATTTTTATAAATAAATTAAAATAGAATTCGAAAACATAAAACTAACCTAAAATTGATTTTCAATATGTATTCAATTTGCAACTTTTAGCATCATTTAAACGAAATATTGCATTAACTAAACAAAATTTTTGATAGCTTTGAAACTAAAAATAAATTAATTTTCTATAAATTTTGAATTTTCTTCTTTAGGTATAATTTTCTGTTTGACGAAATTTAATTCTTTGAATTCATTTTCAATCGACTTTAAATAAATCGGATATTTTATTAACAGAATTTTTACCGAATTCGTATTTAATAGAATTTTTAATTTACAGAATTTATTTGTACTCTATACCTTTTATTTGAAGAAATTCGAGTAAAATTCGAAATAATAAAAATAAAAAAAATTCTAATTAATTTTAGAACTTAATTATACACCCCAACACGTTTTGAATTTTGAACTCGTTTTGAACCAACTTGTGTTCATTGTGAGAAAAAAAACCTTTAATGTAAACTGCAATAAAAATAAAACTCAGTTTTGGCTGTGAATTAGCACTCAAAGTTACCAGTTGAATTATTTAATTAAATAAGGAACTTATTTTTTTGGTAAATATTTACCCAACCTTCCTTATATATCCCAATAAAAAAACTGCATATTACAATTATTAAAATTAATTTAATCACGTAATTTTCTCTTAACTGTTAGACATTGTAACTACTTGTAAATGAAGAATTGAACGATCAGGATGAAATAATTCCTGCGTCCCGAATAATCAACAGCGCGTTTAAATACTTTTCACATCTCAACTTGTACTTTTTATGAGCTCATTTGTTTACATCTTTCTCTGACTCTGTAAATTCATCTGCAGGTGGTTAACTATTTTTTTGTCGTTTAAGTTTTCATCGTCAGATGCCTATATGAACACATTCTAAAAGGGGATGCAACATGCGGAATTTCTTTTTCCAACAAGTTATGTTGTGTTCGTATGTTCTCTCCTCTGAGCATAATTATTTATGCGATCTAGCTCCAGTCGTTACTGACTCAACGAGACACGTGTGTTGATATTCTCTCTTTAGTTATATGAGCCTGTTATATTGCTAAATGTGTATGCATGTACTTTCGACTAAGTTTTCCGCCTTGTTAAACATGTATCTTGTCTTATCAATTATTGGCAGTATCTAATTGGCCTTAATTATTATGCAATGTTCTTAGTTACAAAAAAGTGCACTAAAAACGTGGGATCATTTTCAAAGATGCACAAAAAGGAAACGGTTTGTTTTAATTGAGAAATCTGTTTATACATTTTTTTTTATTTGCACATTAACAAAGTTGGCTGTGATAGTGAATAATTCATTGACAGAGCACAAAATTCATGAGTACATTTTATTCACTTAATTATATCCAATCCAATATAAATTCTAATCCGATTTCTAATATTTAACATTTTTTATTTTATAGGAAAGGTCTAATTCAGTTGTAAATAAATTTGATGAAATTAGGTCAAGTTTTTAACGAGTTTGCGTTATAATAACACAAATTCGAGAAATTCCATATTAGAATATTATTTTTATAGATCGTGATTTGACAACTGGATGATTGAAAGTAGATTCAACCCATTTGCATAAAATTAAATAACTTTGCCGGATTGTAAAATCTGTTTTCCTAAAATTTAATAAGAATTCGAAAGCTATAAAAAATTTCCGATCGCTTTTTAATATATTTAAACGGGTCTGAATTATATTAGGACAAAAATTGATAAATTTATCCTTAATCCATGATATAAAGTTTATCTTTTCTTTAAAAGCATTTGATCCAAATTTTTTTAAATATACAATTCTGGATTTGGCAGTTATTGAAATGGATTTGGAACACTGACCTTAAATGTTTACTACCATAGATCATAGGTGACAGACATATGTAGGTTGAAACACATTTTTTATTGAGTAGAAGAGCCTAAAAAGGTGAAAGCCATCACGTAATAAGGAAAACCGTTCTACCCTCAGGAAATGAATTATTCATTTGTTCATTGCAATGATAACGCACTAAATTTTGCTTCGACGAATTGAATTTTTATTCCAATGATGAAATAATTCTGTAATGCAAAAGTGATACTTTAATTTAGAAACAATTTTTTAATGAAGTTAATATGCGAAAAAAAAATTAATGTGATTTATAAAGAAACAATTCGTTAATATGAATAATAATCTTTAATGAAGAAAGATTTGTTAGTATATAAAAACAAAATTCTAGGATGGAAGTACAAGTTTTAAATAGATTTTTAATGATATCACTATTAATATACTGAATGTACAATGTAAGCTTAAAAATTATCAAAGCGGTTTTATCATCCTAATGTATTAAATTTTGTGAGAAATTTACTTTGCTTTGAATATAATGCATTCACACAATGTAGAAAATTAGTTAGAACTGAGTGTAATTCTGGAAAGCCCCTTTGATCATTTACATTTTGTATTCTTGTTTCTTTCTCTGCTCGATGTAGCATAACGTCGATATTCTTGGTTTTGTTTCAGGATGCACTGACTGGGCAGATCATCCAAAAGACTCGAGATGTCCGCGGTAACCAGTCCGTATGGCCCTAGTAAGTTTAAATATTGTTTACAATACAATCTTTTTAATTTTAATTTAAAATTTTCCCTCAGCATTGTTACAGTGACTTTCTTTTCATGTTTAACAAATTCAAGAAAATTCCAACAAATTTCATGTTGAATGTTATTTTGAATCTTTGCGTTCGACAAGTGCCTTTTAAAAATTAATTTTTAAATAACTTTCTAAAAAAACTACGTGACTTTCTTTTTGAATACAGAATACAGAAATAGTTTCTTAATCAAATCTAATTTTCGGATAGAATAACAAGTAGTATCGCTCACATACAGAAAGATCTTAAGTTTTGTTAATTAAAATTCACCGAACTAAATTAGGAAATTAAAGAGAAATAAAGGAAAGTATCGTTTTCATGTTTCTTAGCGGAGATGCTTTCCGAGTCGGTCTACAACTACGCGACGTCCCGTCGGGACGCTGCTGATCAGGACAGCGACTCCCAATTTGAGACCCAGGCTCAGTTGCAATTGGCAAATATCCAGAAGCCGCGAAACAAGCGGAAAAATTTCAAGCCAATCAGCAGCCGAATGGCCGAGGTCTCTGATGAGTCGGACCGGGACGAGGAGGACCCTGAGGCCGCCGAAGAGGCAAGTTCCAACGAAATCCTCGAGTACGAAAGGAAGACCTTACTTTTACCAACTGAGGAAAGGTCGAAGCAGAGGCTAAACAACAACGAAGCTAGCCCTATGGACTTGTCCGTCGCGACAAGACCACCCTCCTCAGAAGGGGACGAAGATAGTGGGGACTCCTACAGGCATAAATTTATTATCGAACAACTCAGGTCGCAGAAGTTCTATTCCCTTGGAACCGAGGTTAGTAATTTATTTACTGCAAATTAAATTGATTTGAATTTCCAAACAGCCTATTGTATAACTTGTTATTATACTCTGGAGGAAATTCTCCCAAGATTACTTAGTTTGGCTTATTAACATTATTATTATAATTATTGTTATTATTATTCTGAAAGCAAAATATGTGTACCTGACACTCTGATACACTGTTAGAAAATAGGTGAAAATACGTTTTGCACATTTGTTTCTTGTATGTCTTAAATGAAAGTTTGAAATAGTTGATTGATTGATGATTAAGAATCTCTTCTTCAACAAAACTTAAAAGTGTCATCCGTTTGACAGGCAATTGACATTACAGGGTATGTTTTAACATGCTTACACTTGTCTTATGCACGACAACATGTGGATAAAAGCAGTGTAGACATGTTACAGCATCTATTGATACGTCTATAATCTGTATTGGTTAGTCACTCTCAGGAAAAAGCAACAGTCGTATCACCCTTTGTAGCAAACTTCTAGGGCCTTTTATCAAGTGACTTTGAAAGTACTCTTACTTACATTTTCAAAAGTTATCTGATAGCCCCCTGCACAAAACGAACCATACAACAACGTTACCAAATTTCATTAGATCATTGTTTGTAGTATTGTCTTGTATAAAAGACTAGTGACAATAGTCTTTAAAGATGATACTACTATTGTCCATCTCAGAAAGTGAGAAAAAATTGTCCCTAATTCCCATTAAATCATCTTTTGCTTAGATGATGATTTTACAAATTTGTAAATCTTGTATCTGATAAATGTTATTTACTGTACTCACATCGACTTTTCAAAAATCGCCTTCAAAAGCAGGATCTTATTATTACTCACCGAACTCTTATTGACTACTATCAAAGCATACACGGGAGAATGCCGCTTAGTACTAATATTGTCTGCTGTGCATTGTGTGTATCATGCATTGTTCAATTTTGCGGTTTGCTTTACAATAAGCTAAATAACTCTTCCTACATAAAGCATTTACTTGAAGAATTTTACGTGTAATAAATTCATGGTTTATATTGAAATACTGATTTTTTGCAGAATAGCTCGTAGAATACATTATCAATTATCATTTGCGTAAGGGGTACTCATCATTTTTGGCAAGATTTTCAGACCAATGATACCATTACTGTAGTGGTATCGCATGACTTTGAACAACTAATAGATAGCATAATTAAATTGTTGTCTCTGCTGGCAACGAAAATATAGAGGCGCGAGTCTAATTTGGCAGAAGAACAAGTAGAATCACTTTCTTAACAACTTCCAATTTATGTGCTTTAAAACGTATACATATTTTTCTAACAGTGCAGGGATACATTTATGGCATAACATTTATTATGAATGTAAAACATGTTACAGCTACTGTATAATTACTGATAATAATGCTATCGATTTGAGTTAAATGCCAGAGACAATAAATATTCACGGAATTTTAAAATTAAACACAAGAGTAATGAATCATTTTGAATAATTCTATACAAATATGTTAATTTTACGGTTGCTAATAATGTGAGATTGATAATTATAGAAGGACTATTTTTATTGGCAAGCGGGTTATTACAATAGTGCTGTTTATCTTCTAAAAAATACAATTTCCTCTAGATAGTCTAAATTCTCATTATTTACCTAAAGGAGTTAAAAATTTCTTTCTTTTGCAAAAAGGATAAACTTCCGAATAGTGATTTTTTTAAAACTCGGTATACCTAAATATTTTGATGCGCTGATTTTTGTGAAAACTGTCAACTAGATCATTTTCATGGTGAAAACAAAAAAAAAACGATAAAAATTTAGTATATTGCAATTATCCCAATAAATATTGAAATTTTTAAACCTGTTTATTAAAAAAGTTGTAGGTCTTCTAAAATTACCAACTTTTTGTTAAATGTATTTTTTTAATATCTCTAATAGTTTTTGAGAAACTTGATAATCAAGTTGTTCATGCAGCACGATGAGCCGAGCGGCGAGAAAAATGCCGCTCGGCAGTTACGCGCTGCACGAGTAACTTTACTATCAATTTTCTCGAAAACTATTAGAGAAATCAAAAAAGTGCATACAACAAAAAATATGTGTTTTTAAAAGACCTACAACTTTTGTTAAAAACAATTTCCAAAATATTAAAAATTTATGAAATAATTGCAAAAAAACTGAATTTCTATGGGTTTTTAATGCTTTTTACCATAAAAATGACCAATTTTCACGACGATTTTCGTAATCAGCGCCTCAAAGTACGTATGTATACCTTGTAAAAAAAATTGGGAGTACCTGTTATTCGGAAGTACAGACCGCAAAAGTAGCTTATAAGTTATAAGAATTGAGAATAATGAGTTAATAATTGGAATGCAATTTGTTACTGAAGATTCGAAGTCCGACATCAGAATCTTCGGATAAAAGTGGAAGTGGGGCGATGGACCACGACTCTAATCGCCTGGACGACCAGGATGGACAATTTGAGGACGAGCAAGGACAGGAAGTGGAAAACGAAAGGGGAATGGAGGAGAAGAGGCCATTCGAGGGGATGAGAGAGTATGCAGAGTCAACGATGCAGGAACTTTTAGCGATCTATGGCTTGGCAGGAGGTGAACTTGCCAGGACGGTCAGCAGGCAGCTTCCACCCACCTTTCTGAACCCACCCAGCGGTCAGCAGCCCCAAGGTAAGTCAGACGAGATTCTTCTCAACAACATACATATATATTTTTAAATCCCATCCTTCTGTCACGTTCACACTCGGATTACAACTCAAGGACTTGCGGATTAATTAGATCAACCGCAATTTGATATCGATTCTAACTCGCTCTCTATCATACCAAGTTCCTCATTTCCCCAAAAGGTGTCAATATCAGTCAATGACTTACAGCGTTTTTCTATCTTTTGACACACTTGATTTCTAAAATTGATCAATTATCATTTAGTTGAAAAAATTAGGAAACATGGCTAATTTAAATAAAAATAATTGGTCAAAAAGCAACTGTAAAAACTGGTAAATCAAAAGGAATAAAAAAACGTGTCAAAATATAAATGGAATTTTAAATTGAATGTAAAAGTTGTTTAAGATATTTTTTTACTGACAGCTGACAATTGATGAATTAAACATCGATTAATTGACACTTGTGTCTTTTTAAAATCGCGAACTATCACATGGAGGCTCGACTTCCGTTTCAAGAGGTTTTACTTTCACGGCCACAGAGCATAGCCGTCTGCTGGCAGATTCTATTAAGCAGTGGGCGGTACAGATTCTTCAACACTTATGTACTCCCACAAACAGGGAATATTAAAAATCAGCCAACATTCTAATTTCAGAGATCTAATCACTTATTGATGACCTTTCAAGTCACTTCAGTTTTTCATTCTTTATTTAAATCTAAACCAGTAAAATTATTATCCTAAAAAACTAATTATACGACAAATTTTTTTAATAACCTTAAAATACATTTTTTGTGTGTCTGAATTATTGGCACATTCTAAATTAAATTGATAACATTTGGAGTTACATCTGTTTGCGATATAATCTTTCTCGTATAATTTCATTCCTAGATAATAATGATGTAACAGTAAATATTTATAATACATTTTTTTTAATAAAGAAATTAAATTCACTCTAAATGCTAATCGTTCTATGGTAATTATATCTAAATTATGCAACTGGGTAATTCTTCTATGAAAAACCTTATAAATCGCCAAAGATGATTAAGTGCCTGTAAATTTACCATTTTTGATAAAGCTTGACTAATAAATTGAGAAAATGGGTTAAAATTGATCAGACTTCACCCAAGGGGTATTAGATTCGAGTTTTAGAATTGACTGTACGGCAAGCAGAACAGAATGTGGCACTTACATATTGCCAGTGCCTCGCATATGCGCGCACGTGAATATGATGGCTCGCAAGATGGCCGACTTATAACTCATAAAGTCGGTCGGACTATGTGAACAAAACGACAGCCTTACGATCGATGAATCCCTTTAAGATCTATACACGCCTTCGATTTCTTACAATAGCATATCGACCAATAAATGCATTAATTTGTCTAATGTACCGGCTACTTTTGCTTCCGTCCATCAACGCTCACTGACGAGAAATCACTTATTCCTAATTTAACAAATTTTTCCTGGTCTCAGTGGATCTATCCTGAGTGCTCGTCAGTCATCAGTGACGTTCGATTGCAACATGTGACTTAACCATCCGCTTCCGCATGTGATTAACAGCTTTGATCTGGTATTATACTGCATTTAAATATAACCCCCGACAACACTGAAAATGTATTAAAGATTTATTTGCAAACTTTGGAATATTTAATTGCAAAGTTTAGTAGAAATTGTGTAAGGATTAAAATGTCTCTATTGAATAAATGTTTAGTTCAAAACTTGACTGAAGATTTTAATTCAATTTTCCTGAAATTTTTTTCGCAAAAGTTGACTGAACATTTAAATCAAAATTTCGTTAATGTTTTGTCGCGAAAGTTGAATGGACATTTCAATTAAATTTCCTTGAAATTTTTGACGCGAAATTTGACTGAACATTTAAATAAAATTTTCGTGTTGTCTCAAAAGTTGATTAAACATTTAAATCAAAAATACGTTAAATTTTTGGCGCGAAGGTTAATTATTTAAGTAAATTAGACTGTCAAGTTTTGCGCCAAACATTTATTCAATCGATACATTTAAATCTTTACACAATTTTCACTAAACTCTGCAAGCAATGAAATATTCCGAAGTTTGAAAATAATAAATCTTTAATCAATTTTAAGGAAATTTTTGGTGCTTTGGGGGACATTTCCCGAGTAGAAATTTGGACCTACATTTTTTCTTACAAATGAATTCTTCTGCATTTAATTTTGCCTTGCTTAAAATATTTTCAACTTTTTCTAATTTTATAACTTTTTCATAAATGTTTTCTTTCCTTCAACATTTTTTCGCATTTTAGATTTTCTTTAACTTTCTTCTTCTTAAGTAAATTATTTAAGTTTATTTTACATAATTTTGTTTTTAAGGAGATTCTCCTCATTTACATAACCTTAAACTAGAAAGCCGTTCTTCACCCCCAAATAAAAATATTATTCTATTTAATTTCACCAATTATATTATAAAATATATTATAAATTATACATTTTTGAGGAAAAATTAGGTTGAGCTAATATTTGTTGTCAAATAAAAATTATTTAACATTTTATGTTTGTTCTTTAAATTTAATGATCAATTGCAATTTTTATCCAATTCTGACAAATAATGTTCTGTTTAAAAAATACGTAAATACGTAATTTTATTTGTTTAATAACTTTTAATCAAAATATTATTTAAAAAAACTCATGAAACAAAATAAAATGTAGATAATGTTTCATCAAGAAAAATGAGCTATTATTTGTCAGAATTGGATGAAAATTACAGTTGCTCATTAAATTTAAACAAAAAACATAAAATGTTAAATAATAATTATTATTTGACAACAATTTTCAGCTTAACCTAATTTTTTCTGGGAAATATGCAACTGGATTTTTCAAAATTTAGTAAAATTAATTTTATTAATATTTGATCACTTTTTGAACCTTTAATAATTTTATATTTTTAATAGTTTAATTTCTAATTTTTTCAAAATATTTATTTGGTACATTTTTCTGTATTTTTTCATAGTATTTTAATTGTTATAATTTCTTAAAGACTTTTTTCTTGTTTTTAATTCTATGCAAAGTTGATCCTAATTTGTTCGATGTTTTTGAAGGCTTTCATTTCTTAATTGTTTATTAAATTAATATATTCTCTTTTTTTTGTTCTGTTTATGTAGTTATTTTTTAAACTAATCTTAATATTTGATTTAAACTACTTAATATTGAACAAGTATTATTCTTATGGAGGAATTGGATACTTACTCGAAAAGAGGTTATGTTTGAAGCCATGATTTGTTTTGAAATAGAGAAACGAACTTTTAATCTAATTTTATTTAGATAAAATGTGGTAAATTTTATTTAATTCAAAATAAACCATTTAATCTAATAATTGGATGAAAATGAATTATTTCTGAAATTCAGGAACAAATTTATAGCTTCTCTCATTTCTGTAAAAAATCATGAGTTTTAACTTTATATTTTGCTTTAAATTAAATTTATCACATTTTGTCTAAATAAAATTAGATTAAAAATTAATTTTTCTATTTCAAAATGCAAAATAACGATTTTTAACATAACCTCTTCTCTGGTAGATATCTAATTCCTTTTTATTCATTAAGCGAACAAATCCGGGTAACTCAAAATAATTATTGGCTTAGGCACCCCGGAATTACAAAATAACACGGTAAACATTAAAGGATATACATATGTCCCAATCATAGTTTTTTTAATCATCCAAACATGATTACACATTGTCTAAAAATCACATTAAAAATGCATCTCATATATTGTCTTAAATACCTTTCCATCTTGCAATTATTACCATATTCATTATGTCCGAAATGTAAAGCTCTTTACCACCATTTTCTAATTAAAATTCAATTTCTCCAATTTTACACTTTTTAATTGAAAGAGCCCTTTTTGAAATCTCTGTCTGGAATCAGGGCTTGTAAAATTCTTGATTATTGTAACGGGAGCGATTAGGCTTACCCTCATGAATTCCGTGGTTGATTACTAGGTTCCTCCGTATAATGAAATGGCTGGGTATCTTTATCCCAATTTGAGAAAACTGGTGGCGTTAAATTGGATTAGACACGCTTCGTGGTTGGAGGGCACGTGGAATGGTGAATCGTGCGAGGAGAAAAAGAAACAGCATTACTCTCAAAGCTCGAAAGCTAACCACAGTCTAGAGTGTCTTTATTTCTTTTGTCTTGCCACGTTGAGAAAACATTAGAAAGATCAAAGAGACAACTGGTGAGTGTCAGTTTCGCGCTCGAGATCTTTCACCTCTTACTAACCACCTACGAGTGAATTCACAATCAACACCTTTAACTTGCACACCTTGGTTCCTTTTCTCAGGCGTTGCACTCCTCCAACAGAATCAACCTTATATCCTCAACAGGTTCTTGCTTTGGAAATGTAAATAGGAAGTTTCTTTTCTCCAATGATTCTTCATTTTTCTCTCATATATTTCTGTTTTTGACTGACAGTTTATTTTTACTTTTCATATGCTAATTTCCTCTTCGTCTAAATTCATGAATTCTGAAAATTCTTGTCAGAAAATTAATCTTTGTCGAGTATTAACAAGAGTTGTTGATTTAGTTCAGATACTCTCGAGTCTCAAGCTGTTAACGACAACTCATTCATAAACATGAAATCATGTGTCTAGTCTCTAAATCTGAATCAGCGAAATCTCACTGATTGAAATAGCTAAAAGTATACCTCTGAGATTCGTAACATTAAGTAATTGTGCTTGAAATATAATTTTTGATTAATGGAAAATATAATTTTTAATTATAAATTACAAAGAAAAATACAATTAAATTGAACAATGAGTATTTTGGCAATCTTGGATATACTTCATCCAGATAATCTAAATAAAAGTTCCACATAAGTTTACTTCTTACAAAAAGAAATATAAATAAATACATTGGTTTTAAATTTGAGGTTATGTTATAAAGCATGCAGTTTTTAAATACCACAAACATTCTTTTAAGATACACGAGAATTTAGTGAAATAATGAAATAACTGATTCCTAATGCGTACAAAAATATGTAATTTTAAATGTGAAATAAAATGTGGATACTTTATAAATACTAACAGAAATGTTTGTATGATTCAAAAATGAAGATTTGTTTGCTTCAATACATAAGGTGATTTAGAACCTCAAAACTGGATTAAAAAGTATGTAAATTGAAAGTTCTAAACTACTAATCTAGTTTTATATAAATAATAATAATTGAAAATAATAAAATTACACCACTACAAATGTGTTTAGTGTTTTTATTATTGGTCTTCCAAAATCGAATAAAAGGGTTATAATATAAATATTAAGGGTTAAATATAATTAAATTAATTAAATAAAAAAGAAAGCAATGAAAAACATTGTTATAATTTCTCACCCACATAAATCTGCAGAATATTAATTGACACCTGGAGCCCACTAAATAAACACACCACTTCTCTTATAAAATTAAAACACTATTAATCACTAAACACTTCACTTATATTTTTTAGAAAACATTTTTCTTCTAAAGTAAATTAAAATTTCAATTAAATATTACAAAATTACAAAATAAAAAGAGAACAACTAACCTTAAATATTATTGTCGAGGTTTTTAATTTTCGTGTTTTTTTTTCCTTTACTGGTCCAAATATTAAATTTATTATAAAAATAAAAACATAAGCTTTCGTCTTTCAATGAAAGACCTTCTCAGATATCACAAAAACAGCATATAATCAATCTAAACGAGACATATAAACAATACAGTGATTAACAATATATATATAAAATAGTATTTGCTAGAGATAACCTATAATTTTCCTACTCTTACCTAAAATAACTGACGATAATATATAAAAATAACAACATATTCAATTATATCATAACATGTTCTAGTCAATATTGTACATAATATGGAGAAGCAGTTTTGATTCTTTTTAAATAAATAAGATTTTTGAAAAAATACATCGTGCTTGTCATGCTTTCTCCAAGTCAACTTTACATAGAGAGAAGTCGTAACCTTGAGATGTCAAAATGAAAACTAAAGTAGTGTACACATTGTACGCCCCTGAACCTAAAGTCATATACACAGATAATCCAAATAAAACTTTTTTGAAAATTACAATTATAAGTTAGAAATCAAATTACGATATAGACTACTCAGGTTTCTTATATCGGTTCTTGTGTTCACAGAATTATCAAATTTTACAACATAGAACATTTCTTTAAAAAGTCTCTTTCTCCAATTTGTCTCATGGCAAACAATTGTAGTTTCATTAAATTTGAAACAATGATCGTTTTCATGCGAATGAGAAACAAGAGAAGATGATCTTTTGTCGTTTTTACAGTCGCGCCGATGACAATTGATTCTATTCTTTATATGATTTTGCGTTTGTCCTATGTATACCATACCGCACTCGCAAGGGATTTTATAAACCAGATGGATTTTTAAATTAAATGGAGTAATATCCTTATTCTTTGAGAAGCATCCAAAAGGGTCTTTATTATAATAAAAAACGACTTTGATGTCGAAACTTTTGAAGAATTTTAAGAAGAGTGTGGAAAGCTCGTTGGTAAAGGGTAAAGAAACAGTTTTCCTAACCTCAATGTCTTGAAAATTGTTGATAACATTCGGAGTGGATTCCAAGGGGTTAGCAAACCAATGTTGACCAATGAGAGAGCGAAAAAGGGTCTTACACGTCTGAAGTTAATCACAACCACAATATTTATCAAAACACAATTTCTGAACAGCGCACAATCTAAATAATCTCAAAATTAATTCAACTTTGATTGCAACATGAAACTCTAGAATTTGACCAATTATAATTTAAATTGAACTATTTATTTTTAAATGGTTGGAATTTCGAGACCCGAGCGCTATTATTCTTAATTGACTAAATCAGAAACTCACGAAATTTCTAATTTATCCAAGAACTTGGGAGTATAATTTTTTGTATAAGGTCTGAGAGCGCTCAGTCATCATTAATAAGACCATTGTTGAAATTTTGAAATTCCCCCTGAAGAGCAAGGCTCGATGCCCTTTGTTTTGAAAGGGTTAAAGAATTCATGAGATGTGCTTTCTCCGCGGAGCTGAGAGTAGACGGAGAGACTCTTTTTCTCGCTTCCCTCATTGGTGTTATCCAGTTCGAAGAAAACCAGAAAACCGTCATGCCCAGCGTGGACCCATTAATCATTCCGCTCGGATAAAGGCAAGAGGAGAATGAAAAGAAGAGAGACGGACAGTTGGACGGATGGACGGGACAGCTCGAGAGAAGCCCGTTCACTTGAGCCTCTGGAATCATTTTTTATTTTTTGAATTTCGTCGGATGCCCCATACAGTCCATTGTCAGGTCGAGCCTCTTCTCCCTCTTCTCGACCCCGTTCGCAGCCTCTCGCGAAAGATTCATTAACTGATAGCGATGCGTGATTTTTTCTCCGAACGTTTCTTCAAAATGATATTCTCCCACCTTGGAGATAGGAGGCAAAAGATCTTAGTTGGATTGCCTATTGCTTGCTCTGCCACCCGTTGAGAACTCGAAATAAAATCATGATCTGCAAGCTCTCTCATTTTTCTCAAGCAGGCACAATTCTTATTTTCAGATCATGTGTGAGATTACAGTTTTTTTCAACAACGTTTATTATTATAGATGATATAAAATGTCCTTCAACTCGATATGAATTAACTATTATTTAAATTTGTTTTAAAAATCATGTACATTATTATAATGAGACGGAACTTGAGAAATAAAAGAGCTTTTCATCTTGCTCTGTAAAAAACTTAAAAATTCTATTATTTTCTTTATTGTAAGCACTTTTCCTATCTACCCTTTCTATCGAATCGAGTTTTTATCGAAACCAGGAACCCTTTTTAAGAAAGGGAAGTAATGTTTTAATTTGTAGAACGAAAACGTGCTTTAAGAGATTTTCGCCTCCCTTTTTATAAAATATTCTTTTCTTTGTCTGTTTGTATAAAGTTCAAAACCGGACGGGTTTAATTTGAAACTGCTACAATCGAGAAAGGGGGAAACTGGGGATTAGGGGCATTAAGGGGAGCCGGATCGGTTTGCTATGCTTTTATGTATGTGCAAGAAGCTTCGTGCCCTTCTCCAGCGCCAACAACATGTCGTATATCGCTAGTTATTATACCTCAACTTTAATATTTCAACAAAAAAAGACTCCTTCATTTTTCATTACTTTCTTATTTCAAATGTTGTAATATTTAATTAATTACATCATTCAAATTAAATTTATTTAAAATAGTGTCATATAAGTCCTAAAAAATTGTCAATAAGTTTCTTGCTACAAAAGTTAAATGATATTAAATGAATTATTACGTCCCACTTATTAAATTTTACAACAATAAGTAATGCTACATTTAATAACAAAATGAAATAAATTAATCAGCCCGAATTTTAAGAAATCGATGATTTTAAATGTGAAAGGAAATGTGGCAGTAATTTATCAAGATAAAATAAATGAAATAAACGTGATGTGTATTTTTTATTCATTAATTTTGAAATATATTTGGTGTTGCTAATTAGTATTAGTAACAAGTAATATATCCATTGCGGGAGCAGAAAGACGTCAATTCAAATGAATGTTGTGAAACGTGCCATTTGAGTTAAAAATTGGTGTTATTTTACACCTCGAATTTATGATATGAAGTATGTAAAATAGCTTTTTTTTAAATTAGTTTGAACATTAAACGAGTAAAAGTAGACTATAAGTTTGATGTAAGTATCCCCTGTAGAAAAATCGGACATTAGAAATTATAACAGAAATTATATCAGAAATGACATCGAAAATGATATCAGAAATGACATCGGAAACGATATCATTTCTATTAGTCCCAAAATCAGAT
Source organism: Ganaspis brasiliensis (assembly GCA_037103525.1). Lineage (NCBI taxonomy): Eukaryota > Metazoa > Arthropoda > Insecta > Hymenoptera > Figitidae > Ganaspis > Ganaspis brasiliensis. The sequence goes on along the minus strand of JAZKLR010000206.1, from coordinate 1,614,928 downwards.
ATCAATTCTGATATCATTTCTGATATTATTTCTGATATTATTTCTGATGTCATTTCTTATGTCATTTCTGATATCATTTCCAATATCATTTTTATTTATTTTTTAACAAAACTTATTGCATTTACGAATGTTAGAAATTTATCATTTTCTACATTAATTCTGATCAATTTATCTAAAAGAAGAAACTAAAACATGTCATCAATTTCTTAAATGCTATAATTATTGGCAATAAATAAATAAAGAAAAGTGGTGTTAGAAATTATATATCAGAAATGATATCATTTCTAGTCCCAAAATCAGATGTCATTTCTAATATCATTTCTGATGTCATTTCTGATGTTCGATATTTCCACCTTTTCTCCTTTTATTAATTTTAATGATTTTTGTCTTTTTTTTTTGTCAACATGAATTAAAAAAAAAATTACATTTGAAATGGTACATTTTTCATTTATTAACTGGAATGGTAGGTTTTTCAACACTCATCTGACTTGACGTCTTTCTGCTCCAAATCGATCAATAGCAAATTGATTATCAAAGTATAAAGAAAATTTAACATTTGGAAAGTTAATAATTTTAATATTTCTTTAAGTTAGTAAAAAAAAAGTAATAAATAATTAATTATTTGAGAGATTGAAAAATGGCATAGGTTTGGACATAACTCTGAAGTAAGTAATAGAAAAAGACAAAGAAAATTAATACATCTAGTAAAATATGAATTCAAACATAATTTTTAAAATGATGTTTTTTCCATTCAAATGTATGAAATAGAAAAAATTATGGCTCTTTTTTGTAGTAAATACGGACTTAAATGTCGTGGGTTTTTTTAAGCGATTGTAAGAAAATTTGTCATGAAAAATGAACTTTAATCTTTCATTTGAACTTTTCTCAATGAAACTTAATTTTAAAAATCGAACTCACAATATAAAAAACCGTTTAATTTACTACAAAATAAAATAGTTATCTGGCGCTTTTAAATCAATAAATTATACTAAAATGTTAATTTGCCAAAAAACTCAATTATTGTATAGACTTAAAAGTGTACTTACTTGCAATTTAACCTAACGAAGCAATTAATATAACTTTAGTTTATACCTCAACATTTTTATGAATTCTAAATTCAATTTAATTAAGAGTATTAACTATATGTTGAGCAGAAGCAGTAATAATGAATTCCAAAGCTTTGCTTCCAAGAATCTGAATCATGTGTACCACATCATTATAATCTGCAAGACGAGAATTAATGGCATATCTGTGATCTAAGATTACAGTTTCACTAAATCTTTCCTTGAGCTACCAGCAGTGAAAATAACGGAGTAATTACACAAGAATTAATAACACTTACCCTGCTAATTACATTAACGTGATTATGCTCTGATTTAATATAATAATTTAATAATTTGGCCGGATCTGAGGCAATTGGGAAAATTAACACTTGTGCGGTGAGGAGGAAGAGGGTGAGAGTCAGTCGTTTAAAAAGCGAGAGGAAAAGATGCAGCACGTGCGTAGCAGGCTGCCTTCAGATGGAGCTCGTAAACCGTTTCATAAAGTTTCATAAAACGTTTCACGATCTTGCGCCGTTTTGCAGACTCCGGCTCAGTGAATTCATTCTCTGTCTCTGTTAGTCCTTGGGGAACATTTTCACGGGATAGAAGAAGATAAAACGAGTCCGAGACGAGGAGACTCAACAGGTCTCTGATAGCGACTGACACCCTATCTTTGTGTCTCGCGTTACACGCTGTACCTACTCACTTGATTCAAGTAAAATTTATTTCAATGCGAACCTCCGAGGCATTTTGTCTCCTTTCAGAAAAGATTCATTGGATGTTGTTTCTTCTTCCATTACGATCCACAGAATCGTAATTGAATTTCTTTTTCATCCCTTTTATCAAGAGAATGAAATTCTTAAACATTATTATAACAAACTGGTTTTATTCTTAGCATTATTTAGACTTGGTCTGCTGTGCGCTGTGAAGGGTCGAGAACATGCGAGAAACAATTTTATTATTAAATCTTCCTAAAGAGCGTGTGCTTCTGTTTTTTTTTTTTCATTTTATTTTTTCTTCTTCCCATTCTCGTAACATTTTCTCTAATTCTATTCATTAATGTCCCATTTATGTTCCCTCATTTCTGGACCCGTTTCCGGAAATTTGATTAGTGCTTTATAAGGGTTCTAAACTGGGAACCATTGTCCGTTTCCGGGTCAATTGGTTCTGCTGAAATGTTTTTTGTTCCTCAATTAGGTTCTGAGTCAGAAGTTAACGCTCGAGTGTTCTTAACTTGGATTCAGAAAACACGTGGGAATACGACTTTTTCAGATTGTTGAGAAGTCACTTAATTACTTGAAACACAATATCCCTCTTTCTTGTTCATTTTTCATTCTGTTTGAAGAATTAAGATAAATGTACTTTTCCAGAAAATATAATAGCTAATATTATCCATTTTTAATGTTTCCAAATACCTTAATTTCTCTTCTAAATCGCCTTTCTTTTCTAATCCCACACCTCGGATTTTTCTTTCAAAGGATAATTTAAAAAATGGTCATTTTCACGGTATGCTTTGAAAAAATCTAATACAAATGTGTGCTTGTAGGAAAGTAATCATTTACAAAGTATACTTTAAAAAATAATCATTCCAAATCTATTTTAGATAATATCATTTTGAGGGTTTATTTTAAGCATATTGTCAAAATACAGGGAGGTTCTCTCCATTATCATAACCTTAAACTAAAAAATGACTGTTCCCATGAAATAAAAATTTCACCAAATTTTGAACTGCAATATTCATCCAATTTTGACAAATAATATCTCATTTTTCTCGCTGAAACAATATCTACAATTTTATTTGTCGAGTTTTGTTGAATAATATTTTGCTTTAAAGTTATTAAACAAATAAAATTTGTTCTTTCCTCAAAAATGTACAACTAGATTTTTTAAAATTTGGTAAAATTAATTTGAGTAATATTTTTATTTGGGATGAAAAACAACTTTCTAGTTTGAGGTTATGTAAATGGAGAGAACGTCCTTAAAGAGTGATGATTTTGATAGTATGCTTAAAAATGGATTAGAAGGATGAATTATGTATTTTAAATTTTAGAGGTTATAATCTGCATGATATTCTCGATTGTGCAGAGATCCCCGGTAATGGTACTTTAATCGCAATCACTTGGGATCTCTAGGTTCATTCTCCATTCTCCCCTGCACCTTCCCCCTTTATATCTTGTCTCTCTTGTGGATTTTTTACCGCAGTATCTTGTTTATTTTGTCCGTCAGTCGGCTGACACTCGGACATTCGTTTAAATTTAGAATTCAATGGGATCCTTTTACCAGCGGCCTTTCGTGCCTTAACGGATTCCCTCACTCGCAGAAGATTATTTGTTTAATTCCAACTTCACGTCTGCGTCTCCTTACCCTTCCAGGATCAGCGCCATCCCCAGGATGTAGAATTGGCTGCAAACCCTTTAACACTGCCAGGCGTGAAATCCACAGCTGTCTTGCTCCTACTTCATTCCCAACCTTTCAAAAATCCCACCAAAAGCTCAATCGTGTAAAAGAATAAACTGATATGTGTGCGAGAAGTGGAAAAAAGAGATTATAAAATATTCGTTAAAGAGTTATTATTAAATACTATACTACCTACATTTCTTGGTATGAGTTTTCACTCCACAAAGACTGAAAATTGAGCCACTCCAATAAGAGTGAGAAACTTATTTTAAAAGAGAGAGATCTCACTCTTATAGAGTGGAATTTCACTCCAGTTTGAATCGAAATTCACTCCAAAATTAGAGTTAGAAATCACTTTTTGCTTGGAGTGATTTTCCGCTCGAATTGGAGTGAAATTCCACTCTATAAGAGTGAGATATCTCTCTTTAAAATAAGTTTCTTACTCTGATTGAAGTAGCTCAATTTTCACTCTTTGAGGAGTGAAAAGTCACTCCAAGAAATATACAGAGTAGGATGGTTCATAAAGATGTAAGTTTCAAATGTTTTGCTCCTACTCCCCAAAAATTGAAACAAATACCCCAATTTTTTGTTTTTTTTTTAAATCGGACAATATTTAAGAATGGTTTAAACCCCTTGATATTTCCGATTGAATTTTCATTGTCAAAAGGAACTTTTCGTAAATTCACTATTAAATTCTCAAAAATCAGTCGAAACATCAATACAGAAAATCACATATTGAAAAGCCCTTAAAAACCAATATTTAGTAATTTATTTAATAATTTGTTAATATTAATTATTTTTTATAGAGTATTACTAACTGATAAGTTCTTTAGGATTTTTTAACCATATTATTACATATCGTCAAGTTATGAATGTTTGCAGATATTTTTATGTTTTTTTCATTTGTTTAAACAATTTATTATTGTTAATTTACAACTATTATCTAAATAAACCTATCGAGTTGTAGTTCTTTCTGATTTATCTGGGTTTTTACATTTAAAGCAATAAGTTAATCAGTAAAATTAACCAAAACAAATATTTTCAATTGTTTAAACTAATTATTGTTAATAAAGATAATTTCTTTAGAAATTCACCTGGAAAAATCATTGGCTATATATTATTATTTTTAAACTGTTTAAACAATCTATTATTTTTAATTTATAACTTTGATCCAAATAAACTTATATAGTTGTTTTTTCTATCTTTATATTTTTTTATATTCAAAACAATAACTTCTTCAGTAAAATTAACTACAATAACCATTTTCAATTGTTTAAACAAATTAGTGTTAATAATGCTTGATTCTTTAAAAATGACCTAGAAAGACACAACTTTATTCAAATTTTATAAAATTATAACCTCTGGTCAGAAAAAATAACATTATTGAGTATAAATTATTATTTATTAATTGCTTAAACAATTTTTTATTGTTAATTAATAACTTTTATTCTTGAATATCTATCGTGTTATAATTTTTTTAACTTAATTATTTTTTATATTTAAACCCTAAGATATTTAGCGAAATTTACCACAACAACCATTTACAATTGTTTAAACAAATTATTATTTCTAATTTCTTAGATTTATCCTAAAATACTTAGTACCTTGTAGTTCTTTTAACCTACTATTTTTTTATATTTAAAACCATAAGCTACTTAAATAAACCACAATTACCATTTGTAATTGTTTAAAGAAATTACTGTTAAAAATTATTAATTTTTTACAAATACACCTAGAAAGATAATTTTTTCCTTTTTTTACATATTAATGATATTAACATTAATTAGTCATTTTAATTTTTCTAACTAGAGACAATTAATTTGTAAAATAAGGAAAAAATTGTGTTTTTCTAGGTGTATTTGTAATAAATTAATAATTATTAACAATATGTGGTATTTGCTGTTAATTTCGCTTATGGTTTTAAGTATACAAAATTAATAGATTAAAAAAACTACAACTTGCTAGGTATTTTAGGATAAAAGTTATAATTTAACAATAACAAATTGTTTAAACAATTTAAAATAATAACTTATAATCAATGATTTTAGTTTTTTTAGCCGAGCCCATTAATTGGTCAAATTTGTGAAAGATGTGTCTTTCTATGTGAATTTGTACAGAAATTATTATTATTAACAATTATTTCTTTAGACAATTGCAAATGGTTGTTGTGGTTAATTTACTGAATAAGTTATTGCCCTTAATGTAAAAAAATAGATAAGGCAGAAAAAACTACAGCTCCCTAAGTTTATTCGGATAATGGTTGTAAATTAACAATAATAGAAAGTTTTAAAGACTGAAAAATACAAAAAAATATCTGTAAACAATCATAACCTGACGATATGCAACAATTTCGTTACAAATCATAAACAAACTATTGATTAATTAAAAAATGTATAATTTTTTTGCATTAATGGGGGTTGTTTATAACTCCCCAAAAAATAGTTAAACTAAATAAATTATTAAATAAATCATGGAATATTATTTTCGAAGGACTTTTCAAGATGCGATTTGCTGTATCAAAGGAAAATTTTAAAAGGTTTGAGCCACTCCTGAATATTGTCCGATTTTAACAAAAAAATAGAGGTATTTTTTTGAATTTGAAAATTTTTGGGCGGTAGGAGCAAAAGATTAAAAAACATTTTTTTTGTACTTTTTTAGACCACCTTAAAATACACTGTTTTTATTGATTATGTGACTCGTCATGTGGTAATTCTCATTTTATGAAAGGATCCTGATTCTCTTGAAAATCTTTCCATTCTGACGGAAATGATAATTAATGATCGGACTAAAATTTAGATTTTCTTGGAAGAGATTTTGGACTTTGATAAATATGTAGCTTTATGTTATTGTGAAGAGACCAATTTTTGATACTTTGAAGTGAGGTCGATGATTTTATGATTACCGGTTCCCTGGATCTTGACACTAGCTCGTCACCGTTACATCACTGAGTAGGAAGAAAGAGAGAGAGAGAGAGAGAGAGAGAGAGAGAAACACCCGAAGGTCGAAGGTTGATTAGGTTTGAATCATCCTAACAATAAATTCTTACGCACAATTTGTTCCGTCTTGCTAATACGTTTCCCTCGATTTTCTCGTTGGTTTCGTTCCACACAACCTCTCAATAAAATTTCCCAAACGCGTAACCAATATCAAAATACAATACATATTTATAAACTGTCATTATAAAAGTGACATTAACGAAAACAACTTTTTGTATACAAGAATTTAGAACACGTTTTGTGGCACTCACTTAAATGGAGGTTATATTAATAAAGTCAATTTCATATTTATGAGAATATTTCTTTATTCAACGAAAACAATTTACGTAAATTAACTTATTAAATGAGAGCATTTTCAGCAGATGTTTGTGAACCCCTTTACCAAACGTCTATTTTTACATAATGGACAAATTCGATTAGAATAGCCCGTATAATAAAATCTTGACGGATTCCCGTACACGTTTTATTTGGTTCTTTTCTCTCTTAAATTGACTCAATAAAATCTCCGTACCCTCTTTCTAAGGCGAGGAGGAGAAGAAATAAAAAAAATGAAAACAACTCGTGCATTATGCTCGCCAATCGAGTTCATCGAACTCGAAAAATCGTAAAAGACTCGAGGCTTCTGAATATTTTGTGCTTTCTGATTCTCGAATTGGTTGCTTTTTTTTGGTCCTGAGCGAGGGAAAAGAAGGAGGTGAGAAGGTGCCTAACCATTAGTGTTTCCCTAGAGCAGCGCATCGGTCCGATTAATTTTTCAAACAATCCCATCAGTTGGTGAAGCGTTGATTCGGGCTGGTAGATAGTTGCTCAGAATGAACACCATGTACGAGGGCCCATTAGGCCCCTCTAAGGGGGGGACGGTCCTGGGGCCTTGTCAGTCTCTTCGAAAACCTGAAAGTCAACTTGTCAAATTAATCACGGATGACCAATCCATCAGGAGGCATTCCTAGCCGCGGAGGCCCTCGTCTTCTCCGTGGCTTCTGATCTTTTCTTCACTGATGAATGTATATATGGTATTCCATGCAACAATCTCTTAAATTTATCACAATTATGGAAAACACGCTTTGTTTTCTCAAAAATTGGATAATTTTGAAAAAATTTCCTTGGACATGTTGGTAATGTTGAGAATACGTTTAAATCACTTTTATTAAAGAAAAATTACTTTAAACATGCATTTAAATCATAAAAGTCTTTAAATGCGCGGATTTCAATTTCCGAAGGTCTTTAAACGTGCACTACAAATTTACATTTCTTTAAGAGGTTCTAAAGAAGGCATTTCTAATTACAAAGTTTTTAAGTACGCATTTCAAATCTTTGCTTCTCAAGTGTACGTTTTTAATTTTAAAAAATCTTCTCTAAAGATTTTTACGGGTATGCAATTTCAAATTCTTTACAGCGATTCCATTTTCAGAAGCATGGAAAACGCAAAACTACTGATATGAATGATATGTAAAAATAAATTTTAGGAAGATTATTATTTTACTGTAATGAAATAAAAAAGAAACGTCAGATGACTGCTACAAATAAATCCTAACTTTAAGGGGTTACACCACTGTAGTTTACAAAAAAATTTTTTATTTAAAACAGTTACAAGAAGGTTGTTTAATTGCTTATAACTTTCCTTTTAAGATGTGCATGTTTTACATAGGCGAATTCATTTTTGTTTTGAAACTACAAACACAAATTTTTGTATATTAAGTTGACTTTATAGGATAAAAAATTTTAAAATAAAAAATTTTCAGAAAAATCAATATTTAAGAACATTTTTTTAATCGTTATTTTTAAAAATCCTTGTGTCAGATTTTAGATTTTAGAAGTAAAAATTACCATTCCAAATTTTATTTAAATCCGTTAAGTCGTTTTCAAGTTATCGTAGTTATTCATAAGAAAAAAAAATCGTATTCACCAACACACATGCATACATACACAATTACACATGGACATTTGATCTGGAATGCATGCCTATAACGAAATAGATTGCGAAATTGATAAAGTTTTGTAAAATAAGTTTAAAGTTATAATTTTATATTAAAAAATTATAATTTTTGCCAAAAACAGAAAAGCGAAAGTGAAATATATTGATAATGAGTTTTGATATGTAGGATTGATCAATGCCTCAGAATAGGTGCCATACGTCTGAAGTTAACCATAACATTTGGTCTTTGTCTCCTCTCAACCAAATTTTCTGATATACTTATTTTCGGTATCGTTGTGGTATCGCTGTGTTCGAGTATAAAATAAAATAGTTCTAAGTGATTTAGAAATTAAAAATATGTAAAATTTTTCGTTGATGTTGCATTTTTGTGTCAAGTGTTTCTTGTTTCAAAAATTGATGTTTGACAATTTAAAAATGTTTTTATTGCGTCATAGGACCAAAAATACAATGCTCCACAATGTTCGTAGACATTTAAGAACGTTTTAAAAACATCTTTAGAATTTGATAAGAAAAATACAGAGTAAAAATGACGTAACTGCTTACAAAATATAAAGTTTGGTCTACCTTTTACGCAATAGTAAAGACCGGGATTAAAAAGATAGGATAAAGAACAATTTAGATAGGTATAGACAAAGTACATCTTCTCATTGCTTTCTAACAAAATAATTAGAGATCAGTGACGTACCCCACTCAATCTGTCCCCATCCTATCAAAATACTACCTTCTGTTATTTCTGTGATCGTAATCACCAACCAATTAATTGGTTAATTAATAGTCAATGCTAAGTTGATTAAAATTAAAATCCAATCAAGAAACCGCTTGAGGTAATAAATAACAACAAAAAAAAGGACAAATTGCGGATTTTATTTGTAATGACTTTCTTTTTCCCAGGGTAGAATGAAAAGTAGTACAAGGGTGGTCGTGAAGTTCATTAAGATCGTGGAAGCCGCGGGCACCGCATTAGATTGAACAAACTGGTTTTCGCGGGTCTTTTCTCTCCCCAGCATCGCCCGTATCAGTCCAAATAAAAGCGGCTAGGGATTCGGCATGCCCTTAAGCTTGCGCGGGGGTCTGACTCATCACGTGGTGGAGGCGCGCGTGCAAGATTCTGGCTATGTTATACATACACATTGCTTCGTTATACCCAAATGTAAAATATCGACGACAACGAAATTGAGAGACCGCTCAACCATTTCATAACTCATCCAGTTCGATTCCGATAATCGTGTCGAGTGATTTGTTTTTTCTCTCATGGAACTGTACACAGCCATGTGTTTTCGGGCACCCTCTTCTCTCAGTATTTACTGCTGGACCCTTTTCCAACCACTTCATCTCGTCAACCGCTTATTCCTCTGAGAAAAACTCCCGGGTTTTGAACTTAATAGATCCGGGGTTCTGTAATTCACTTTTTTACTAAATGGGTTTCTTATATTGATTTTTTTCTATTATTCTCCGCTAATTCAGAGAGTTATTCGCTCTGTCTATTTTCACCCTTTTAGTGTTCGCTGTTGCACATGTTCGGGCTTTAAAATGTATGGAAGAATTTGACGTTGGGATTTTGTTTTGAATGAAGATAGTTTTCTCATTTTTTAGTCAAGTTAAAATTTCAACTAAAAGAACTTTCTGCCTTCTTCTCTGTGTCACCGAGAGCCTATGAGGTCATTGAATCTAATTCGTTCTTGAATTTCTTCCAATTGTAATAATTTGATCTTTTCGAGTAAATTCGTCAAACCATATAAAATTATTTACATTTCTTTAAATTTTAGCAACTGGATTATTTTATTATAGTGTCACAAAATCAAACAATCTAATAACACAGGCACACAAAAAAAATAAAGTTTTCTGAGCTGGGTATTAGACCAATATTTTCCTATGTATTTTGATGCGCTGAATCCGAATCCGTCATCAGAATTGACCCATCACGTCACGTTTTGACCTTAACCTCAAAATCAATAAAATGACAGTTTTTGTTCATTAGAATCTGAATCCGACTTAACTTTAATGCATGCTTAGGGCTAATAAAAAGCTTTGTTTATGACCTTTAAAATGCTTTTTTAAAAATTGTTTTACGATGATTTTTAACGGAGATATGGTATGTTTTCCATAAAATAATTTTTTTTCATAATTCACTATTCACGCGTTTTTAACATTTTAAAAAAATCAGATGTTACGTAAAACATCATATCTCCGTTAAAAATCATCGTAGAACAATTTTTAAAAAAGCATTTTAAAGGTCATAAATCAAGCTTTCTATTGGCCCTAAGCATGCATTAAAGTCGGGTTCAGATTCTAATGAACAAAAACTGTCATTTTATTGATTTTGAGGTTAGGGTCAAAACGTGACGTGATGGGTCAATTCTGTTGACGGATTTGGATTCAGCGCATCAAAATACATAGGAAAATATTGGTCTCATACCCAGCTCAGAGAACTTTATTTTTTTTGTGTGCCTGTGTAATTAATCTTTTACTAAACGTTAATGAAACAACATATCTCAAAATTTTCACTAAGAATTATACTTTTATTCTCCGGAGATAATGACACTCACTATTTGTCAATAACGAAATTTGATTCTCATAATAATGACACAAATATTTAAACAACGTTCACTCCACAATCATTAAAATGTAGATTCTCATGTGATTTAATTAAAGATTGGTGAACTTTATCGTATGGCTGGCAAAGTTTTTAATAAACTTTTTCTATACCGCAACGGACGAACAGCGTAACAGCTAAAAGCGTAACAGACCTATAGCTGGCTGATTTCTTATATAGGAATCTTAAACTACCTGCTATCCCAATACACCTACCTTCCTTATCTCTCTATCTTAAGCTACCTAAAATCTTTGTCTCTATAACGTAACGGACGAACAGCGTAACAGCTAAAATAACAGAATGATCCTTCTCTCAAGGCTCGTGACTCACGAACCCCCAACCTGATTTTTGTAGTTTACAAAATTTCAATAGGTTTGATCCCTTGCTCGGCGTCATCAGTCCAGTTATAAAAGCATCCGAAGAGCCACACTGATATGATATAAATTAAAAAAAACATACAAAAGATTAGGTAAACATTTTTAACGAATGCTTTAACTGGTAATTTTTTATAAGAGCGAATATCCTGTGCGTGACACAAGTGAGTGTCGAGTTATCTGTCGTCGAAATCTCAGTTCGTAAGAGACGAAGGGAGGGGGAGTGGAGCATTAAGACCCGGCGGGTGACGAGGGGCGGCGCGGGACTGTCGTTGCATTAAAAGGGCTAATCTTAATATTCAAATTCTGCTGCGAAACCATGCCCCAAGTCTGAGAACCCAGTAGAAAATCCGAGAGAGTAAGATAGACAAGGCCCATTTTACGAAAGGAGGAGAGTGAGTGAGAGAGCGACGCGGCGCGGCGCATAACCGATTCTCGATCTCATAAATTTTAAATTATGTCAAGCAAAAAGAAAAGACGCGCGCGATGGACCCGACCTCGGATGTATATAAAATAAGAGGAGGAGTTCACTTGGAGGGAAAAAAGCAGAAAAGCAGCCGATCGAGTGAAAGAGAGAGAGAGAGAGAGAGAGAAACGAGAGCAGGAGACGAATTGGAGGAAAAGAGAGGAGAGAATCGAGACTGGAAATTATTAAGGTATATAGGCTTCACGTTGGACAGAAAGGGCCTAATGTGCTATGGACCCTTTTTCAATATGGTGTTTGCATGCGCGAAACAAGAACATTTTTATGGGGGTCTCGCTCGAAATTTCAACCCATTACCGACCGCGTTTACTCCACTCGAATTTCCGGCATTAATTCGACATTATGCGATATTCAAATGAACCTTTGGAAATTTAGTCTAACGAGGGCCTCGTCGTGTTTCGTCTCTTTTTTATATTAGAAGCTTTTTGAGATTTCACCATTTTAGTCGGAAGAAGTAAATCACTATATTTAACAAAATCTCACCTTCAAGTTTATTTACAGGACACTTGTTAGTCTTTTTCAGTTTTTTTCTAAACAAAAGTTTTTTAAATTCTTACGTAATTTTGTTCAAAACTGTAAAAAAAAACCTTTAAAAAATGGAAAATTGTATAACAAAATAGATATTTTAGTCGAGAGAGAAAAAAATTCAACTTGTTGCTGAAGAGTGTCAATTTTTTTCTGACATAACTTTGGACATAGAATTACCCTACATTGTTAAAAATTGAAAAATAAATCCTTTTGACATAAAAAAAATTGTTTAATATTCATGAGTAATTTGGTTCACAATTGTAAAAAAAGCCAGTAAAAAATTGGCGTTTGAAAATACTAAACATTGTTGAAGGAGATAGATTTTTAAAAAAAATTTATTTTTTTATTTTTGCCAATTTAAGATAATTTTATATGCTCAAATTAGGTTAGAAAAAATTTGGCACCTCTAGGCGTCATAAATTTGGATGGATTAAAATTTCACCGGTGCCTTCACTTAAGTATAAAACTTCAAGTTAAAAATATCCGATCCAAATAAAAAATTAGTAAATTTGAAATAATACGAAGCTTCCTCCATAAAGAAGCAAAATCGACAGATTCTCCGAAAGAGTTATTTCCACTTGATGGAAAATTTATAGTAAATCGTGAAATTAAACGAAGAATCGCAAATTAAAGACAATCGTTTAATTCTGAATAAAAAATATATGACAATAAAGGAATTTAAAAATAAGTCACAATTTGACAATAGAATTGTGAGTCATCATCGTCGTTTCATCATAAAGTGCAATTTAAAGAAAACTTTTCTTTTTACATGTGTATCGATTATATTTGATTGTCTCGTAAAATAATACAATTAACAAAATATATTTGTCAGAAATACGTTTCCGAAGTTATAAGTTTTTGAAATGATTCCGCGGAAATTGAAATTCTGCAATATTCACGGAAAAAATGTAAAATTAATTAGAGAAGTTATTAAAAAATAATAATTTTAAATACAAAAAAATGAAAAAACATGAATTATTTTACGAATTTTTGATCAATTGTAAAGGTTATACCAAGGAATATGATTTCTGTTGTATTTTTAGCATGGAAAAATTTTTGGTCAAAAAACGACTTTTTTCGATGAAAAAAGGTGCTCCAAAAATTTGATTATTTTCAAAAATCCCTGTGTCTAAATTTCAGGTCTGTTAAATCACTTTGATTTTAATCGTGATTTAAATCATGATTTAAATCATTGGGAAATTTGCATTAAAATCATGATTTAAATCGAAAAAACTTAACAATTGTCGCGATGTCTAACACTGCATGTAAAACATTTCAAACCTTAAACAAAACCCACAAATTTGTGGATAAATCTTTAAAATTTCAATTTTAATTTTTTTAAACTTTATAAAGTTTGAAAAATTGTGCTAATAGAGACGATCAAAATACATACCTACAATTTGAAAATTTTGGGAATGAAGATAGCAAAAAATAGTATTAACTTTTTATATCTTAAAGTCATTATAATTTAAATAAATTCCAAACGTTAATTAACTCCTATTCCAATTTAGTAATATTTTTTTCTTCCATTATATTTACAACAAAAACACTTTGTTTTCGGTTACTGGAATTCCAATTTGTTCCAACCTTAAAATTTCAATTCAAATTTAAATGCATAATAATTAAATTTTAATAGATAATATCAATTATTTTTAATATTCACAATAATTCTTCTTTTAATTTTTAGAAGATTTCATTCATTCGAACCTGTTTAATTTTTATCTTATAATTTCTTATTTTTACAAAATTTAAAGATTTTTTCTCCTTATTTTACTTTTGAATTTTTTTTTTGTATTTGTGTTTGTATTTTAGGATTTTCTTTTATTTTCTTCTTTTTATGCAAATTATTTAATATTATTTTACACAATTTTCTTATTATAATATTCACATCTTGTCTATTTTTTGCAAGATTTTTTGCAAACTTACTTATTCTTCCATAAAATTTCTAGATTTTCTTTAATTTTCTAAATTTATTATTGGACTCGTTTTAAATGTAATATTATAAAAATATTTTTGGTTTAAATTGCTTAAACTTTTTTATTTTTAAAGGAGTTTTAAATTTCTTTTGTGGATTGTTTATTTATCTTTATATATACATTTTATTATTTTATTTTTATTAATTCTAATTTTTTAGTAGATTTTAACCAAATTTTATTATTTTTTGTACTTTTTTTTACAGTTTGTTAGATTAAAGAAAAAAACATTTCTCTATTTTCTTCCTATTTATTTAATTTTCTTAATGTTTTACTATTTTTTTAGTCCTTCATTGCGTTTTAATTAAGTCTTTAATTTTTGTCATCATTTTTTCATATCATGGAAACATTTTTCCTTCTTTTAAGTTGTTTAGTTTTTATTTTATAATTACGAAGTTTTGAAAACGTTTATTTGATGCTTTTATCTACATTTTTTAAATTTCTCAATTTTCTACTTTTTTGAAAGCTTTTATTCTTTTCTTTTATATTATGTAAATTTAATCTTGTACTAAATATTCTTATTTGAATATTTTTGAAAGTTTTTATTCTTTTATTTTATATTATGTAAATTTAATCTTGTACTAAATATTCTCATTTCAATATTTTTTTTTCATAAAATTTCTTTTCTTATAAATCTTTTTTAAATTTTCCAAAATTTTATTCATTCATTTTTTAATCAATTTGTCAAATAATTTTCTAATTTTTCTAATTTTAAAATTTTGTTCTCTTCAGTAATATATTTGGACGTTTTGTTAATTTTCATCTTATTTGTTATTTTAATATATGTAAAACAAATGACCGTAAATAGTTTAATTTTTTGAAAAGAGTTACTACTTTTTTATATATTTTTGTCACTGTTTCATTCTTGTGTTGATTTTTTCTTCATTTCTTTAATAAACTACTTACAAATAAACATTTGGAGATTTTATCTACTGGTTATATTTTTAAAAAAATCAATTTTTGATTTAAATCCAAAAAATCCGATTTAAATAAAAAAAATCATGATTTTTATCAGCCCTGCTAAATTTAGATATTCATGGGCTTAATAAGTCATCCAAATTTTTTTATTAATTCTTCTTTTTTTTAAATAACTAGGAAGCAGACATTTCAATAGCTTTAAATTCTCAACGGAAAAAATGTTTTTCAACAAAATTCGTTTAGGTAATGATCTTAACTATAAAATACTATTTAGAAACCAAATTATACGAAGAAATGAAATTAAAAAGATATTGAATAGATCCGATAAAATGAGAATCGCTTCAGCGGGTAAACGTCCTTAATTTTGTTTTGCATATACACCCATTCCATAAATTCTGTTGCAAAATTCACAATCGACCCTTTTTTAATCGATATTTAAAATTGAGCATTACATTACTGAATGTATGCAGCGCCGTATTGGGTTTAATTTGGAAATGAATCCATCTAGGGATTGGTTATTTGGTAAATTATTATTTTATGTGGCATTTAAGCCCTAGAAGGCAGTAAGTAAAATTACGTGCATTTGACCACGAAGCAAATCATTCATTACGGTCTCGTCAGTGCAATAAGTACTCTTTCGTCGAGGTCTGACCCAATCGGCGGACAAATTCGTGCGCAAATGGTGTTGCATCCGGAGCAAACGAGACGACTGCAGTCGAGAGTTTGCTGCGGCGCAGGCTCCTTTGTTCGGCCCGTTTCATTTTTCGAATATGGAAGATAATTAATCTTGGTGGGGCATAAAAGGGTTTTCGGGTTCGGGCGAGAGAAAAAATGAGCGCAACTCTCGTCGCGGCAGTTGTTCGGTCATTGTCTTTTTTTTCTCTCTCCCTTCTACCTCTTTCATCCACCCCCACGATGAAGCTAACCCCAGACCCTCAACAGTACAAGATATTTTGTACCTTTTTTTCAGAATTTGAGTCAATAAAAAATCGTCTGGAACAAAGGGGAATGGCCTCCAATTTCTCATAGGATAATGCTGGCTGCTCAGACTCCATAATGTAATCGCGCGCAGGCATCTTGACTTCTGTAAGGTGTTAAAAATGAGCCCGGGGGCACGTTTTATCTCGCGCGGACTTGGGCTTATATTATTAAAATTTGGAAACCTTAGACTTTTGCCTCCTATCATCTTCGATAGGATTTCTACTCCTTTTATGCCGGGTACATCCTAAAAAACAAAATAGAAGAATATTAATGATCTAAGCCTTCCCCGAAGGATTTAGATAAGACGAGAGATTTGCAGCTTGTTTTTTCGGAACGCGATGCTCTCGTGAAATTAAATATTTATGTCCATTTATATTATGAATTTGCAAGTAGGTATTAGTAAACGGTATTAAAAAAAATTGAGAATGTTAGGTAAATAGAAGTAATACTAGAAAATTGCGGGGCATGAAATGGAGGTAATAGAGGAATGTAGAGCTAGTAAAGATGATTTAGAATAGAAATAATGAATAGGATTGAGAGTTGCATTCATTTGAACCGGTTAAGCAAACGATGAAGCAAACGATCGGGATGACGTATGGAGGTACTTCTGTGATTCGAAGCCTTTAATGACACAAGTCCATTCGACATGGTCGATATATCGCGGCTCACAACGTCCAGTCGAGCTCAGAATCGGCAATTTATTATCGAATCCATTCTAATTCGCGCCTGTATTCAGATACAACGAGAATATGCTCTCAGGAATTTGATCGATCGTCCCTCATCACCTGACCCTGATCCAACAACTTTCAAAGTGACAGCTTTAAAAATACAACAAAAAGTGTACATTTTTTGAAATTAATCATTAGGATTCTTTCCATATTTTAATTAATCTTCTTCTCGAATTTTAAAGAACTACACTTTATTTATCTCTTAAGTACCGCTCACAAACTTGCATAGTCATTCATTTCAAACTTAAAATCTTTTTTAGAACTTTAATTACCTGAGAGAGATTTTTTTTTTTTTTTTATTACTATAAAATGGTCTTAGAATTTCGGGAATAAAGAAAGTTATACATAATTAATATAATTACAAAGATACAACATATAATTAAAAGGAAATTAAACTAGCATTTCGTAAAAAAATTTCGGATGATAGTTTACTTTTAAAAATGTTTTTAATCTCCAGTGTATACACAATTTTTTTTTAGCAATTAACCTTTTTAAACCGTTTAGTAGAGAATGGTTTTTACGAAAACAAAAAAACATCCGGGAATTGAGATTTCTAATATGAAAGTATAAATGCTTGCTTTTATTGTTACGAGATTTAAATGGAATACGAGAAACGAAAAATAGGAGTTAAAATTGGCGAGCGACAACTTCGTGACGAACTTGCGTGATTGAAATTCGATCCTATCGCCAGCTTCCACGTTACGGTAATCATGCCAAATCGAATACGGAGAACGCTTAATTAAAATCGTTCCTAACTAGAAACGTGAAAGCCAAGAAGCAATCTCGAGAGAAGCACTCGTTATCGTTTCTCTTGATTATTTTTCAAACTGGTGATCTTTATACACTCGTTATCTAATTTCTCACATAAATAATTGATACTTTTTTAATGTCAAAAAATGAAAGTACAGTTTAACAATGAGCATTGAATAACAATTGAAAGTATAAATTGTTGAACAACAATTTTTTTTCAAGCAATTACGTATTTATTTGCGTTTCCCAAACTTCAGTTTAAAAAGTTATCGAGGAAATTTTTATGCTGTAAAAAATTCTTGTGACAAAGTTTTTCCTTTAATCTTAGTGGAGTTTTTCCCGAAATCTGAGATTGATTCATTAAAAAATAAAAAAATTATAAACATAAAAGTAAAATAGTATTTTTCATCATTTATATAGTAGCGGCAATAACATCTCTTAGCTACAAGAGCGATTTCCTTATACAATTTTTATAATATTCCTTACTATTATTTGAGTACAATTAGTGTATAATTATTAAAATATTTTAATGTTTATAAAATTTTGTGTCAAAATGATTAGGACTTAATTATTCCTACAGCAAAATTTTAATGCCGAAACGCATATTTGAGATGCGTTTTTCAACTTTCAACTTACAAAGTTACTGAAGGAATTTTAATGCTTCAAAAACTTTTTGGGACAAAGTTTTTCCTTTATTATTAAGAAAGTTATTTCTAAAGTTTGAAATGAATTGGTAAAGCAATAAGGAATTTATGAAAAAAGTAGTAAAATTATTTTCAATTACAGTAGCAACAGGTAGCAAAGTTTAGGTAATTATTAAATTAGTTTAAACATTTCTTAATAAATTATCACTAATTATATAATAATTTATAAACTGACGGAAAATAATAATTCGTCATTTAAAATCAGAAGATTAATGTATATTTTAAACAGGCACATTGATTTTTAAAAATATGATTTACCTGTATATATATAGGTTTGATGGTAAAATAAAACTTGAAACCTTCTCGATAAATGCAAAAAATCTAATTAGATAAATCCTTTACCCAAATTTTTTCAAAATTAAATTAATAAGAAAGCCCATTCCAAATGAAAATTTAATTATGTAATTTAATATTATTATTATTAATTATATAAATTATTATTTTAGTTATCGTCCGAAAGTTATTCGATGTTATTAAAAATTACAAGATAAAATTATAGTTATAAAAATTTTAATTATTAAAAATTCCATTTCAATTTTTCGCGCGTTCCTTATTCCGTTCCGTTAATTAACTTCCCATTTGGGACAATAGGGATAACTAACTGTTATTATTTTTTTTACACATTTTTAATTACTTAATTTCTCTGATGAGTCGGACAAACTGAATAACTTATTATATAAGAAAAAACTTTTTAAATCTCTAATAAAGAACTCGATAGTGTTTAGGGAAGTACTCAGGAGCTTTGACGAGTGATTACTCAAATTTCATGTCAAACTGAACCTTTCAATAGTTTGATGAACGGTACCTGTCCTTTTAAAAAAACGGAAGATTGCGTAGCGGATAATCCAAAAAAAAGGAAAGAATCCTGAAAAGGGATGATTCGTGCTTCCCACCCTTGGCCTTCCGCGACCCTTCCTCTTCTCCAGTCGGGGAGTAGGTCGAGGAGTGAAAGAAAAAAAAAACATTGCTAGAAGTTCGTAACCCCAGGTCACATGGTGAATACCGTTTTACCGACTATTAACTCACTTTTACCCTATTCTACCCTCGACAGAAAAAAAAGGGAAAAAAAAATCTGCCGTGTTTTTTCTTCATTCTCTCTTCACCTTTTCTTTTCTCCTTGGATATGGAGAGTATTCTCTCATTTTTTTCGCACTCGATTCTCTCTTTTCTTCCACCTTTTTGCGTCTCTCTCGCTCTGTTGCGCGTGGATTCTTTTCAAGTTGGGTTCATGATCGAGCGCGTGCAGGTAGATCTACCTGTGAATCCGGAAGGGAGTATAGGAAGCTGTTTCGAGGCAACATGCTCGATTTAACCCCTGAGAAAAATTGTTCAGGGTTAACCGATTTTACTGTAAAATTTGAAATTCGACCCCGGCGTCATGTCTTCGGTCTCCCTCCCTCTCTGTCAGTGTCATTCTCTCGACCCGCTTAAAGGTTTAAGTACCTCGTAAAAATGGGTCCAGTCTCGTCTTTCGAGAGCCCCAGACGCTCACCTATAATCACATCCCCATGAGTCATGGAATTATTTGCCACGAATCTGGGAAATCAATCTACCAGGTCAGAGTTTACTCTCTTTATGAGCTTAAAAAACCTTTTTAGAAAAAGAATTATGTCTCTGGTTACACCCTAAAGTCTCCCCTGGGGAAATTTATTGTTTATTCGCAGACTAGGCGATAAATTTTATTACCCAGTGTTTTAGCAGAAATATTGTCTTTAAATTTATATTTAGAATAAAACTCCTTTACAAAGTGTCAGCTGATAGTTTCTTAATGGTCTCTCTCGGAAAGAGGTAATTGATCCGAAAAGGTTTAAAACGATGCCTGCTTTTCTGAGATTTCTAAACGTCAGTTTAAAATTGAAAGAAAGAGGAATACAGTTACGTTTCTTTTTTATTTCATGAGAACATACAAGAGCAAGGTGTTAGGTAGTTCTTTTCTTTATTTGGTCCTAATGATTAATCACATTCGCGGAGGTAACAGTCAACGATCCGTAAGTCATGCTACCCAGATGGCGCAGGAATCAGAAATTGGCTTCGAAGAAGTCAGTTTGAGTGATCATTAATCCTTGTTACCGATTTTTCATAGCAACAGTTAATGTGAAAAATCAACCCGATTCCTACAACTAAGGAATCCTAAAGTGACGTAACGGCAATTTCTCATTTCTTGCCTGTTAAGCCATATCCAAAAATCCCACAACAAATCTCTCTCGATTAGGTGTATCAATTTCACAAGAAGTTAAAAAAGTTTATCCAAAAGAATTGAATCCACAAAAAATGTTAATTAACCCAATCTGCTGTAAAAGTTTTCTTTATTACACGTACATTTTTTAATATTCAACATTTAAATTAAATTTTAATGAATAGAAAACGAAATACAAAATTGAGCAATAAAGAATGACAACAAGTAGAAAAACAGTAAACGATATAACTTTAGTCAATAATATAAGATTCCATCTATAAATCTTTCAATATTAACCCAATTTAGTCAGATCAAAATCCGTGAAACAAAATAATTAAAACAAATCAACGAAGTCTTTATGCTTTTTGCCTTTAGCCGAATTCTCGGTGATCATTTAGAATCTGCAATTCAGCCACAAAACTTTCCATCATCAGACGGTCATCTCAAGAAATTGATTAGTGGCGTTGAATTCACCAACTCCATGGTTGTGACTCGATTAAATTTGATATAAAATTCAATATTCAAAATTGAATTCAAATGTTCCATTTAGCATTCATATTTGACATACCCCCAAAATACATCAAACGTTCTTAGAGTGTGTTGTAAACTATGCAATTATCTAAATTCAACAGCTCTTAATTGACTAATTAATTAAAATTCTGCCCTGGTACGAAAAGCATCGATGCCCCTCTTACTCAATTATAGATTTGTCAATTTTTCATTCCTATGAAAAAATCTGTTTATAATTATTAAGAAGTACACAGCTTTAAAATATCGTTAGAAACAAATTTAATATCCAGAAAATAATATTTTACCCTTTTACTGCTAATAATTAAATTAATTACCAAATAATTGAAGTTAATTTAAAAAGCCGGAATATAACCGGACAATTTATTCGGACATTATGAAATTAATTGAAAAGTTCGTAGCCAATAAATGTTGATAATAAAATGTACGAAAGTGGAATAAATTAATTTGGCTCCTTAAATTTTCTTTGCACAGTTGCGTGTGGACCTCGTTAGGGCTGAAATATTAATACAGCCTCCCCCCTCGTTAAAAAGAATTAGGTTGGAAATTTGAGAAATTCGAAGCTTGAAACGATGATCGAGAGAACGAATCAGAAAAAATGTTTCGAAACGAGAGAAACACAGACCACCCGCTGTGCAGGATCTCTCGCGATCCGGACTTTAAAAATCGCCTCGATTTAAGGATCCGGTCTCGTTCTCTTGCCAGTACAAGATGCGTCGTAATATGCATGTGATCCTTTAAAATTTCGTTCCAAGGAAGAGAACACGACTCATGTTTTGTATCGAAACCATGCGGTCATGAGCGATTGGTACGTCCACTGCTCTCGATTGTGAAGGTGGACACCCTCCCTTTCCTCCTTTTGGTCTGTCCACCAAAACCTCAACCACTCGCAAAATTACTTGACCGTTCATAATGTTACTGAAACCTTTCTCGATCAATTATTACCAAGCTTGAAAATGTTGATACTCGGGTTACACGTGCTCCACAGAGGAAATAAAAATTAAGAGACATAAATCCGCTCGAGGAAACCGCGATTCCAGTGTAAAATGAACAAAAAGCTCTCTGCTCAAAGTATATTACACATTTTTTAAATTTTATACACATCAGTGTTATCATGAAAATGTTTCTTTTTTAATTCTGCGGTTGGTTTACTGAAAGGTTTTTAAATTTAGGAATGAGTAGAAAGTACACAAATAATTTCAACTTTAAAAACATTGGACTGAAGTAACTTAATTCAAAATTGTACCTTTTTTATAATAGAATAGAATTACCAAATCTAAAAATCTCCTTGTAGTCAATAAATATTAAAACTTCTGAGGTGGGTAAATATTTTTATATTAATAATTTAGTATGGTGGTTCTAATTCGTAATTAACTTTAGAGGTTATGTAAAAGACTGCGTTTGTTTAATTTCCTCGAAATAACAAAATCTGGACTTATCCACTTTTGGCCACTTACTCTTCAATTATTATTGATCAGAAATAAACACTAAACCACTGGAAAAAAAGAATTCTTTAAATTAACTAATTGCAATTTTAGCAGAAATTTACTCTGTCAAATTTGATAAGTCAAAACTTTTACTCACATTTTTAGAAGTTTAGCTCAATTCTGAGATCCTAACCAAACAATCAAAAGTTAAGTTTCTTATTCGATACATTTTAAAAGTCCATTCGTTTTATAATTTATTTAATACTTTCAAACTCAACAGATAAATTTCTTTTCCGAAAGCGATTAAAAATTCCCGAGCACGTTTTCGGAGGTTACTTAATTTTTACAAGTTTTGATATAAAGTTAACGTTACATTTTGAAGATAAAAAATTTATTCTAAGTAATTTTGTAATATAAGCGAGAAAATGAGAATTTTACTCTTAATTTTTAAACTTTTATGTGGATTTCAGGATTCTAACCTCGATTTGTCATCGACCAAAAGAAACTAGATTACAGTCATTAATACTTCACATCCAAAAGATTCATTCCTTGGTTATATTTCTTTGAAAGTACCAAAGGCTATTTTTTGTCAACAAGCAATTATTTGAAATGAAAAACTGTGATAAAGATAAAATTTCTAAACTTATCAGAATGAAATTCGCAACAAGAATGAAAAGAGCAGACAACAATCTTCCATTTAGAACCTTCCAGCCAATCACGATTTTTCTTCCCAGTCACGTGATACATAAGCTCCCTCTGCCGGCTGGCGCTAATTTCGAATTATAAAATTAACTCGATTTCGCCTCTTGTTTATGAAAACTTATTTTACGGCTTATACAACAGCTTTTTTATCATTTTAAAATTAAAAAAAGTGTTTAATAATAAGTATAGATATTAGAAAAAATATTGCGCGCGTAATTTGTTATTAAACTGCCGTGAGAAATAAATGTAATTCATCAAATCTTAGTTTTCAAACAAGTACATAAAATTCGTAAATCTGTAATTTGGTAACATGAACTTTTTTCTCTAAACAATTTAACAAAAACTGAATTTTCAAACTACTTTGCTTGTGATAAGAAGCAGAAGAATCCAATTAGTTCAGTCAAATTTTTATAAAAAAAAAAAATTCGTAAATTTGCCCGCTATCTTCAAAAAAGAGGTGAAATTTTGTATTCAACATATCTTAAAAACCAGAGCATTAACGCAAAAAATGCTCTCTATCAATTTTATAGAGATAAATATTGTCTACCATTTTTATTCAGAACATTTTTTTCTAACATTAATATTTTATGATTTATAATACAAAAACTTATAAACAAAAGGGGTAGAAAATCTTTCTTCTCAATTTTTTCGTTTTTCATGATATTTACAAGGAAAGTTGATCTTACAAAAGTTATGCGTAGTTCCTACTGGCGCATTTCTGTATAAACATCAGAACAGTACCTTATCAGTGATTTTTAAATAATCCATTAATTTGCGAGGTCCAAATTTTTTTTCTTTTGAAAGTGGACTATTTCCTGAACTTAACTTCAATTTTGCGTCTCAAAGAGTGGTAATTTTGCCCGCTTCTTCAAAATTTTGAAATTAAAATATCTCGTAAACTATAGAGTTTACGCGAAAAATGTTACTTAAGAATTTTACTCAGAATAGAATTATCTACTATTTTTGTTTATAAAACATTTTTTTCTATCATTAATAATTCATGATTTATATTACAACAACCTATAAAAGAAAGGGGTATAAAATTTTTTTTCTCAATTTTCTCTATCCTATTTATTGTATCAATAAAATAAAAAAAGTCAAGTAAAATGTTTATTATTCTATTATTTTTATTACTTCTATAGAGTGTACTTTTGCTATAAATCGTATATAAAAATCGGGAAAATTTTAGAGAAATATTTTCTACCCCCTTTGTTTACCGTTTTTTGTATCATAAATCATTAGATATTAATGTTAGAAAAAAATCTTTTAAACAAAAATACTATATAATTTTAATCTGAGTAAAATTGGTAGGTAACATTTTTTGAGTCAATGCTCCAGTTTACGAGATTTTTTACCTTGGATTACTGCATAGCAAAATGTAAAACTTACCTACATGTTTAATCTCATATTACAAATACAAATTCATTCAATTGATAACAAATTACAATTTATTGTACAAATATTTAATGTCGAAATATTCAACGAAAGATACTTAAGATTATTTTAACATTTAACTCATTATATTTTAACCAGCTGCTCGAAATTTTTTCAATTATTATTCAATAACTTTATGAATTTAAAACTTTTACAAATTATTCTGAACTGAATGTACCTATAATAGCTACATGTTTTTTAACATTAAGAAATAAAACTACGAGTCTTTTAGAAGTAATTCAGAATATTATTAAAAGAATAAAAAAAAATTGTTTAATACACGAAAATTCAAGGGAAAAAATTAGATGTGTACTTTTTAAATGTGAAAGTAAAGAAAGAAGGTAAAAAATGACTCCCTCAACAGATGCCCGCAGAAATTTTGAAGATCGTCAGATGTGTAAAGAATGACAGGGGGATGTGAGAGGTGAAAGGGTACAGGAAAAAAAGTGTAGAATAAAGGAAAAGGATGCAAGGGATTGCGTAATATCGGGCAACGTCATCGATCTGTCCCCATCGTGGGGGTCGGAGATTCCCCCTTGGTAAAGCCTCTAGTTTCCCCTTTCCGATTTTTCGGTCGAATATCTTTTTTTTTTATTCTTTCCTTTTCGCCTTCCTCACCCGCAGGGCATGCTCCGCTCAAAGGAGTCCTTTCGGGCAGGTAACAATTCTGGCTTGACGTTTTTCTCATGGACCATCTTCTACAATCTATACACACTTAGACTGTTATCCCACCTCGAAATTTTATATATGATTCCTATATATTCTACCTGAAATTCTGGCATTAAAAAAGGAGTAGCCAACCCTCTGAACCTAACGAACCCTGCGAATATCCCGTTGTTGGTTTATCGCTTATATCGTGAAACACGATGGGTGAAAAGGGCGATGTTCGCGGACGTAACCGAACCTTTTCAGATGTAGTTATGATCTCTTAGGATAGGATCTTCCTCGCTCAAACATTTTTTTTTTTCTGTAAACAGACGTCAAGAAAATTAGGTGTGGCTTTTAACGTGAAACTTGTGGGAATGTTGATAAATGTCCCGCATTAATAATTTTTCTTCAAATATACTTTTTTATCCTAAATTTATCATACGTTTCAGACTATTTTTTAAAATTATTAAGAAACTGTATTTCCAAATTATCTCCATTTAAATGTTTTAAAATCCCAAACAGGGACATTTACATAATTACGTTAATATTGTACATCCAAAATTAAAGTTAGCCTGTTTAATTTTTTACCATCCACAATTTATCATTTCAAAGTTACATTTCACAATTCGTCATTTTTCCAGCCTTTCTGAATATTGATCCACAAAAGGGTATAATTTAAACAAATTTATGCCTTTCCATTAAAATGTAAAGTGCCTAATTAGTCTCCTACGATTTGAAATCTAGATTGACGGAAATAGCTTTTAGAAGTCAGGTGGAGTATTTTTCCCCAAAACTGGCGTGAAATGAAAAGAGGGCAATTCCTTTAATAGAGCAGATGTACCTGCTAGCGAACGATTACGGGACTTTATAAATCGGGACATCTCAATTTCACGAGTTTACCCCAAAAAAAAGCACCCTTCGCGCGATCACTTGAGTTTTTTTTCTATATTCCTGAATGTTCTCCCCCGTATATTTAGCTTTGAACCCCCGTTTTTTTCTTTACTTCCTCTTTAAGTTGTTTCCACCACCAAATCTAGAATCTCCACCAATAAAAAGACAGAAGGGAAGTTCTAAACGATACCGAAAGTATCTAATATCCCTTCCAGGGAGTATTTTCAAATCTTGGGAAATATCTCAGGATATCAGTCTTGTCGAAGATTCGACAGAAGGAACAGCATATTCTTTGGTATATTCTCCTTCTATTTTTATTTTTTTGTTATTATTGTTACCACAATTATTTTGTTATTATTATTTATATTGTTATTATTATTATTGGCATTATTAATATGTTATAATTGTGTTTCTTCTTACTAATAGTTCAGTGCGCAAATCGATAAAAGAATGAGAATGTATTATAAACGTTCTCAAGCGAACAATGTGTGCATTTCGTGAGTGGAACTTTACGTGTGACTAATTGCAAATTAGAGATGTAAATGAAATAGTAAAGGAAAAAAAAGTTTGAACAAGTGGTCACGATGCTTTGATTAGTCACGTCGATTTCGACATGTTCTGTGTTATATGTGAAAATTGATGAAATAATTTTTTATCGAATCAAAAATTGAAAAAAGAAACATTTTTCAGGAGTTGCTCCATTTTGATATTTACTACTGGCAATTTTCCGATAATGTTTCACGAGATCATAAAAAATGTTATTGATATCCCAGGTGGAAGAGTTATCGATAATTTTCGCGGAGTGCCTATCGGTTAACAAAATTATTGACAATTTCTTTCACAGAAAATTGTTTTGGATTAAATTAATCTGCATCGCTTTTTTTTTTATACCAAATAGAATTTAAATAATCTTTAAAGTTTTCAGTCTTACTTATATTATACAATATATTTTTTTTACGAGACAAAGGTAGTTAATTGTCCTTGAAAAATAAAAATTCAATTAATGTAGTACTGTATTGCCCTAGTGTTGTTACGAGTTATTTATTGACCTAAAATAATAAAAACTACTTTATTGCCTTAGGGTCATAAAGAGCATTTTAAACTTCCTGATTTTTTACATATTTTTTTTTAAAGAAAAGAATAAATTAAAAGAGCGGTAATTGTTAAAAATAGTTTTTATAATGAATTAATAATTTGCAATTTTATAAGGTTGAACTATAATTTGATAAAAATGTCGGCGAGTGTGGGAGGTGAATTGAGTATTCGTAAAGAACGCATAAAGCACGTCGAGGAAGGAACTTATTGCACGCGGAATACATAAAAGCGATACACACCCGATCATTATGCCTCGTGTCTTATGCATTTTTGCAAGAAGCGTCATATGCAGGTAACATCGGTGCATTTCTAAAGCGTCAAAGCACTTGCATTTTTTTCAAGACATGTTCCGATGAAATCGCAATCTTACTCGTCTCAACAAAGATATCGATCTTTACGTTCAATCTCTTCTTTATCCTTTCCTCTCACGCTGAATATTTTCTAGAGGATTGTATTTTCTACGCACAAGTATCAAAGATGAAAAGAGCCTTGTTGTTGAAGAATATTCAATGGCAGCATGAGTGACACGTGAGAGATTCTACGTGTATTATTTCGTGATGTGGCAATCTCAGGAATTTGGCTATCAATGGTTATTAATGATCCTGTGCTAAGAGGACATAGAAAAATGTCTATTTTTCAAAGGAATATCATATCGTCATGTGTGCCGAAGAATTTATCCGTTTTATTGAAAAAACAATTTTCGCGGTGATTTTCTTTTGGTAATTTATTAGATTTTTGGATTTTTTTTTAAGGTGCTTGTGAATTAGTTTCTTTAGAAGATACTCAAAAGATAAAATTTGTGTGAAGTAAGTTTGTTCACCTTTTGGAAAATTAAATATAATGTATATTTAGAAAAATGAATCCCTTTATAATGAAAAGAAAAGTTGAACAAATATTTTAGAATACCCACAGTACAGATTTGTTAAATCCAAATTTATTAAATCCCTTTATAATTAAAAAAAATTAATATTTTTGAATACCGGCAGTTGAAATTTATTTAATCGAAAGGAATCCCTTTGTAATGCAAAAAATGAAGTGTATGTTTTCGAATATCCCACAGTTCAGATTTATTTATTCCAAATGATTCCCTTTATAAAAAAAATAATAAAATGAGTATTTTTTAATACGCATAATTCAGATTTACTTAATCGAAATAAATCCCATTATAATGAAAAATAGGTATATTTGGGTATAGCTACAGTTCGGATTTATGTAACCTATATAAATAATTAGTAGAGTAAATGTCATAATGCAATATTTAAACATTTGCTTTTTCTAAATCAAATGTAAGATATACACAGTTAAAAATTTTGTGTATTGGTGTAGAAAACAGTCCTTGTTAAATTATTTGTGTTAAAATTTAACATTTTTTGTGAGTTGATTTTATAAATTCTTCAAATGTCATTCGATTCTTGAACATAACCTTAAATTTTTTAGTAATAACTTTATGTAATTTACGTTCATTTTTTTGTTGTAAAGCATAAGTTTCTTATTCAAAATTCATTTTAAACGTTAAGGACTTCAATTGTATTCAGTTAGAATCACTAAAATGTGTAAAATAAGACGTTAAAATTTTGTACACAACTTTAACATATTTGCCGTGTTTTGAATTAACACAAAGTTTTGAGTGAACCGTTTGAAACATGTGAAAAATGTTAGATTTTACACAAAATTTTTAACTGTTTAAGAACAATTTCTTAAAAATATAACTAAGCTTCCTTAATTTTTAAGATTATTTTAATTAAATGAAACATGAAGGAACAGTTTTATACAAATTTTAAGAACTGTATATACTATAATGTGGGTATTCAAAAATAATTATTTTATTTTAATTTTATTTTAATTATAAAGATATTCATTTGGATTCAATAATTTAAAGTTTGAGTACATATTAAAAATATTCATTATAATTTTTTTATTACAATTATTTTCTCAAAATTGTATTTACTGGTTTCAATTTTTCATATTTAAATCATTTTTATCATAATTCAATTTTCTTCTTCCATCTTAAATTATTTTCAGCATATTTCAATTAATTTTTTAAATTTGAATTAATTTTATCATTTTTCCATTATTTTTCTCAATTGTTGATTATTATTCTAATTTTATAAAATTTTTAAATATTTTTCTGAAAATTCAAATATTTTCTATAATTTGAATTATTTTCATTTGATATCATAATTTTCAAATTTTTTTTTATCAATTATCGTAAATTTCAATTATTTTTAGCTTTCTTCCAGACTTTTCTCCAATTTTTAGTTATTCTCGTTTTTTAAAATTAATTTCTAAAATTTTCAGGTATTTTTCTCAAATTTCCATTGTTTTCTTCAATTTTTAATTATTTCCATTTGTTTTTATCGTAAATTTCAATTATTTTTAGCTTTCTTTCAATTTTTTCTCCAATTTTTAAGTATTCTCATTTTCTAAAATTATTTTATAAAATTTGAAGTCTTTTCCTGAAAATTCAAATATTTTCTTTAATTTTTAATTATTTTCATTTGATATCATAATTTTCAATTTTTTTTAATTAATTATCGTAAATTTCAATTATTTTTAGCTTTCTTGAAGACTTTTCTCCAATTTTTAGTTATTCTCATTTTTTAAAATTAATTTCTAAAATTTTCAAGTATTTTTCTCAAATTTCTATTATTTTCTTCAATTTTTAATTATTTCCATTTGTTTCCATAAATTCTAAAATTTTGTTAATTTTATTTTAGTTTATTATAAAGAGATTCAAGGCCGTAGCCAGGGGGGGGGGGGGGTGATAGGGGTGTTTGAAATTTTTTTGACAGCTGTTCAAGTTTTCAAAAAAAAAAAAAAAAAGGGTCATCACTTTGAGTGTTTGTTGACAAAACCCCCTCCCCCGAAATTTTTTTCTGGTTACGGCCTTGAAGAGATTCATTTGAATTCAATAAACTGAACTGTGGGTATTAAAATATATACATTTTATTCTTTTCATTATAAAGAAATTCAATTGGATTGCAAAATATTAACAAACGTATTAGTAAGGATTGACTTTTCGATAAAAGTTGGAGGTATCACCGTATTCTAATCGATTGGACAAAAAACGTATTCAAAAAGAATGGATCATTTTCCTTTTTCTTCAAAAATCGTAAAATTTCTATTATTTTCAATTCTCTCCTTCTTACTGGGATATTTTGCAGGTTTTTTAAATGTCTAAAAAAGTTTTTGAAAGTAATTTTTGTGGGAAATATTTTAGCTGGTGGAGGCCCCTAGGCAGTTGCCTAGTTTGCAACATATAAATTCGGCCCTGTTACGTCCTGACTTTAGGTTTTATGTCAAATTCAATAAAACGATTTTGTATTTTTTTTTTTTTTCGAAACCACTAGAAAGTTCAGTTTAATATTTAGAGGGTAGAAACCAGAGAATCTAGGCTTCCTTTTCATATAACTTTCAACAAAATTGAAGTCGACGGGTCTCGAGATGATTGGATTTGAAGTTTTTAAATACAAAATACATGGAAAAAAATTTCTTTTACAAAAACCCTAGTACCATTTCAAAGTTTAAGAAATTGTCTATCCAAAGCACTAAATACATTTTAAATTAACAAGTACTTTTAATACAGTAAATAGTATTTCAAAAACGCTCTACGTGCGATCGTCTTTTGGTGGTGCTATTTGAAATAGAACATCCCACAATTAACACAACAATGATACAATAATAAGAAAATAAAGCAAAAATTATAGTGGTTAAGTGTCAGTTAGTCAAATTGAGTGTGAAGGAATAAAAAAATTGAATGCTTTGATTACAGTCAGAGGTTAATTATACGTTCTACAATGATGCAGAATTGAACACAGGTAACGTAAAATTGCGGTCTGGAGACTGTATAATCGTTAAGAAAAAATGCACTTGTATTATGTTGCTGAATAAAGTAAACCATCCCTTTTTACATTGCATGATGCAAATTCCCATGCAATTAAGAATCGAGTCCCAAGAAAAGTCAGCACTGGCAAAGAATATACTTCGTGACAGAACAGATGCCTTCTATAATAATTCTAGAAGCATTTCCCTCTCTCCTCCTCTGGTTTCTCGATCTTCCCAAGTCCCAAGCTTTGCATGATCCACTGGCGATTGTTTCTAAAAAAGAAGAAGAGTACTCGGGACTCTTACAAGGGCAATAACACGACAAAGAGTCGACCATTCTCCCTATCCTCATTTATCTTGCCTTCCAGTCAATGGCTGCTGGCAATTTGCCATGTGGTCGCCGCGCCGCGCAGTCCTACGATCCCGACCCTCACTCACCTGGGAGCTCACGAATTCACGCTCAACCTTGTCGTATCTTTTTCCAGGGAAGGTCAAGGTCAAGGAGGAGAAAGAGGCTTCGTCGATGGCACCCGGAAGTCCGCCAACGCCGCCGCACACGCCGCAAAGTCCACCACGACAAAATCCACCTGGCAACTTGTCCCAGTCATCGCAGACGTCAAATGTCAGCTCCCCGAGTGTCCAGCATCCACACCAAGCTGTCACCAATTCGCCACTCAGTCAAATCCTGGTCCAAAATCCAGCTCTGGCTCAGCTCCTTCAGCAGAATCCGGCAATACTCACGCAAAATCCCCAGTTGGCGCAACTTCTTCAGCAAAATTTCCAGGTCCAGATGGGCAGCGTCCTTTTCCAGGGAGCGCGCAGGGATGAAGGAGACGACTCGAGGGTGAGTTTTTCCATTGATTTTAATAGTATTAGTTATACCCTTTCGATTCTGTAGAACACCTGTTGTCTCAACAGAAGGGGACCTGTACATTTCCTTCAGTCAACGTGAATAATAGACTAGGATTTTATTTTATAGTGTCGTTTCCAGGGACAATAATCGTAGAGTGTGGGAAAGGAAGAGTTGGATATTTAGATTTTTTTAATTTTAAAGTAGGTAGTATTTGCATTTTTAAGGGTTCGTCGTTAAAGTGCTTCTTTGACAGATGTTCTTTAAAGAGAGTATTGTTGTCTAATTGCGGTCTCTTGGAGAAAAGGCTATATCTACTTTTCTCATATGAAGAGCAATATATATATAGTAATAGCAGGTTGTCAGTCTTTTGCTTACTTCATTTCATTAAATTATTCTTTAACCGATTTTTATTCCTGGCTTGCTAATTATTCTTTAGATTCAAAACAAGCCTTATTAAACACGTGTTACTGTGCTTGAGAAACATTGCTTTTTCACTGATTATGTTCACACGAAACAAAACAAAAGATAATGTTTTTTTTGGAATCTGCGCAATAAAAATTGGGTGGATTTTCCCCCAAATTGGGTTTTATTAGTTCTGTGCAAGAATGATGCAATTAACACTTTTTTCAAAATAGAACCGAATTTACTTTAATGCAATTTGAAATTTGATAAAAATCGGATAGTTTAAATTTATTTACGTATAAAACGATTTAATGACATAATCGCATAACTGCATTCAAGTTAGGAGAAAAATAAATGCTTTTCTTTACAATCATTCATTTTTTATTAGTATTGGTGAACAGATTTTTGAAAATTCACTAGAAAATAGAATTAAATACTAAACACGAAAAATATTTCGATTTTCCAAAAACTAAGAAAGTGAAACAAATATATTTTTCTGGATGTCTGGAAATAATGTAGTCGCGTGCAGAAACTTCATTTGCGTTCAAAATACTGGCTACATTTCAAAACCGCAAATGCGGCTGAATTATGAGAAAATTATTTTTTATATTGTATTTACTCAATATTAAGTTTAAAAAAACATTTTTTTTGTTTTAGTAAAGGAATATTTTTGAGAGTATGTATTTTAAATCTTAATATGTAAAAGTAATGATAAAAAAATTTAGTATAATAAAAACAAATGAATTTCTAATTATTCTTAAAAATTCCCTCAATTAACTTCGGACAATTGGGCTACTTCCGGACATTTAAATTTTATTGGATAAATACTATATTGAACAATTATAATTATACTTATTTTATTTTATAATTATCATTTGATAAAGTTTTAACTACAATTATGTCTTTTATTAAATTTTACAACATTAAATATTTGTTATGATTAATGATAAACTGAAGTACATCAGTTTTTCCGAATTCTGAAATTAAAAAATCTAAGCGCGACATGACATGTGTGTGTACTTTATACTTTATACTTAAGAAATAAATTAAATAAAATAAGTAACTAATATGTGTTTATTACCACTTATTAATTTACAATCAAAATGGCAAAACTCTAAATTAAATGATATAGTTCATATGCAGGCATAGAAATTAATAACAAAATAATATTAGTTTGTCTTAATTTCATTAAAGAAGTGTTAATAAATTGGAAATTTAAAATTATATAAAAATAAATTTATAAAAATTATTATTTTTATCATTACTTACCTGATACCAAATCTATTGATGACAAGTAACTAAAAAAACAACATATTCATATAATAATGATACTTCAAAATAATTAATAAAATATTGTTATTTTAAAGTAAATTAATAAAAAAGAAGCGCCAATAAATTGCAATTCGCAATTAAATAAATCAAATTAATAATAATTATTAATATGATTAATTGATTATTATTTTACTTACTTGTCATCAACTTTAATGACAACTGCTTTGCCAATTGCAATAAAAATATATGAATCTTAAATAACATGTATAATAATGATACTTCAAAATAAAATTTAAAAAGCATTATTTTACAGTTAATTAATAAGAATAAAGCGCAAAAGAATTAAAAATTTATATTAATTAAAATTAAATTTCACTTAAACCATAATGAAAAAAAAACTTTATTCTTAACTAAAGGGAATGTGGTGGAGCATGACATCACAATTATAATCAACATTTACCCGAAAAATGTATCTAAAAATAATTAATATTTGGACACAAAACTTTGCATAAATATTTAAAATATCATTAGGAAGACCTGTCTGTCCTAAATTTGTTTAAGTTTTGTCTTAAAATTAATTTTTGTTACAAATTCACTAATTTTTTTAAATTAAAAAAAATTACTTTTATTGCAAAATCCAAGCAAACTTGGATAGACAGACTACAACGTTACACAAAAATAAAAAAGGTATAAATTTGACTAAAATGGTTTACAATTTAGGGAAAAATTGCTAAAAAGTGCCGATTTTTGATAATAAGAAATTCTAAACTAAAAAAAGATATACAAAGTTAGATACAAACTAGAATGAAGTTTAGAACAACTTAGCAATGCTTATTAATGTTTTTGCTTCCTCATTGAATTTTAATTTTTTGGAAAATTCGTTTCTATCGAAAGAAAAGTTTTAACCTATAAATTCAACATTTTACATTAAAAATCATATTCTTTGCTTCAAAACAAATTGATTGACCTATATAAAGTTTATATTTTGCAATATTTTAAAAAATTAATCTCAATTTTTAATTTATAAAGAATTACTTTATCGCTTTTTCCATAAGAATGCAAATATTTTTACTGACTTGGAAGCAAAATGTCCATGAAATAAGCATCATCCTCGCCTTGTTTCTAAAATTTAGAACCACACAAATGCAAAAATTTATCTTTCTCTCACTTTTTCTTAAATTGTAAAATATTTTACTACAATTTCTAACTTATTTCCTTTCAGCGTATACTTCTTTTTAGGATCTCATGATCTAAAAATTCAAGTTAGTGAAAAAAAATTTTAATATCCGGAAAATACCCTAGTTGTTCAAAGTTACCATAGTTGACGGTATCATTAATATTTGAATTGACAATGTTTGATGCTTCAATTCTTCTTTGATGATTCAATTAATACTCTGATGACAATTGTGACAGTAGATGTTTTTCACTTGACGTTGGCAAGGAAAATGTGATTACATAACTCCCCTGCAATAAAAGGTAGTGTTGCCTTTTTGCCTCATCGAGTGCGTTTATAGTGACAATTTTAAATGGGTCCTTTTAAGAACACGAACATAGCATTGTCCTCGCAACAATTATCGTCCTGAACAAGGGAGCGACCTTTCCGCCTTCTCATATGCGCGGTTCCTCTGTCTATTCCTATATTGAATTCAACAATCATTAAATCATCTGCTTTCAAACGTCAATTCTAGCTTCATTCTCGCAATAACTCATTCTTGATCCAAATCTGTCACTCGACTATTCTCGTATTGTTATCTTTACTAAAATCTCATTCGATTCTAAATCGCTCACTTCAATCCTTCAACAAAAATAATTATATCTCATTTTTTATTCAAATCACCGAAAATCAATTCAATGAATTTAATTTAATTTTTTATCTTCAAGTTTTGTAAATAGATATTTTACGAAACTGTTTTCTACAAGTCTTTCATTTATACTTTTTGTGCCGGGTGAAGTTGTACATAAAGCATGTCATATTAAGCCTAATTATCATGAAAACAGGCAGTGACAATGGGGCATAAAAATCATATTGCCAATCCCCGGACGAACAGTATATGTCGACAAATGAGAAAAAGGCGCGAAACGGGATTTTTCCTATTGTTTCAACTTTAATCGTTCATAGCGAATAGTAAATAGACATTTAAGAGCCGACTCTTAACTTCTAATGACTGTAAGAATTACGAAGTGAATTCACTGACGGCATCGATTTGTCCTTAAAAAAATCCTCTTTTCATTTTTAATTCTTTTCCTATATACAAGACTCCTTGATGGTCAGTCAAGTGATTGTTTTCTTTATAATCGACCCTCGAAATTGATTCGTTTTAATCATGCTTGAAGCCTTTCAAAGACTATACGATGATAAAAATATTTAATGAGAATTGTTTCATTGACATTTTCATTTATTCTGCGCGATTATTTCACTCGCACATAAAACGCATTGTTTTGATTTTCAAGACTTGGAAAAAAAATGAATATGCAAATTTTTGCCCGATTGCTCAAGAAGTTCAGGCAGTGAACAAGAATGGCGATAATGACCCGCAATCTTGGAATCAATTCACTTAATGACTAGAATATGGAAGTGTCAAGGGTTCAACTTCTAGCAAATGGCTAATAGTTAACCATTTATAAAATGTTTAATTCAAGCGACGATAATCGTTCCTCGCTTATACCTAATCCACAACAGGAAAATACTCTTTTTGTCTGCATAATATTACCAGATAATCAACTGCTACAAATTGAGAATTCTGCATCAGGAAAAACGGAATTAACTTTGCACTAGAATTAAAAAATTATTATTTCTTTCATTCATGCTAATCTCTAATGAGATGTTACAAGTAGCACACAGAGCCTATTTATTTTCGAACCTCTTTTTTGTCATTGGGACAAACAACTTGTTTTCCAACTTGTATACTGAGTATGTAAAGAAAACACCATTTTGGAAAATTTCCAATTTTTGGAATAATCTCATTTTGAAAAGTATGTGCAAATTTTTGAGAAACAAATCTTTTCCTTGCACGATTTAATCAGATCGTGCGAACATTGGTCCAGATCTGGTTCGATATCTCTTCGGGTGGGTCGTTATCGAGAAATCAAAGAAGCTCTCTCGCGTTTTATCTCGATGAAAAAATAACAACAACAACCAAGTAGGTCCCGCGAACGATAGGAATAACCCGCTCGTGTATTATACGAATTCCGGCTCGAATCCCATACCGGGAGAATTGAAATTATTCCCCCGATTTTTGTCGTGTCGTTTACATTATTTTCGCCTTTGAATATTAATGGGCATATGCTCTCCGGCGTTATGGCACAAGAAGTAACAACGGCGTATAATACTTGACTCTTAACGTTATTCTATTGTTTGCAAATCAGCTCTATTGTTTTCTCATATACCTCTAGAGTCTCCTCTCTCCTCGCCCCTTCTTCCACTTTCAGTGTTTCTCTCTCCCTCTCTCTTTTTAAGCCGTTCCCCTCCCGCCCCTCGATATATTCTCCGCAAAAGAACCACTTACACTGTGTTCCGAGGTACATGCTCCTTCATAATGTGCTCTTGCTATTGCTCTCGATCTATGATATTAAACGCTCCGACGGGTTTATCGATTGTTAACATCCACGTCAGATCCGTTCATCATACGAGGCGGGATTCAAATTAAGAATGCGCCTTTGTGTCACTTGTCATCTTATTTCCTGCCGAGGACTCTAACATTATATCATTTTGTAAAATTAAGTCTTAACAATTGTTTGCCTCGTTCTGCATTTAAAATAGCCCGAGACAAAAAATCGGTTAAATTATATTCTTAGTAATTCTTTTTAGAAAAAATAATGCTTATTTTAGAATATTAAATAATTTATAAAGTTAAGTGATTTTACGCAAATGGTTTTATAATTCTTATTATAATTATGATTAGTTATGAATTGAACTTAACGTTTCTGAAAATTGGCAACTTTTTTAAAAACTTAATTTTCAGGCAAAATTCAAATCAATTCTTTCTAAATCTGTATTAGTATTAAGAAGAACTAATTTTAAAGCAAAAAGTCAGTCACTAATTCCAATAGTTATTTTTCCGCTAATCATTTAGTAAAAATATAACTAATTATTTGTCAAATTTATTTTTAGGTTATCTCAAAATAACTAATATTTTAGTAAAATTCGATAAGTCAAATTTTAACTATTTTTTAGTTATGTTTTTACTAACAATTAGTCATTTTTTTTACTAATTATTAGTTATTTTTAACTAATTGCTGAAATAAAAACTCATGCACGATTTTATTAATTATTAATTATTTTTAACTAATTCAAATTTAGAGAGTTCAGGACAGTGAAACCTTTCTAATGACATTTTAGGTAATTGTACCAAGTTTAGAGACAAAAATAATATTCAATATATTAAGAGAAAAGTTACGGACAGATTTTATTTATACCAGTGACGTCATAATCCATCACATTCCCTTAAAATAATACAAAAAAATGGAAAATTTTAATTTCATTAAAAATAACAAAAACAGAAAAATCATGAAAAAAGGGGCCGCAAAAAATTTGATTGTGTATATTTTCAAAAATCCCTGTGTCCAAATTTAGAATTTTTGTACTTAATAAGCCTTACAAATTTTATTGAAATCGGATGAAGCGTTCTCGAGATATCCTGGAGACAATAAAGTTACTACACACACACACATACACACACAAACATACACAAATACATACATACATCTGGAAATATACTTAAAAATAAAAATTCCAGCTTTTTTGATCAAAAATACTCTGTAAACCTGAATAATGAAAAAACTACTATTTTTTAAGGGGTTAAAATCGTGAATGAAGTTTCTCTTTTTTAATTAGTAAAAAATAACTAATTATTAGTAGAAAACTACTAATTCAGTAGTTAAATTTAACTAATTAAATAGTAAAATATAACTAACGTAATTATTAAATAGAAACCTACTAATTCTTTTAGTAGTTTAACATAACCTAAAAATTACTTTGACTAATTAAATTAGAAGTTTTCCACTAAATTATTAGTAAGAAATTACTATTTGACATAGTAAACGAGTTTTCATCATTAAAATAGTAGTTTTTAACTATTTCAGTTTTAGAAAGTAGTCGATTTATACTGTTTTTGGAAAATCTAAAATCTTAACAATCACAAAGCTTCCTCTAAAGGAAATAAAATTATTAATTTACCAAGTTTCATGCAAATTAACATTACTGATCAAATAATTAATATATTTTAATGTTCTTGTAAAGTTTGAAACATTCAATTTCATGTTTTTTATAAAAAAGCACCAAAATATGCAGGTATTATAAAATATTCTTGTTTTTTATTTTCATACTTATTTTCCTGATTATGAAAGATATTTAAATTTTCAAACATTTTTTGAATCAATTTAAAGAATTTGCAGGTCTTGGAAAAAATGATTAGATTTTAGTGATTTAGACATTTTAATTACATGTAAAATTACCTTTAAAATGATCATTAAAATATGTTGATTATTTGAAGAATAATGGTAATTTTAAGGAAACATGTAAATTTCATCGCTTTTTATGAAATTTTATTTAAAAATTAATCCAACTATTCCGGTAGGTTACATTTTTTGCGCAATTTTGATATTAGCTTTAAATGCCTTAGAGTGGAAAAAATTAAGTTATTATTTTTTATAAAGATACAACAATTTTTTTACTTTCTTAGACAGGAACCTTTATGATCGTTAAGATTTTTGATTTACCAAAAATAGTCTAAACCAACTTATTTTCATCTAAGAAGCGTAAATATTCATTTTTTAGCAAATATCCAGATGCAAATATGTATGGGTGTGTGTGTGTGTGTGTTTGTGTGTATGCATGTGTGTATATATGTGTTTGTGAGAATTTTTTTTTTCACCAGGATATCTCGAGAACGCTTCAAACGATTTCAATAAAATTTGTAAGGCTTATATTAAGCTCATAAATATCTAAATTTAGACACAGGGAGTTTTGAAAATACTCTATCAAATTTTTTTAAACACCTTTTTTCATCGAGAAAAATCGTTTTTTGACAAAAATTTTTTCATGCTAAAAATACAACTTAATGAATGCAAAAATCACACTCCTTATCTCAATACGAATCGACTAAAAAGTTTATAATTGACCAAAAATTCGTCAAATAATTTATGTTTTGTTCACTTTTTTTGCATTTAAAATTTATTTTCTTCAATAACTTCTCTAATTAACTTTTATTTTATTTATTTTATTGTTTCCTCAGTCAGAAAGCAAATTTTTTTGCTCACATGAAACGAAAATGTTCACGAAATGGAAATAATTTTCACCTAGTTTAAAATCGTTTTGTTTGTATAATATATAAAATCTTTCCTGCACATAATCTAGAGTAAAATAAAGAAAATAAAGACTCATATTTAATTTCTTGGTAGGACTTGTTCAACAAATTCAATAATCAAACGGCAAGATTTTACTCAAATGTATATTTTTAAAGAAATAAAAATTTGTTATAATTATACTTACAGTATAATTATACCTATACTCACAAAAAATAATAAGCTTTATAAGTTATTTGAACCAAAAAAAATTTCATTTCAACTTGAGAAACATATAAATATTGATGAAAGTTGCTTTTTTGAGGTTATGCAATACATTTAAAAAAGAATATTTTCTTGGAGAATATTAAATTTGTTACAGACAGAAAATTTTAACCACGATGTTTTTTTTTGTGTATACACAAATTCAGATGATGGAATTCGAGAAAATGTATCTTTTGACAATTGTTCATTATCCACCCAATTCTTCAAAAACTTTATCTTAAATTTTTATTTGTCATCGCAGAAAATATTAATTTAAAAAGAGATTATCGTAGTTTTAAAACAAGGGACTTGAAAAATACAATATTACAAGATAAATAAATATAATTTTCTCACATTTATCGCCTGCTAAATTGCAACATTTTCAAACACTGTTACCAATGAGATTTCACATTAGCATTACTTCTCAATCATTATTGTTCGGACAGAAAAATGTCCAGCTTTTTGCAATTGAATGCTTCTTTCCGAAAAGTAATTGGCTCTGGTGAGATAATTAAAGCCGAAAGTTTTGGGTGGTAACTTGGGAATTGTTGGGGAGGTTAGGTCTCGCGAAACGATTTCTGATTGGAAATGGCAAAAAGTGACACATAAGCCTTATTCCCAATACAGTGGAAACAGAGACGTCACTTTTTACAAGGTGAGCCTCCGAACTTGGTCTGATCTTCGGTCTTCTCCTCTTTTTACTGAATTGTGTTAGACGAAGACAAAAATAGCCGAGGAACGTATCAAGTCAGTGGCATACGAACGTGACCACAAGCTTCCAGGAAATCTTTGTTAACAGTCGTTAAAAAAAAAAGCTAAAAACCTAAATACCAAATGAGTCCACCAATCAACCAACTTGACTCTTGTCTTTCCTTTTCTATTTTGCCACGAGCTCCTGCCTTGTATAAGATCAGGACACAAAAAAAGTTGATAAAAATGCAAATTAACCCAAGTTAACAATTGATTGTTAACTTGAATAGAAAATTTTCCTAATAAAGCCACCTATAAGTATGAAGGATATAAAATTTAATTTCCAAAAATTCTATTTGCTTTTAATTATCTTCACATTTGCACTATATACATAGGCAATTAGGGAAGAATTTTTTCGAGAAGTTGATTCAGAGAAACAAGAAAAGGAATGATTAGTATCGATGTGGCAACGACTTTATGAATTCAGCTTCGTCGTCTTGAATCGGATCTTATCTAGGGCTTCGGAAATCGTACAGGATTCGAATAATTTGAGCCACGATGGGGCTTCGGGCCCCTTAGACTCTCTTTTACCTCTCCTTTTTTTCTGCCCCCCCCCCCCAACTCCCTATTCACTATACCCTGGTGTAGAGTACCACCCAGACGTCTCACGACTTTAATTTTGCTGCTGCTTTTCTTCAATTTAATTATTTTATTCTTTTTACGATCCTCAAGAGTCTGCGCTGCATCTTTGCCACCCACTCTGTATCCCCTCCTTTTCTCTTCAATAGAAAGAGAACGTCTCACTAAGTTAATAAAGACTCTTCCTTCCTCTTTCATTCTACAATGTCAATTAGCTTAAAATAGAAATTTTAATTATTTCCATTTTTCATTCATTAATCCCGATCGACTCGACGGAAGTCGTTTGAATATTCGATGCTATTGTATACTTGCTCCACGGAAGGTCACTGATCCGATGCATGCGAGCATCATTATTCTCACTTTTTCGCGAAAAACAGATTGTGTCTTTGCTCAATTTATTTTCAACTGTACTCCAATTATTTACCATTGTATTCTGGTTAAAACGTATGTATATTCTGGGTAAAATGAATTTTTTATAAAAGCAATCTCCGTTGAAGATTTTGTGAAAATTGTAGAGTTATAAAGTCTGATACTATTTATTTGTAATATTACTGTAAAAATTAACAATTTTATCAGAACAAAATAGCTTTTTAAACAATTAATAAATAAATGCAACGTTCAAAAAAGATTTTAATAATATTTTTCATTTTTCTCCATGTTACTGAAAGTTTTATTTATATCCAATAACCAGTTTTTTAATTTACTCATTTAGCAATAGATTGTTAAACAATTTTACAAAAAGCTTGTATTGTATCTCACACTACCTGCTAACACAGTAACCTACCTTTCTTCTCTCTCTATCTCTCTACAATCTTTGTCTCTCTATACCGTAACGGACGAACAGCTAAAAGCGTAACAGGCCTATAGCTGATTTCTTATACAGGATTATTATTACTTTTATAGTATTTATTTTCCCAAAAACTTGTACTAAACACTAGTAAAATTGGTTTTATTTAGTCATCTTATTTTCTCATTAAAAAAATTATTCCATAGGCAAATGTAATTTTTAAATATAAAGAACCCAAAAAATGCCCTGTATATCTATGTCGAAACTTCGACATTTTTTATTATTGAAAACACGTTTGATAAGTTGAAATAAAGGACTGACTTTGACTGAAGACTACGTTGTTTTATTTTCATGAGTTATAAAGTCATTTTAAAAATGATGAGATTTATAATTTTTACCATGATTTTCTATTGGTATTCCTTTGTAATGTAATGGTTAACGAATAATAATTATTAATAAATAATAAAATAAAGTTGTTTGTGATGAGAATATTGTAAAAGTAACTGTCTTTTTAAGTATTGTTATTTGCATAAATATGCAAAAAGTAATGTTAAATGATGTGATTTATTGACGAAACAAGGAAAAAAGAAGCATAAAACTATTTTTCTGTAAATTACAAGGCAATATTTTTAGCAAATCTCCATTGTTGCGTGAATAACGATCGGCACGGGAATGCATAATACATTTCTTGGTGTATGTTAGCAGCATTTCTTGGTGTTGGAAGATTAACAGATAAATCGCTATTTATGGAATCGATAAACGACTCTCGCACATTTTTCAATTAGATCTCTATTAACTGACTCGAGGTCACTTAATATGCGACATACCAATCGCCACTGTCCTATATTATCTCAATTCTAATCATCCAATCTTCAAGCTTAGCATTTTTTGCCTCTAAATAAATCGAAATATTCAGATTCAACTTTCGAGTTCATTCTCATTTATAAATTTTATCTTATTGAATATTATCATGTTCTTTCTGTCAATTTTTACCAAACGCATTAAATTGTTCAATGAGTTTTATACATTTATGATCATTAATTAAATTAGTTGAACGAGTTAAACAATTTGAAAGAAAAGAGACGTGACTATAATGACCATCCATATACGGATCATACTTTCTATAAACGATAGCTTAATAAATTCTTATTTAACTTATAATAAGACAATAAAAAAATTGACAATTACTGTCATCGTCTCGATAAAGGCTTTTTTCGAGAAAGATTTCAATTAAACAAAACGAGGCCACTTTGCACGCGACGATCATTCCAGTCGTTATAAAATCCGACTGTCTTCGATTGAGTTCAGTATAATAGGATATGTTCCCCCTCTCTTATTTTATTATTCCTTTTAGGCATTTTTTAATGATTGACAGATTCCAGGCGTGACGTTTAGTTTCTTGTTTCCTTCTCCACTCTCTGCCCTTTTAATAAATGTCTACTGTCTTTCTCCAGAAGGTGCATTGTACATCATAATGTTTTTATTTTAGGTTCCACCGACAATAGCGAACCTGGCAGCAATGAAAGTGGAGGCAGCTGACCCGAAGGTTTCCGGTGAGTTAACATTTCCTTCTTTCTGACAAAAAAAAAAAAAAAAGAAAAACATCAACGGATCTCTAATGACATTTAAATAAGGTACTTGCCTTTTTCGTGACTCTGAGCAACAACCATAAAGCTAGCTTTGCGCAAAATTATCCCGGAATGCTGGAATATCAATTATTTAAATTAGTTTTCAAATATTGTTATTTTCTTGCAAACAGTAAGAAACGGAAGATTCTATTAGAATTACGGTTTTTTATTTTGTATTGTTCTTTCAATGTTGAATTTTTAAAATTAATGTATTATTAATATTTTTTCTTAAACAACAATGAAAATTTATTAATTTACCGATTTGTGAATGAAATGGACGTTTTCTTCACTTGTGACGGAAACGGTCATTTTCTCAACGATGTTGAAAATTGTTATTTTTCACACATGTGAGGGAAATGGTGATTTTTCCCACTGATGACCGAAATGTCAATTTTTGTTAACGGTGACGAAAATCGTCATAAAATCAATTTAGAAAATGGTTACTTTTCCCACCTGTCGTCAAATTTTTTATTTTTCAACTACCTACGAAAATGTTCTTCTTTCTCACCAGTTAGTTAATATCATTTTTTAAAGTTAATACTCCTTAAAACATAAAATATTTCCCTAAATAAGAATTTTCTCTTCCAATTCTCTTAAGTAAAAATAATCTCAATATCTCGAAATCTAAAATGTTTTCCAAAGTTAAGAATCTTTTATTCAATAAAACGAGTCCAAATTTGACAGAAAGACTACATTTTTATATTTATTAATTATTTTTGAATTAATAAACGTTAATATTGAAATAATTAACATTTAATTATAAATAAATTATACATGAGAAATAAATTAAGTCTAAAAAGTGTTTCAGCTGGAATTCGGTTTGAAAAATTATAAAAAGGCAGATTTGTTTGAGAATGGATTAAAAATGATTTTTTAAACTCGCGACTAACGTTGCCATAAACTGTAATCTGACGAATCGAGTT
The DNA here is from genome assembly GCA_037103525.1 of Ganaspis brasiliensis. NCBI lineage: Eukaryota > Metazoa > Arthropoda > Insecta > Hymenoptera > Figitidae > Ganaspis > Ganaspis brasiliensis. The sequence goes on along the minus strand of JAZKLR010000206.1, from coordinate 1,570,057 downwards.
GTCCCAGCTTTCAGCGTTTCGGTCCAGGGGCTCTTCCCCCTTTATTGGAATATCCGCCCACAGCATTATGGGAATTATCAAGGAAATAGGATGAGTGTTCGTGGGTCCCAGAAAGGGTGTAGAGGGGGATGAATCGCCAGTATAATTAATTTTACGATCATTTTTGTTGGTAATAATCTCCATTCAAAATGTTTCTTTATAAAACTCATTTTCTTTCGGGGACAAGTTTTTATGAATCTAGAACAGAAATTCAATAAAATCAGCCGCTGTGTAGAATCTAAATAGAATCGTTTACAATAAAATTAAATTATAAGCATTTATAATAAAATCTAAATGGGAGCGCCTGCTATAGAATATATAGCAGGAAGCATCTACAATAAAATCTAAAAAGAGCATCAATAATAAAATTTTAAAATTGCGTATTTTTACCAATTTTCGGTATTTATGTACAAAAAATGTTTGTCGATAAAAACTTTAGTTTGTTGAAATTTATATATGGAACGTTCCACATGAGATTTGCATTCGAAACATTTTTTTTATCTTAATATAACTTTTTTCTGATTCTATATGAAAAATAAGGAAATACGTATTTTTTTATTTTCTTATTGAATGACAATTACAGAAGTTATGACTTTTTAAAATTTAACGTTCTCAAGATTTCAAAATTTTGAAAATTTAAAATGGCGGATTTTTGGGGATTTTGGGGTCGCCGATTACGATTCTGAAATCAGAATTTCAAAATTCAAAATGGCTGATCCAATATGGCGGAAATTTTTTTCAAAATTGCTAAAATTCGCTTAAAACTTGTTACTGGAGGTTTTTGGGTTAAAATTCGTAAATTTCAACCCTGAAAACCCCCAAGTTACAATTTTGCGTAATGTCATTTTTTATGCTTAAATTCAATTTTTTACATATTTTTATTGCAAATACATAAAATTTAATTACAGGTCTATAAAATTTAGGAAAAACTGAATTAATTTCGTACAGTTCATTTTTTCCAATTTTGGGATAATAACTGCGAAAAATGCGTCTCAAAAATTCTCCGTTTCTAAAAACATTAAAATTGAAAAATTTATTACTTCCGTAATTTTTATTCAGTAAAAAAAAATACGTGTTTCTTTATTTTTCATAAAGAATAAGGAGAAAATGTTTCCAAACAAACAAAAATTTGACTGAAACTGTCACGTGGAATAGTCAAAATGGAAAAGAAATAATGGAGGAACAAATTATATTTTTCAAATTTATTAACAATACAAATATCATAGTTCAATGTAATCTGTGGCTTCTCTTTGTTAAAATTTCGAAAAATTGGAGAAGCTCTGTTTCATTAAATTGTACATTTGAAAATTACATCCCGACATGAAAGATGCAAATTTAAAACACAAATTGCAATTTACAATAAAATCTAAATCAGCAAGATAATCGAAAAACAATAAATCTCGAACTTTCTCCAACTTATAATCTACAATTTTTAATAATTGAGATCTGTAACGAAATTGTTCCTTGGCTAATGTCGAAGATAATCTCCCCAGTTCATATTAAATATTTAAAATACTCCTGATCTCATTATAATACTACAAGTTAAAACAAAGTCGAGGAGAGGCAAAAGCACGAAAAGAAATGTCCAATGCAGATTGAAGAAACTCACCAAATCATTAATCAACATAACCGGTCCTAATTCAAGGTTCCGGTCCATTTTAAAAAGCCATTCCTCCTTTTTCTCATACCTCACCAATTCGCAAATATTTCCCATTCGCCAATTACGTTCTTTTTTTCTTCTTCTTTTGTTTTCACTAAATTATTAACTCTGAATCGCAGAATGCAATAAATATTCACTGCAGTCTCTTTTTCTCTTTCTTTCGAGGTCTAAACTGTTTAAGGGAACGAAAAGAGGAATCTCTGGTATCATCGTCAATCCCCCCATTACCCCCCCGCCGATATATCGAGGAATGAAAAGATGAAAGAAGTCGATCGTGATCACGACGATTCTCTTGTGGAGTGGCGGGGGAGGGGGGGGGGAGATATCGTGGGGGCGGAGAATGCAATTGGCGGGGATAAACTCTCATATATGAGTATATCAGAGGGGAGTGAGGGGAGGTAAGGCCACGTGGTACGTTTCTCTCAATGCGGAGAACAATCTCACGAGTTCCTCGTCTTCGAGACATTCCCACAATATTTCGGTCTGGTAGATATCCAATAAAAGACAAGGACGAATACATACTCGTGAGGAGAGAGATAGAGCGAGAGAGAGGGATGGAAAAAGGGTTTGATGTAAAGCAGAATACAATAAAAAGTATGAAGCGCGCGTCCGTCGCGAGGAAAGAGAGAGAGTGAGAGAGAGAGAAAGAGTGAGGAGAGACTGTAAGAAGGGAGAGAAAGAGAGGAGCCAGCAATCAAAGCTGATTAAGCCCACAACTGGGGAATCTGTGGGGCCAGTGTCTCACGCCAATCTCGCCCAATCAGCCTGGTGGCCGGGGAGATTTAAAAAATAGAATGCCTACTGTCAATTGTCCCATAATTTAAATAAATCGAATAAATGGACAAAGTGGCCAATTAGAGTAGTTGCTGTTGCTGCTTTAACGTATTATTCTCTTTCTCGGTCTCTTCTCTAAACTCCCTTAATCTTTCGCTTTCTCGCTCGCTCGCCACTCTCTTTCTCTCGCTCTGTCTCGTTCTAGCACCAACCCCCTCTCCCCACTCCTTGCACTTTTATTGTAATTGAAAACCTTGGCAGAGTATTCACTATTTCGTAATCTTCTACTCATTGCATGAATTGCTCTTGATTAAGACTTGTAGGTCTTCCTTCTTTTTATCATAAATTAGGTAATATCCCTATTTCAATTGGCCTTTTATTGAAGATTTTTTTCAAATTTCGTTCATTTTGTTACGGGTTTTATGAAGTAGATTTAAGGTATTAGTCGCGTAAATGCTCCCACAAAATAAAAAGAAAAATAAATAAACTTTTATATCAACTCACTTGCTTCCTGTGACCTCTTCTAATGTAATGTATGTAAGTTAAAGGATTTTGACATATGATATTGCTGACACGTTTACGACATTTTTCAATGAAACCACGTAAAAATTAAAAATTTTGAATTTTTAAATTATTTTATTTTTTATTGGGCGTGGTCAATTAAGTTAATTTTTTTTTAAAGGATTTATTTTATCTTAATGTGTAACTTAGTAGTTTTATTTGAAAATCTGACGACGTGTTTTTATATAAATGAATATAAGAGACATTTTTTACATGCATTTACTGCTACTGCATGTAAAAGGTATGAACTTTAAATTTATATTTTAAAGCTCAGAAGTGGTCAAAATTGATAGGATAGATCTTATTTCATAGACAGATACCTCATGAATACAAATACAAAGTTTTAAAAAAATCTGACGAAAGTCATTTTACGCGACTAATACCTTAATGTGAAAAATTAAAAGAAGAAAATATTACCAATCAGTACAGGAAATTTTTTTTTGTAATGAAGGATAATTTCCGTTTTTATTTAAAAACAAAAAGTACTTTGAGGGCATGTGAGGGAGTATAACGTCACTGTTAGAGGCAAAATTTATACGTTAACTTTCTCTGAAAATAATGAATATTTTGTTACGAAACTTTGTAGAATAACTTAAAATATCATTAGGAAGGTCTGTCTGGCCCGAATTCATTTGAATTTTGCCAGAAATTAATTTTTTTAAAAAGTTACCAATTTTCAGAAATTTTTAAAAAACTAGTTTTAAGGCAAAATACAAATTAATTTGGGCCAGGTGAACCTTCTTTATGGTATTTTAGGTAATTCTACAAAGATTCGTAACAAAATATTCGTTATTTTAAAAGAAAGTTTGTGGGTAAATTTTGCCAATGGCAGTGACGTCATATTCCATCACATGCCCTTAAAGAGTTGTAAATGTTTTCAATGTTTTCAATGTTGAGTTCAGGCCCGTGCGCAAGGGGGGGTTTTGGGGGTTTAAGCCCCCCCCCCAGAGAGGTCTGAACTTGCTTTAAAAATTTTCAACTTTTCTGATTAAAAAATTATTTTTAATAAATAACGAAGTTTACACAATTTATTTTTTGAAAACCCCCCCCAGAAGCAAATACTGCGCACGGGCCTGGTTGAGTTTAGTTGTAATTGAAATCAAAAATCTTGAACGATTTTTATTATTATATCAGGGATCACGGGTGAATATCTTCTACGATATAAATGACCAAATTGTGACACGAAATGTCAGAAAATAAATACATTTATGTATCAAAGTCGTGTCTAATAATGTAATGATAATTTTGCATTAAGGAGGTTTATCCAAAAATCGATTTTCTACAGATTCTTATAAAATGTTAATGACAAATAAAATGCAATATTTTAAATGTTTGGTTACAATTTTATTAAAATTTACCGTTCTATTTTTAAGACATAAATTTATAAAGTTGAGACTTTTACATGGAAACAGTAACAAAACGCGTAAAATGTATATATTTTAATTAATTTAAAAAAAGCGGTTATACAAATTTTAAAAAAATTAATATATTTTAAACTATAATATAATAGAACTTTTACGACAGTATTTAATTAATTTACCGTACGGTTGTCAAGATAATGTTATTCAAGGCCAGTAATTCTTCTCTTTTTTTAAATAATCAGAAAGGAAAAATTTTAATAGTTTGATGTTCTTAAAGGGAAAATTTTTTTCGAACAAAATTCGTTTTTGTAATGATTTTAACTATAAAACACTATTTAGAAACCAAATTATAAAAAGAAATGAAATTAAAAAGATATTGAATATCATGGTCCGATAGAATGAGAACCCCTTGAGGGTATAAGCGTCCTTTATTAAAATCTTAATTCAAATTAAAAATTTGAATTAGTTCAAGTTTGAATCAATTTAAACTTGAATAAATTACAGTTTTAATTGATTGAATTCAAATTTTAACTCAATTTTTAGTAAATAGAAATTAAAATCATTCTAAACTTGAATCATAAGCTCTCTAAAAATGAATTTGTTACAATTTTTACTAACTTGAATTAATATTTTAAATTTAAATTGTGCTTTTACATTAGTACAATACTGAATTAATAACAAAAATTGTGTAAACTGTGAAAAATGTATTTACTTAATTGATTGTTAAAACTTTACTAATTTAATAGGAAAACAGTGAATCACTAATTTGAATTAATAAAAAATTCTAACAAAATTAAGTTAAGAGAGAATATCAATTGGAATTTTTATTCTTAAATTAAGAATCATTAAAATGTAGACAAATTGAATTACCTTTTGTTCCGCTGAATTAAAATAAGAATAAATGAAAATTTAAATCTATTAAATTTCGAATAAATAAAATGGAGAAATGGTACAAATTTACAAATAAAAAATTCGTTGCATTGAAATTATGATGTATTAACTTTGAGCTTGTTTACAACCATAATGAGTTGAAATTAATTTTGATTCAAAGTCGGAAAAATAAAATTAAAAATTCATTGCAATATTCACCAATAGAAGTTCAAATTAATAAAAATTATAATTTATTTTAATTCCAAATTTCAAAAATGTTAATGGATTAAATTATGAATAAATTCAGTGTGTACTCAAAGTCTGATTAATTAAATAATTAAAACTAAAGTCAACTGAAAGATAAAAATTGAATTTATAATAGAATGTAAGACGATTCAAATTTGAGTAAATTTAAGTTTCATTTCCTTAGGATTAAAATTAGAATAAAATAAATTTTTTCGTTAAAATTGGAATAAATTAAGTGCAGAAATAACTAAGTGTATCGTAACCTTTATTAGTAAGAAAAACGACAATTTATTTCACTAATGAGAAAAGTTATCATTTTCGTCACTAGTCGAAAAAATCTTAATTGACACATCTAATAATAAAGTAAACGTTTCTAAAGGATAAAAATGACTTTTTTTTACTACTTGCCAAACAATCAAGTTTCAGAATGTAAAATTGAATATTTCTGTCACTAGTGGGAAAAATGACCATTTTCTTTACAAGTGAGAAAATAAACGTTCTTGCCACTAGTTGGAATACACTCAATTACGTCACTAGTGGAAAAAATAACAATTTTCAATATTAGTGGGAAAAATAACCATTTTCGTCACTAGTGGTTAAAGTGACCATTTCCTTGATTAGTGGCAAACATATCTTTTTTGTCAATAAAGGGAAAAATATCCATTTTAGACACTAATGGGTAAAATGACCATTTTCATCACTAGTAGGGAAAATGACTACGCCACTAGTGGGAAAAATGAAAATTTCCGTCACGAGTAGCTATTTGTTTAAATCATATTAAACTAGAGACTAAAACGAGTTATAAGTGATATAAAAATTAAAAAGTGACATAAAGAGGAATTAAAATTAATTTTATGATTACAAGTAGAGAAAGAAGTTTGTGGTACGCCACGTGGTCAGCATGAAAAGCAAAGCTAAAGTGCAAAAGATCGTTTAGTCGGACAATAGAAAATTAAAAATTGACATTTGATGCTCTCTTTCTAAAAGCATGGTTCCACTTTTTTATTACTCTTTTGACATGACGTGCGATGAAAAGTTTAACGAGAAAATTTTTGCCAAACGGCAGCAAATAATCTCGTGACACGGGTCGAATAGCGCAACGTTAATGATTCTCGGAAATATACCAGTATTCCGAATGCCACGGATATTATATTAAGTACCAAGATAGGCATGATTCGATGGTAATTATAACAATTGGGCAATTTCCTCTCCCGTCAGCTAAGTCTGCTCCGAGTTCAATAAAAATCACCGAGACATTAAAACAAGAATTAAATTCACTTTTCAGCGCCCCTCTTCCTTTTGTTTAATACCCCCCGATTTCTCATTATTCAATTAAAACTTGTTTAACCAATAATTTTAAACATAAAGTACTCCGATTTCACATTATTCAATTAAATTAACTAAAACTTTATTCTATAAAGTACTTGTCAAACATGAACTCAATTTCAACCAAAAACTAACACAAGTCTCTTGTTTCAATAGTTACAACAATTCCTGCTCGGAGTTTCGTGATACAAATGTAAAAATATTTCTTTTTCAACTCATTTTTGGACCACAGTCTACATTAGAGCTGGCGACTTTCATTTATTCTCGATCACGATTTACGTTTTTTTTTTCTCAAACGAACAATGTGATAAGGAATAATCTCCCATCGTTACGAGGGTTTATTGTTCTTCATGTTTTTTCTTTCTATTTTTATATGTTTCTCATTTGTTTTTGTTTTGATATTACTATTTTTGTAAAAAGAAAGGTAACGCACAAAGATAAGGAAGCAAGTATAGGTGTATAGGCTGGAACAAGGCTGGAAGGGTGAGCAGGGCAGGCAAATAACAAATAAAGCATAAACGGGAGCTACAATAAATAACTGGTGCACGGGAGACTACATACATCGCGAGGTATAGAGAGTCGAGTTTATTTCCCTCTCACTCTCCAGCATTTAAAGACATCTATGGTCTCTCTTCTCTCTCCTATTTTTGCTCTTTCTCTCCCCCCCTTCCCTCTCACGTTTCCACTAGGAATTCTAACATAGGTGCATGAGCCGTAATATACCCACAATGCCTCCAGGGTCCACCGTCGCTGTTTCTTCTCTCACAGTTCTTTTCTTCTCTTTTTTTTTTTTTTTTTTTTTTATTTTAACAACTATCATATTCTCGATTTATTTACTTCTGGAGCAACATCCAAGGGAGTTTGTAAAATATATGAGACTTGAGGAATTCACCATTCTAATTCAACTTTCAAGCGGAAAATTGCAAGGCTTATTAAGGATATGTGATGGAGAATGACGTCACTAGTATAGGCAAAATTTATCCGTAAACTTTCTCTTAAAATAATGAATATTTTGACATCAAACTTTGTGGAAAAAACTTAAGAGCATGTGATAATGTCTTCATAGTGGTCACGTGACCCGAAGGCAAAATTTCTTAGTGGGTTTTCTACGACTGGGTTTTAAACTACTGAATATTTTTAAAGGAAACTTTATAGAATTACCTAAAATATCATCTTTTAGGTGCGTCTGGCCTTACTTTATTTGAATTTTGATCCAAAATCGGTTTTTGGAGTTTTTCCCATTTTGGTAAATTTTACTAAAATAAAAAAGAAACCGCTCTAAAGCGCGCGCCTACTTTTTCTAAGATCAAAATTCATAATTATTATATAACTAATATATTAATAATAAAAATAATATTAATGACAATAATATGTTTGAATAAAATAGTTTATCCGATCAAGCGGTTCTCATTCTATTGCACCATGATATTCGATATATTTTTAATTTAATTTCTTTTTATAATTTGGTTTCTAATTAGTATTTTATACTTTAAATCATTACATAAACGAGTTTTGTTGAAAAAAAATTTCTTCCTGGTTATTTAAAAAAAGAGAAGAATTATTAACCTTGAATAACATTTTCTTAACAACCGTACGGTAAATTAATTTTATTTTGTTGTAAATGTTGCATTATATTATAGTTTAAAATGTATTATTTTTTTTAAAAATTTGCAAAGCCGTTTTTTTTATTTAATTAAAATATAGTCATTTTACGCGTTTTGTTACTGTTTCCATGTAAAAGTACCAACTGAATAAATTTATATTTTAAAAACAGAACTGTAAATTTCAATAAAATTATAACTATATATGTAAAATAATGCATTTAATATGTCAATAAAATTTTATAAGCATCTGTAGAAAATCGATTTTCGGATAAACCTCCTTAAAATCGATATAATCTCTGAATCATGGTAGGTATGAGTTTGTAACCTCTGAATAATAAGAGTTTATAATATTAATATTCAAAATTGAAAAAATATTGTAATATCATTTAGAATATAACAATGAATAGTAATAAATGACATACTCTTTGTTAATAAAATGTTTTCAATAATAGAAATAAGAAAATAAAAAAAAGTAGTTTTCTAATTTTCTTATCGCGAAAAAGTCTAATTTTTTAAAACCTTGCACTAAGACAGAGATTTTATATATATAGAAAATAGGATCATTAGGAAGGTATCTGACCAAAGTTTGTTTAATATTGCGTTAAACTTAATTATTTTAATTTTCCAAAAAATAAGCTATTTTTTAAAAAAAATTAACTTTAAGGCAAAATTTAAACGAAACTTGAGTGAAAGAAATGTTCTCAATAATATTTTAAGTAATTTCACACAGTTTGCTGTCAAAATATTAAGTATTTTAAGAAAAAGTTGACTGAAAAGTTTTGCCTATACCAGTAACGTAATATACTATACGTCCTTATAAGGACGTTCATCCAAAATTTACTTTTTATAGATTGTTATCAAATTTTAAAATGTTATTACGATTTGTATTTTACATTTGTAGTTAAAATTTAATTAACGTTTACCGTGCGGTTTTCAAGATATAAATTTACAAAGTTTTAACTTTTACATGGAAGCGGTAACAAAACGTGTAAAATGCCAATGTTGTAAGTATTAAAAAAAAGAAATTTCTAAATTCTTTTAAAAAACTAACATGTGTTAAACGATAATATAATTCAAGCGTTTTAAAAAGATTATAATTCTTTACCGTCTAGTTCTTGAGAAAATATTTAAAATTAACAATAATGTTATGCTTGTCCGACGCAATTGGAGAAGGAGTTTCATATAGTTTGAAATTAGTAAAAAAAATTTTAAAAGAAAATCTGTTGGTGAAATGATTTTTACTATAAAATAGTATTTAAAGAATTAAATTAGGAATAAATTCTCGTGAAAAGATTTTCCGTGTTATTTTCGTCTATAATATAAACTGCTTGATTGGATGAACATCCTTAAGAAAGTTTCAATATCAAACATTTTACGCATAAAAAAAAAGAGGATTTTTATTATAAAATACAGCACAGGCGGAAACTCCTTTATTGGATGAGAATTTACGAGTTGATTATAAAAATAATATAAGGTCTTGTATATCTCTCGGTAAATTTACTAAAAGGTGATAAAAGATTAGGTGAAACGAGAAGATAATTTCATTTGCTTGGCGTAATCTGAAAGTCAACTTTCAGGAAGTTAGAGGTAATGTTATTGGTCGCTTTAGCAGATGGTAATTGAGTGATAAATTGGGTAAATTTGTTTTATAATTAAAGTAGCGCGATAATTTCACCTTTAATAAATTTTCCGTGACTTGAAAAACTATGTGATAAAATTGATAATTGCTTGTTCTTTGATTTAAAAAAAATTAAGGAATTACAAAGCACATTGAAAGATATAGTTTCATCTGCAGTAGAGGATTTTATTAAAAAAAGTAATGAAACGATTGTTCTATACTATCATACGGACACTATTAGTTGGTTCATTAGTTGAGAGTAACGTCACAACGTAAATGCTTCCTCTGCGGCTGAGCGGTGCAAACGTCTGTCTGTCTGTCTGTCCGTTCTTTCGTACCTAGTGTTGTACTTAGTCTCCTTCCGTTGCTCCTTTTCTCGAGATGCAGACGTCTGCTCTTCGAGTCCGAGGAAAAGTACGAAGAAGGGGTTGAGGAAAGGATATAATAGAGAGGAAGAAAGAGAGAGAGAGAGAGAGTAAAAAGACTAGAGAGGTATTAAGAGAAGGAGAGAAAATGATAATAAAGAGAGTGAAAGAAAGCGAAAGAAAGATAGAGGCAGCGTGTCTCGCAGGTGCAGATGTAGGTGTAGTATTATATGCAGGTCCGGTAGTGTAACGAGAGCCAGACACCCGCGCGTTATCTGTACACGTTGGAAATATGAGCGATGCATTTTTTTGGGTTGACGTAGCCTCCCTAGTCTCTCTCTGCTCATTTCTCGTTTTTTCGATACACGAACGCCGTTTCTTCGTGTTAACACGATGCCGTGCTCTAATGCAGTACGTCACTGTAAATACTAACGAGGAATGAACTACAGGATGCAAAAACCTGATACACTATCGCTAAGTTCAAGAAAACCATGTTCTTAACTCAATATACGACTTTCCTTGCAAAAATTTCACCAACAACCTTCCATTTGGCTCCCATTTTTTCCCCAACCTTAATTGTACTTTTAAATTATTTTCATTTAAAGCAGGATGTCTAGCGATCTGTAAAATTCGGGAAATTTCAAAATTATCTGAAAAATTGCAAAAAGTACAGGATATTCTTAGCTTAATTTCGAAAATTTCAGTGTCAATGTTGTATTGTTTAAAATTTGTAAAAGTTAACTAGAGAAGCGCTAAATTCTAATTAGTGGTTATTTCTATTAGTGAATTCGCAAAAAATCGGTTACTATTAAAATAGTGGAAATTATTACTATTTTTTAGTAGAAAATTACTAGTTATTGGTAGAACTACTAGCAGAAAAACTCATAATTTGAATGTGAAATGCCTACTAATTAAAAAAGTAAACTTTAACTATTCTAATTAACAGACATTTTCCGCTAATTTGTTAATAGGAAATCACTAATTCGGATTTAGAGAGTATTATACGATTTGAAACTTTAGAGTATGAAGAAATTAAAAACTAATGCCACATATGAATATTCAAGTCGGAAAAATTCTCTCTCTCTAAATTTGAATTAGTGGTTTTCTACAAATAAATTAGCGAAAAATAAGCTATTATTAAATGGTAAGAATTTTACTAAATTTTAGCAGAAAACTATTCTAGTAGAAATAGTAAAAAATACTATTTGAAATAGTAGAAAAGTAGTAATTAAAATTTTTAAATTACGCTATTTCAATTAGTAATTTTCTAGTTCTTCAATTTAAAGTTATCTACTGAAAATTAGTAGTTTTCAATTCAAAAATTAGTATAATTCTTACTATATATTAGTAACTCATTTTTTGCTATAATTCATTAGTAGAAAACCACTAATTCAGATTTTGAGAGCTGTAAAATTTTACTGAGTTCGAAAACCATCAATTTTTTCAACAAATTTAAAATTACGATCAAAAGAATTATTTTTGAAAAGAGAACTCTTGTATTTTCTACAAATCAATGATAATTTTATCTACTTGCTGAGTATTTCTTAAAGTCTTAATTATAGTGAAAACTGGGACACTAACTTAAATACAGAAAATTTCTAATAATTTATAGAAATTTTTACTTAAACTTTAGTTAAAAGGGTTAAAACTACTAATAATTATTAATTTCTAGTAATTTCATTTTTTAAAAAAATTTACTTTGAATTTTGTTCAGAATTACTTTATTTTTCTCTTTTATAAAAGAGTTTTTCTTTTGTTAATAATAAAATATTTATTTATTAAATTTACCTCTTTTAACGCAAATTATTTATCCATATTTTCTACATATTTTAATTTACATTTTGTTTTTTTTTTACAAACTTAAATATATATTTTTTCATAGATTGTTTATTTCTTCTTTTACGATCTTTTGTTTTATTTTAACTACTTCTTATTTTTTTAGAGATCTCAAAATCCGAATTACCGAATTAAGGGCATGTGATGGCTTATGACGTCACTGGTATAGGCAAAACTTTTCCGCAATTTTTCTCTTAAAATATTCAATATTTTTTCATTAAACTTGGTAGAATTACTTAAAATGTCATAAGAAAGGTCTTTCAGACCCGAGTTTGTTTGAATTTTGTCTCAAAATTGATTTTTAAAAAAGTTTGCAATTTTTCGAAATTTTCTCAAAATTAATTTTGGACAAAAATTTTAACAAATTCGGGTCTGAGAGACCTTTCTAATGACATTTTAAGTAATTCTACTAAGTTTCATAAAAAAATATTCAATATTTTAAGAGAAAAGTTACGGACAAACTTTGCCTATACCAATGACGTCATAATCCATCACATGCCCTTAATGACTTTCTACTAACGAACTTCAGAACAATCGGTTACTTATTGAAATAGTAAGAAGACGACCAATTTTTAGTACAAAACTACTAATTGAAATAGCAAGTGAAATTTAACTATTTCAATTAGTATTGTGATTTACTATTTCATTTAATAATTTTCTACAAAAATTAAGAAACAAATTATCCTACTAAAAATTAGTCCAATTTTTTCTATTTCATTATTTTTTCTCTAATTCATTAGTAGAAAATCATTGATTCAGATTTATAATCTGCATTAATGCAGATTTTTACGTAATGTTATATTTTTTAATAATTATTTAATTTATAAACAAATTTTCTCCATTTCTTAAATATTTTTAAAATATTTTTTAAACGTTTTTCGTTTTCCTTAAAAATTTACAAATTTTTGACTTCTTAAATTTTCTTCCTTTTCCTTTAATAATTTTTTTGTTTGTTTTGTCATCATTGCTATTTAGTATCTTTTGCAATTTCTTCATAATTCCTTAATTTCTCTAATTCTTATTTTTCATTTAATCATAACTTTAAAAACTTTGAATAATGCTTTTTTCGTTTTTCATTATTTTGTAATTTTTATTAAATGTTCCGATTTTTTCTTATTCCTCATGACTTTTTAAATCATCAATTTTCAAATAACACTTTTCCATTGAAATTTTAAAAATATTTTCATATTATTATACTTTGCATCAGATTTGCTAAGAATAAAATTATACCAAATAACAGGTCAAGCAAATATAAATAAAGTGGCACTTTTAAACAGTAAATAATACACACCTCTTTGAAAATAATGATTATTCATTAAAATCGTACAGGAACACTGATTTATATTCATCTAGAAATATTTATACACAAGTCTTTCTTCCTTATTTTCAAGGAGTGATAAATCCGTGAAAAAAGCTGATAGTTGTTTTCAGTATGACAAGGAAAATTTCAGCCGTAACTAATTTATTACTAGATGAATAATTTAGTGAGTTAATACATATATAAGTGTACCAGAGTTGAGCAACAAAGCAACAATCCTACAGACAACTGAGGCGAAACGTTACTTTCATATCAGTAATTTCGACGTCGTAACCCGTGACCTGATATTGTACGCTTATTTGCGCCAGTGATTTATTGAAAATGACAGTAAATTAGATTTGATTATAAGAAATTAAACAATGGCTTGGAAACAATCGTCACTACGTTTCTTTCGTGTCGTTCGCGTGAATGCAGAATGCGAGCGAACCGACCAGTTGTTGCTAGCCTTGAAGAAATAATGCCATGAAAAAACAACTTGCTAAAATAGAAAAAAGGGTGAAAGGGGAGGCATGTGCTGTAAATTATTTCATACCTTTTATCAAACTTTTCCAAATTACTCGACACGATAATACTACAGATACCTTTAAAGTTTTCGTTCTATTTTTGTCAATTTGTAATTTACAAAAAAAGGATAAAAATTTGATATTGATTTTCTGGAACATTAATAACTTGGTATTTTCACTTAGAAACTGGTTTTTGAACAGACACACATTTTTTGGCAAATGTCTTGAATTGCATCTCTGGGAGCTAGTTAATAGTTTAAATTGCTACATTTGCAATTTGAAAGGTGTTTGAATGGAATTGATTTCGGTAATAAAGTAGAATCGATTATATGTATGTTAGCGTGTTGCTGCTGCGGAAAATGTTGGCGAAAGTATTTTATTGTCCAGCGAACGATTAGAACTTCGTATATTAGTCATAGTTGTAGGTGTACATTTTATAGTTAGTTCAACTTTATATTCTATAAATAATGGCATGCATTCTTTATCGGCTGCATGTCAAAGATCAAACTTCGTTATGACAGCTATGATTGTATACATTAAATGGTAATGATTTTGTTCCTTAAATTATATTACGACTATATAGCTACTACTTAACATGATAATTTACTAATTAATTTCAGAATTTATGGCATTTATAGCCAAATTAAATTCCTACTGGAAATTAATGTAAATGAATGGAAACTATAGTTCTTTATTCAAGTTGCTAAAATTGCAAATTAACGATTTAATTGCTTTATTTTTTTATCAGAAACCTTCTGTATTGTCAATAAAAAACAAATGAAAATCTTTTTGAGTAAGCAAAGTATTGTTATTTTCTCTTTTTAATAACTTTTCACGCTTAATAGCATTATTTTTCATTACAAGATTGAATTTTCATCTATTTATCAATACCCTTGAATAATTAGTTTATAAAATAATCTAGTCGTTATTTTCTCGAGATTTAAATTCTGCCAACTTCCCAATCACTCTGTTAATGAAACAAGAAACAAAAACGAAGCTTAAATCAAGAAAAGACAAACATCAAGAAATGACAGTTAATTATTCTCATTATATGTTTTTGTTTGATGAAACCTGGTAAATAAAAACGGACATAAAAGTTGAATTTCTCGCTGGCAATGCAACTGATGGCCAACTGCTGAAAAAGACTGGGAATTAAAAATTAGAAATGCCGGCCAACAATTTGGTAAAAATTGAGGTGGAATTTGTGTAGGAATTATTGCAAGCCATAAATCTTTCAAAAGTTGGATTGTTCTTGTCTGTCAAAAAAGTTTAGGAGAGAGGCTCACCCCTGCTAATCAGGATTGTCCTCGCTTTGGAATTCCACATAATTAACATCCATTTCGCGAATAATAATTACCGGAATCCATTCGTCTTATGGACGTGAGGCCTCTGGCTCTGGTTTGGGAGTCCGCGGTATCTAATCGGGAATCGAAGTAACGCGAGCCAGCCGGGGGATCCCCAGACACAATGGCACTCTCGTAAAAAGCCAGGACCGCGTCGGAGCCAGCGAAACGCGGCGGATTCGAAATTTTATATTTGGAATTTATTATCGCCCGGACCGCAGTCGAGGGCTTCGCACTGGCCAGACTTGGGGCCACGGTGCCGCCGGCCTAATTTATCGTTCCTCAACTTTTTATTAATTTCGACCATTCGAGAATCGACTTGGAGGCCGATGCCCAAGCCTCCTAACTTTCCCTCTTCCCCCTGCCCTTAAACTCCACCCCCTTCTTTCTTTCTCCTCTTCGCAGCAACATTAAGAAACACGCACTCAACCAATCCAGAATGCATACTCAATCCTTTAACAGAAATGGAATGCTGTTACAATTTTTTATGAGCCAGGGAAAATATATTATCATCCTCAGCTTGCGTGTAAATATTGATATGATATTTGAATTCAAATGGACTATTTATTTTCAAAAGAAACTTGACCGAACCATTATTTTTGAATTATTCCTAATTGGTTTTGTCAAAGGTGTAATTGAAAAATGATTTTCGACCATTTGCGCAAGTAATTGCCGAATAAATGTCTCCTACTGCTTGTAAATGGCGATTAATATATATTTGCTTTTATCTCTGTGCTCAAATATTTACTCTCTTGGAGTGAAACTTCTCACCGATTGGTATTTTAAGGATACGGGGTGTGGTTAAAGTTTGTGGGTTTTTTTTTTTAAAGAGAGGAAATTTCAGGATAGAAAAGTAAGGGGTTTATTCATAGTGAGACGATGTAAAATGTGCCTAATAGAGGAAAAGTTGGCTTTGTTTCTTTCTTGAGGCATTAATGATTTTCTCATAATGAATTACTCTCTAAATCTGAATTAGTAGTTTTTTACTAATGAATTAGCTAAAAATCCGTTACCATTAAACAGTGAAAAATCTCACTATTTTTTAGTAGAAAACTATTAATTAATAGTAGAAAAACTACTAATTTTAAAGTAAAATATCTAATTACACCGGCACACAAAAAAAAATTGATTTGCAGTGCGGAAGATCAGACTAGTCAATTCTTACGTATTTTTGGTCGCTGAATCCGAATCCATGGTCATTTTTTAAAAGTTAGCTCTCATTTACTTTCTAACCTCAAAAAACCAAAAATTTAAGTTTAACTTGTTGTAGTATCTATAAGAGCTTACATTAAAGCTTACATTTAAAGCTTACATTAGTTTGAGATTAAAAATTTTTTTACAGGTTTTATAGATACTACAACAAGTTAAACTTAAATTTTTGGTTTTTTGAGGTTAGAAAATAAATGAGAGCTAACTTTTAAAAAATGACCATAGATTCGGATTCAGCGACCAAAAATACGTAAGAATTGACTAGTCTGATCTTTCGCACTGCAAATTAATTTTTTTTTGTGTGCCGGTGTTATTGCAATAGTGAATGTTTATTCTTTTTCAATTAGTAGATATTTTCAAATTAGTAGTTTTCTACTATTGATTAATAGTTTTCTATTAAAAAATAGTAAAATTTTCCATTATTTAATAGTAACCGATTTCTCGCTAATTCATTATAGTAGAAAATCACTAATTCTGATTTGGAGAGATTGCACTGTCAGTTTTCAATTATTAATCTTTACTTTTTGGTAATTTCTTATCAAATTCTAGTTATTTTACTTTGTAGTTATTTCTTTTCATAGTGCAAAATCGGTCACTAATTCAAATTAGTGAAAAATTCTGACAATTTTTAGTCACATTTCACTAAATAAATAGTAAAAAAGTTATATCTACCAATTCAAATAGTGAAATTTGACTAAAAATTAGTGGAAATTTCTACTAATTTAAATTAGTGACCAATTTTTCACTTACTTAGATTTAGAGAGCTATAGTTATTTTATTATCTAGTAAATTTTTCTGTTTTTACCCTCCTGTATATTTTCTTGTTATTGTTTAAATTTTTTTAGTAATTTCTTTGTTTTATTTTTCTGTTATTTCTTTGATTTATATGGATTAATTTTTTTTCTTTTTAATTTACTGTAATTATTTACGATATTTTTTTTCAACTTCTAAATATTTTGTCAAACTTCTAGTAATTTTTTTTCCCTAATCTAGACAAATTTCATGACTTCCTAAATATTATTTTACATTCAAGTAATGATTTTATATTTTCAAGTCACCTTTCATCATTTTTAGATTATTTTTTCTGTTTGTAGAAAAGTTTAGTAATTTCAAAATTTAGTTATTTTTTCAAATTTCAATAATATTTTTTACTTTCTAGTTACTTTTTTCTGGACTCTAGGAAAATTAAAAAGGAAAATTAATCTGGATTGAAATATTCAGTTTTTTCTCATTTTAAAATTTTTCCACAATTTTTAATTATTTATCTTCATG
Source organism: Ganaspis brasiliensis (assembly GCA_037103525.1). Taxonomy (NCBI): domain Eukaryota; kingdom Metazoa; phylum Arthropoda; class Insecta; order Hymenoptera; family Figitidae; genus Ganaspis; species Ganaspis brasiliensis. The sequence goes on along the minus strand of JAZKLR010000206.1, from coordinate 1,552,152 downwards.
TCTAGTTGTTTATTTACTTGCTTATGATTTTTCCTTTATTAATCTCCTTAAATTTCTGATTTTTCTTAATCATTGGTGACTTAAAATAAATTTTCTAGGCGTGTAGTTTTGAAGTCTGTTTTTCTTCACTTTCTCGTAATTCATCTCATTTTATGATTTTTTTAAAATTTCTAAATCAGTTTTAATTTTACTTTTTAATAGTTTTTCTTTCATTAGTAGTTAGTTTAATTCAAGTTCTAGTTATTATTTTACTTTTTAGTAATTTTTGGTTTTAAAGTTATTAGAAAATTCCAAATATAGTATTTCTATTTTTTAGTCATTTTACTTACTTTTCTAATAATTTTATTTATCCAACTTTCAATTTTTTTTATTTTATCATTTTTTATTCGATTTTCTTTACCCTTAAATACCCTGTTTTAAAATCAAGAATTTTTTAGTTAAATTTTTAAAGGTTCTGTTTATTTTTCTGTAAAATTGATTATTATTTATTTCACTTTCTACTTATTTTTTCTTATTTTCTAGTTGTTTTTATGTTTTTCTTGATTTCAAAGCCATTTTTCAAATTTCTATTTATTTTCTTCACTTTTAAGCTATTACAGCATCACTGATATCTAGTAGTTTTTTTATTACTTTTGGACCCTTAAATTTTAATGTCAAATTTTTAGCTTTATATAGTATTTTTCTTTCATTTTTTAGTTACTTTCTTCACATTTAAGTTATTACTTTTTCACTTTATTTGGTAATTTTTTTCCAGTTATTTTTCTTCAATTAAAAAAAAGAGTTACTATTTCGTAATGTTTTAAGCTTCTAGTTTTTTTTATTTCTTGACTGTTGTTAACCTTCTTGGGGTTATTAATATTTTCTAGTTTTTAATTCCAAAAAAATAACTCATACTTTCAGAAACTAATAATATTAAGTATTGATTTTCAGTTTAGATATTTTAATCTTTAATATGATAATATTCACTTATTTTTCTCATTTTCTAGAAGTTTTTTCTTCAATGTATCTTTAGTCCTAGTTATTTGTGCACTTGTGAGTGATTTTTTCTTATTTTTTAGTACTCTCTAAATCTAAAATAGTTAGAAATAACTACTTATTATTAAAAGCGGCGGTGCATATTTATTTAATGAATAAGTGAAAAATATAAGTAATTATTAGTAAAACACGACTGATTATAAGAAAACATTAACTAAATGGTAAATTAAATTTGACTAATCGAATTATTAAGCTGAATATTATTAAAATATTAATTATTTGGACATAACCTAAAAATGCCTGTAAAAAGAAAGTTTTATTTTAAGACAGAAAAGCTGTAATATTTTAAGAAGCAACATATGTTTTAAACAGCTTTTGCTTATTTTTACAGATTTTTCGTTTCCTTTAAACTGTGCCAAAAAAAAAAATTAAAAACTTCAAATTCGTATAAAAACGGAAAGTACTAATCGCAATTTAAAAAGTAAATTTGTAATTATTGTAAATTCATCTTGATAAACATTTATATAACAGGACTTGCTGAATTTAATTCTGAATAATTCAGACCGTAAAAAGAGAATCTTAATTTAATACGAACCAGTATCATTTTGACACATGACTTAATTTAAAATTGTTATATTGTACAGAATGGAAATGTTATTTTGTACAACTGCTAAATGTTATTTTGTACAATTTTAAAAAATGAATTTGTTATTTTGTACAATTTTTTAAAGAAGCTAAAAACCTTTGGCATCACAATTAAATCCAGTTTTTAAATACTTGTACAAAATAACAAATTCATTTTTCAAAATAGTACAAAATAACCTTTAGCATTTGTACAAAATAACATTCTCATTCTGTACAATATAACAATCTTAAATTAAGTCATGTGTCAAAATGATACTGGCTCTTTAATACGTGTCTTAAATTCAGCAAGTATTTGACTATTAATTAGATATTTTCACTATATGATTAGTAGTTATAGAGCTATTCGAATTAGTGTCTAACTTTTTCCTATCAAATTAGTTTTTTTTAACTAATTCAAATATAAAATGTAGGTACAGCTTTTCTAATATTTTTTAACATAATATATTTATTTACATCCTTATGTGGTCAAGCGCGGCAAGATTAAACTTTTTACAATAAATTAATTTATTTTTTTTTCTTGAACTCCGAGGGTGGAGAAAGTTAAAAACCTACATAAATATAAATTTTATGAAATAATTTACTAACGGTTGCATTTAGATAAAAATACATAAAAATTTTGCTAGTCACAGGAAAATTTTATCTTTCACTGCTTAAATTCAATTTTAATTTTGAATTTCCAATTTGTTAAGTTTAAACTTTAATACTTCTGCGAAAGTTACACAAGTATCAATAGATTAAAATTTAAAGGTACTTAAGATTTCTATTACATGCACTAATAAATACATTTTTTTGGAGAAAACTATGAACATTCTATTCTCGATGTTTCAATGAGCAATTTCGTGACTTAATAGTTGATAGCGTGTGACAATCGGTGTTAAAGAACAAATTACAGAAGCTTTTGCGCGCGAATGAATGCACTTGACGCCTACTCTTATATTCTCGACAACGCAGCAGCTGTTAAAGTGTTTGACAAATCACTCTTTCAAACATTTCCGCGTATATACTCAGATTTGTTTGAAATTTCAGCTCCATTTTTTGCGATTTTATTCATGTGGTTATTTTTCGTTTAGTGCCAATTGAAACTTACTTTATGCTTTGTCAAAAACAGGACACAGTTTATTGGAACTTAAATATAGTAAATAATCATTAGGAGTAGAACACTATTTAGAACTTTTTGTCAAATTTGAATTTATATTTAGAATTCTATTGTAATGTTGTTTTGACGAATTGTTAGGGAAAACCTCGCGTTTTTCGGATGCCAGTTTCGAGGATAGTATGAGATTGCCAATCGTTTTCGGTTGAGATCGTTTGCTTTTGGCTGACAGTGCATTTCTTTGTAAGCGTTGACGAATGTCGTCGGAAAAACGAGTTACTAGCCAGGAAAAACTGGGACGGGTATATCCGACGAATGGCGGCGATTCGAGGCTTCGAGATCACACAGCGATGAATTCCTTGTTTCGAGGACGGCATGCGATTGCCAATACTTGTTTCCCGATCTGAACCAATCGGGGCCAATCATTGGGCCAAATAGAAGAGTTTAGATGTCATTGTTTCGTAATTATTTTCTATTCAACACTGTTCACTCGATTTGCCAAATATCATACGCATTTTTAATCTCACTCTTCACTAAAATATATCAATCTCAAGTTTGGGAAAGTCTCAATAATTTTAAACAAACTAATATATGTCTTTTAAATTTTAAAAATAATTCTACAACCGCGACTGTTAATGCAACTTGGCTTTTTATCCAGCTTGGCATTTTTGCATATATTTACATTTTCAGATTATATGTTAAAAGTCGATTTTTAAATATAAATTAAAGGAGGAAGTGAGGTTGGAGGTCAAGGTGAGAGGAAGACCTTTGAAAGGTGAATCAGTTAAACAAAGGAGTGAAAAAGAATGTGAGATTCAAGCCCAGTGTTCGAAACCTCATCCTGTTCTTTTCGCTCTATTAATTAGTCCCAGAAGTTGGCTCATGGTTAATTTACTCCAAGGATTTTTGTTTCGATCCCAACATTCGAGGAAAAAAGAGTCAATTAGCACTAGCCTTTTTCCAGTTACTTACTAAGATTCGTGCTGTCGTATCGATAAAACGCGAGGGTGAAAGATAAAACTCGCGAGAACAACCAATCAGGACAAAGAGGCAGCTAGAACTAATTAACGCCCGGATACTCTTAATTATTCGGATTATTTATCTCCTTGCTACAAATTCATATAATCTTTCTTTTTAATTTCAAATTGTCATTTTAATTAATAATAATAATAATAATTTATTGAGAGCATTAAAAAAATGTATAGCTACTCGAAAGCGATTCGTTTTTGCTTCAAGAACACAAACGATCTTGTTTAGAGTTTGAAAGACACTTGGACCCTAAAAAGACTTACTTCTGAGAGTTTTCGTCTGCCGTGGTTTCCCTTTTAGTTAAGAAAAATGGCAATGAATGTTCAGCGACAGAAGTTCAAACGATGCATACTTGGGAGTGCAGTGCATCCGCGACTCTGCGCTGTGGCATCCGGTTGCCTATTTCCAGAATATAATCGCGAAACGAAAAAGGCGTGCGTCGGTGGGCACTTGCTGGCTGCTGCTCAGACTCAACCGTAACGAGCCAAACGGGAAATAAAAAATTCTTAAAGGAGAGAAGAAAGGAACATGTCAGTGTAAATAAGTGTGAAAAAAGGAGTCTCTTATTATTTTAAAAAACACAAAGAAAAACGCCTTTTCAAATTTCACGCTTTCGAAATTCATTAAGGTATGTAATGAAGAAGAAAACGAAAAGGACAAAAAAATTGGCAATTGTGATTTTTAGTCGAATGATCAGTGATGGAAAAAAATTGTCAACATGACCGTCATCATAAGCCGGATATAATTATTTATGGAATTGCCTGTAACTATACATTTTATGAGGTAAAGAAGCGGAAATAAATTAATGAAAGTTTATTTTGGTTAATAAGAAGTCGTAATAAAATTTTAATATTGATAATGTGGGTTTTTAAAGTCTGCATAAAAGTTTGTCGAGGGAATTATCAGATTTTGAAACCTTCTCGCGATAAGGTTTGTTCTTGAACATTAATGAAGATTTTCACAAAGTTTGAAACTAATCCGCTGAAAAATAAAGAATTCCTGTGTCTTTTTCGGAAATTTTTGTAAAACCCCATGAAGCAAGACGAAAACAAATGATTCGCAGATGAAAATAAAGCTTAGTATATGCAGAATAGAAATAAAAAATAGAATAGAAATAAAAAACGAACAAGTATTTTTTGAAATTTCGAAGACTGAATATCAAGTATTGATGGAAAAACGTTTTTAACCTGATCGTCTTCATAAGTAGAACAATTATTTATGGATTTGTCTGAAACTATACATTTTATAAAGCAAATAAGCGCAAATAAATTCAAAATATTTTATTTCGTTTAATAATAAGTCATATTGGAATATCCATGTTTCTAATGTGTGTTTTTAAAGTCTGGATAAAAGTTTGTCGAGGAAATTATCAAATTATGAAAACTTCTCTTGACAAAGTTTTTTCTTAATCATTAAGAAAGATTTTCACAAAGTATTAAACTAAGCCGATGAAAAATAAAGAATTTTTGTGAATTTTTCGAAAGTCTTTGTAAAATCTAATATACCTTAAAGCAATTGACAAAAATAAACGATTTCTAGATGAAAATGAAGTTTATTATATGCAGGATAAAAATAAAATACGAAGAAATATAGTTTTAGAAATTTTGAAGACCGAATATCAAGAATTGATGGAAAAACATTGTAAACATGATCGTCATCATAGGCTGGACAAGTATTTTTGGTTTCGTCTGAAACTATGCATTTTCTGTAGGAGATAAGCGCAAAAAATCTAAGAAAGTTTATTTTGTTTAAAAATAAATCCGAATGAAATTTTAATATTGATAATGTATGTTTTTAAAGTCTAAATAAAAATTTGTCGGGTGAATCTTCATATTAAGAAAACTTCCCGCGACAAAGTTAGTTCTTAAACATTAAGGAAGTTTTTCGCAAAGTTTGAAACTAATCCGCTGAAAAATAAAGAATTTATATGCATTTTTCGGAATTCTTTGTAAATCCTAATATCTAGTGAAGCGAAATTGACGAAAATAAATTATTTCTAGATGAAAATGAAGCTTAGTAAATTTGAGATAGAGATAAATCTCGGCACAATACGATTTGAAATTTTGGGGACAGAAAATAAGGTTTAAAGTATAGGAAAAATAAATAATTTTCTTGAAATGTACAGCGGATTGTATTTTAATGATCGTTGATGGAAAAACGTTGTAAAATTGTCCGTTATCACAAGTTGGATAATTATTTTTGGATTTGTTCAAAAGTATAAAATTGATGAAGCAGATAAAAGCTAATAAATTCAATAAAAATTTATAGTGTTTTAAAATAAGTCATGACAAAACTGCAAAATTGATAATGTGTGTCATTTAAACTTTACATAAAAAATTTGTCGAGGAAATCATCATATTATAAAAACTTCTCGGGGCAAAGTTTGTTCTTGATTATTAAGGAAGTTTTTTACAAAGTTTTAAATTAATCTGCTGAAAAGTAAAGATTTTACAGAATGAACCTTTTTCGGAAATTTTTAAAAAACTAAATATCTCTGGAAGAATTGGCCGAAATAAATTATTCCTAGATGAAAATGAAGCTTACTTACAAATAATAAAGGTAGAATATAAATCAGTTACAGAAACATGTTTAGAAATTTCGGTAATGGAAAATCAAGTTGAAAGTAAAAAAAAAAATTCATAAGTTTCATAATTGTTTACTTGAAATGTATACAGCGACTTATACACTCGAAGTGTTCGTTGATGGAAAATCGTTGTAAACATATTGGTCATCATAAGTTCGACAATTATTTTTGAATTTGACTGAAACTATGTAAATTATAAAGCGGATAAGCGCAAATAAGTAAAAAAATCTATTGGTTAAATAATGAGTCACAACCAAATTACAATGTTGAAAATGTATGTTTTAAATCCCAGAGAAAAAATTTGTCGAGGAAATCATCATGTTATGAGAACTTCTAGTGACAAAGTTTGTTCATGACAATTAAGTTTTTCCCAAAGTTTAAAATTAATCTGCTGAAAAGTGAAGATTTTACAGGATGTGGCTTTCCCGGAAATTTATGAATAATTCTAATATCTCTGGAAGGATTGGACAAAAATGAATAATTCTTAGAAGAAGATGAAACCTACCTATAAAGTTACAAGTAGTAAATGTAAGAAAGTCTAAACCACAAGAAAACATAATTAAAAATATTAGTCACAAAAAAACAAGTCGAATTTAAAAAAAAACAAATAGTTTACTTGGAATGTATTAGGTACAACAATTTACATTCGTGTGTTCTAAACGAAAATCGTTGTAAATTTGTTTGACATCATACTCAATTATTTTTGTATTTGTCTGAAGTTATAAAAATTATACAATAGATAAGCGTCAACAAATAAAAAAATATATTAGTCACAACTAAATTACAATGTTGAATTACGTCTTAAATCCCAAATAAAAAATTTGTCGAGGGAATCATCATATTATAAAAAGTTCTCGTGAGAAAGTTTGTTATTGAACAGTAAGAAAAATTTTCCCCAAAATTGAAGTTAATCCGTTCAAAAATGAAGAATTTACAGGATGTGCAGTGCGCTTATTTCAAACAATTTTTTTTCGATTTAATATCTCTTGAAGATTAGAGTATAATCAACTATACATAATAAGAAAAGATCAAGTTTATCTCATTAATGCAATTAATTAACATGCTGCAATACCATTAGTTGATCGGATAAAGGATGAAAAGAAAAAGACAAAAGGTTGCAGACGAACATGAGGGTCCTAATAGTTTTACCTCCGTTTCCATCATCCTGTATTCTGTTGTTATTATTCTTTCTCCCTCTTTCCTCCGTGTTCGGCGGACCCCCTCCCCGACCTCGAGGCTCCTCACCTTAACACGGCGAGAAACGTTTAACTCGTTGCTCTTCAGCTTTAGTAATTCGAGTTAGCTCGCAGCTCTTTAAGAGCCCTTCCGACCCCTCCTTTTCTCAATCTCTTTTACGAGTTTCCCTCTCGCTCCCTCACTTCCCAGTTTCCTGGTCCCTCTGTTATTTCGCGCTTGACAAAAGGAGAAAAAGAGTTGGGTCCATTCGCGGTTCCTCAGGAACTCGCGGAGACTCGCTCAAGAAGAAATACTCCCTGGGTGATTTTTTCATTGGAGGCAGAGGGTTGAGGAAAACATCAACCAGTGCCAAATTATGCCGGCGGAATCGCAGAAATTTAAAAAATATTCTAAATTTAATTGCACCGTTTGGTCTTTCGAAATCAAACGAGCTGCCAATGCCTGGTGAAAAATAGCCACGAGACGAGACAAAAGCACTCGACCTATCGCAAGTTCTATGATTAAGCTCAAGTAATTCCTGGTCTTTGGCATCTTCTCTTTTTCTTTCTTCCTTTTTTTCTAAACGGAGTTTCAACGGGAATTCCTTTTTACTCGTCATCAAGTTTGTCTTTCTCCTCGCGTGAATGTTCTCTAGCTCTTGACAGATGAGAGTCCAATTCCAAGTGTTGATAGTCTGTTTGATCTAGGATTGAAGAACAAATTCATTTAGAAATTTGGGATAAATAAAGGCGCTCTTGACTGAAGAAGGATATTTGTTTGACTCGAATAACAATTTTATCCTCAAGTTATTGAATTGTTTGAGATTAAAAGATTGTTTGACTTGAAAAACTTGAAAATGAAATAAAAATCCTTTGTGTGGAAAAGAGAATAATGACTATTATTCATCAGGCTCGCGCAGCATCTAGCACTTGAAAAATCGTGTGAAGTTGCATAGACGCAGAACAAATATCAACGCATTCTTTCAATTCATCTCGGAACCTCGGAAAGTAAACAAACACTTGAAATCTCAAATTTAAAAAAACATCTTGAGTTCTGATTGACTGAATTTCAAGCATTGCAGCCTCACCTCGTTTACATAACATTTCATTCATGCATTGAAATGACTCTGTAATTTCTCATAGAAGTAATGTTTTACCTTTAAATATTTATTCAACTGATAATCGTTCTTATTGAAATATTCACACTTTCTGTTGATATTTGGCTCTCGAGAATATAATTATTTTGGTCTTTCGAATGAAATGAAAATCAATGGAGATTTTCTTTATTTTTCTATAAATAAAGAACGAGGTCTTGGAAATTGAAGTATAGTTGGCATTGGATTTCTTTGACGTTAAAGATATTATGCATGCAATCACTTAACATTTCGGTTCCAGCTCGTATTTTATTCGTCTTAGACATTCGAATAAACGAGTTAAACAGGGAAGAGCAAAACGTTGTGGTCGTAACTGCATTGTGTTCTGGGCAAAAACTTGAGTAGTTGCATGTAAATTCGCGGTTTCCTGGAAGAACTTAACGCCTTCCATTACCATCATGTACACTTCAGCATAAAATTCTAAACTACACTTTTTCTTGGCTTGTGTAACACTAGAATTTTACAGCATATGTTTAAGGATCTTTAAAGGGACTCAAGCGAGAAGCAATCGAAGTCACTTGAAACGTGAAATTACTATTCTTTAAAATCCCTTTTTTAAATTCAAACATTTTAAACTTTCAATAATCAATATTCAAAATATGAATTCATCCGATTTTGAATATTTACAAATTAGGATCTGTAAAATAAAGACATTAATATACATAAATAAAACTCTTTTGAAATGTAATATATGGTATCAAATTATCTCAACCATAGCAAAAGTGTTCTTTTCTTAAAACATTGTACAGGTGTGCACATCAAAAGCTTTCTGTAGAAATACTATGTTGGCTAAATGACTTCATTTTTTCTTGATTACACAGCCAAACTAAAAAAAATTTTTGGTCGAGATACTTACTTTTTTTTATCCGATGAATCCGAATTCGAAGTCAAAATAACCAGCCTAGCTAAATTTTTTTAGATAATCTCGAAAAATTGCTCCATAACCCGAAAAATACCACAAAAAATTTTTTTTTGTCCAGGACAATATCCTATACATATTTCCTACAAATTCTTTCCGTTAAATTCGAATGGAATCTAGAATAATAAAACTAGCTAAAGTTTTTGAGATATTCTTAAAAAATTGCTCTAAAATAAAAAAAAAAACCAAAAAACAAAATTTTTGTCTGGGACAATAAGCTAGTGTATTCCTACGTAATTTTGTCCACTAAATCCAAATTAAAAGTCAGAATAACCCGATTGGTGAGATATTTTGAGGTTTTTGAGATATTCTAAAAAAACTGCTCAAAGACCCTAATAAAACTGAAAAAGGTTTTTGTTGTGGGATAATATGCTATTGTATTTCTACGTAATTTTCTCTACTAAATCCGAATCCGAAATCAGAATAACCAGATTGGCTTAATTTTTTGAGACAATCTCAAAAAATTGCTCAAAAACCAGAAAAAACCCTAAAAAAATTTGACTTTTTCCGGGACAATATGCTTTACGTATTTTATCCGTATTTTGCTCCGCTGAATTTAAATCCGAAATTAGAATAATCAGACTGGCTAAATTTTTTGAGATATTCTCAAAAAAATGTCCCAAAACTCGAAAACAACCGAAAAAAAACCAAAAATTCGGAAAAAAAATTTTTTTGTTCGGGACAATATGCTAGTGTATTCCTACGTAATTTTGTCCGCTGAATCCAAATCCGAAGTCAGAATAACCAGATTGCCTAAACTTTTTAAGATATTCTCAATAAATTGCTCCAAAACTAAAAAAAAAAAATAATCGAAAAAATCCGAAAAAAAATTTTTTTGTTTGGGACAATATACTAGTGTATTTCTAGGTAATTTTGTCCGCTGATTCCAAATCCGAAGTCAGAATAACTGGTTTGGCTAAAGTTTTTGAGATATTCTCAAAAAATTACTCAAAAACCAGAAAAAAAACACAAAAAAATTTGACTTTTTCCGGGACAATATGTTTTACGTATTTCCCACGTATTTTTCTACGCTGAATTCAAATCCGAATAAAAAATAATCAGACTGGCTAAAGTTTTTTAAATATTCTCAAAAGTTGTTCCTAAATCCTAAATCCTATCCAAATCCGAATAACCAGATTGTCTAAACTTTTTGAGATATTCTCAAAAAATTGTTCCAAAATCCGAAAAAAACCGAAAAAACAATTTTTTTATCTGGCACAATATGCTAAAGAATTCCTACGTAATTTTGTTCACTAAATCCAAATCCGAAGTCAAAATAACCAGATTGGTTATTGGTTCTATAATTTTTTTCGGTTGAATTTAATTGAAAAGCAGAGTAACCAGATAACCTAAAATTTTTTTGTGAATATTAAAATACTTAAGAAAAAGTCCAGATGTGTAATTATGTATGTGTATGGTAACTTTTTTGTCGCTTGGATATCTCGAGAACACCTTAACGGATTTTAATAAAATTTGAATGGCTAATTAAGCTAAAAAAATCTAAATTTGGACTCAGAGATTTTTTAAAATACTTAACCAAATTTTTTAAAACTCCAGTTTACATAAAAGAATAACATTTTTTTACAAATTTTTTTTTTATGATAAATATACAACTTAATAAATAAAAAAATGAAATTCTTTATCTCAAAACGAATCGATTGACTTACTCTCTAAATCTGAATTAGTAGTTTTCTACTATGAATTAGTCAAATTCATGGCTCATTTTTCTCTAATTCATATAGTAGAAAACTACTAATTCTTAGTAGAAAATTACTAATTCTTAGTAGAAAACTACTAATTGAAATAGTGAAACTTTACTTTTAAAATAAGTAGATTTTTTACTAATTTAATTAGTAGTTTTCTACTAATTCTTAGTAACTACTAAGAATTAGTAAAATTCTCACTATTTTAATAGTAGCTCACTTTTCGCTAATTCATTAGTAGAAAACCACTAATTCAGATTTAGAGAGTAAACTGAAAAAAAAATTATTTGGATCAAATAAAAATTATTTGATCCAATTAAATTATTTACTTGTATATTATCCAATAAACCTGTATTTGAACCAAATAACTATTTATTAGACCTAAGTATTTTATTTGATTGTATTAAGTAAAGACTAACTTGTATCAAATACAAATTACTTGAGTCAAATAAATGGAATAATTGGAGCTAATATATAATGTTTTAAATCAATTAAGCAAATTATTTCATTCAAATAATATTTTATTCAACCTAAGTATTTTATTTTATCGCATTAAATAAACAGTAATTTGTGTCAAATAAATTAAATATTTGGAGCTAGTAACTAATGTTTTAAATCAATTATGAAAATTATTCCATTCAAATAATATTTTATTCGACCTGAGTATTTTATTTTATCACATTAAATAAACAGTAATTTGTGTCAAATAAATTAAATATTTGGAGCTAATAACTGATAATTTAAATCAATTATAAAAATTATTTCATTTATATTTTTAATGCAAATAAATATTAGTTTGCATGAATAAAATGTAACCCCTCTTTTGTTGTTGAGTTTACTCTTATTTATTGTTATTATGAGTATGGTAATTTTCATTCATAACATTCTTATTATTTATTATTTATTTAAATACTGATTATTTTACATTTATTTACTTATATTTAGTTAACACTTATTATAACCTAACATATAAACTATGAAATAAAATTTCGCACGGATGATGGGATTGATCCCGCGACGCACGCAATACGAGACTTTTACGCTACCCACGAAGCCACGATGACTTGACTTCAAAATTACAAAAACACCTATTTAGCCTCACACATTAGTTACAATAAATTATTTACTTGATCCAAATACTTTTTATTTGTTTTTAAAAAAGAAAATATTAGCATTAAATAATTTGATTTACTATGACTCATAACATAATTTAATTGTGTTAAATAATTTTTATTAACGTTAAATACTTAAATATTTGAGTGAAATAAATAAATGAATAGTTTTAAATAACTCACAAATTTCGTTACAATAAATTATTTATTTGACTGAAATACTTTTTGTTTGTTTTTATAAAATAATATATTAGCATTAAATAATATATTATTTATATTAAATAATTTGGTTTACTTTAATCCATAAAATAAATTAATTGTGTCAAATAATTTTTATTTGTCTCAAAAACCCAAATACTTAAGTGAAATAATTAAATGAATAGTTTTAAATAACTCACAAATTTCTTTTCAATAAATTATTTAATTGACAGAAATACTTTTTATTTGTTTTTATAAAATAATATATTAACATTAAATAATACATTATTTATATTAAATAATTGGGTTTACTTTAATCCATAAAATAAATTAATTCTCTCAAATAATTTTTATTTGTGTCCAAAAACTCAAATACTTGAGTGAAATAAATAAATAAATAGTTTCAAATAATTTAGCATTTGTATTAAATATATTCGTTTATTAGATTAAATTAATTGTTTACTTGATCGAAAGAAGATTTATTTGGGTTAAATAAACGTGATTCAAATAATTCAAGTTATTTGAATCAAATACATATTTTTTAGATCCAACTAAAAAATATTTGAACGAAGTAAATATTTATCAAATAATTTGAATTTATTGAGTCAAATAATTTTTTTTTTCAGTGTATATAGAGTATATAGTTCGCCAAAAATTTGCATAATAATTCATGATTTTTCATATTTTTTGCATTAAAAAAATTTGTTTTTCTATAACTTCTCTAATTTTTATTTTATAATTATAGATCCTTTGGAGAAAGTATTCTACATTAAAAGACAAACAAATTGGTCTGTATAAAGTATATATTTTTCTGAAAATTGATAGACTTAATGGCTATTTTTCAATTTATTTAAAATTTTCTTTCTGCAATATAACCTATTGTTTCCTCTATGACGAAGCTAATTTATTATTATTATTACCTAGTTTGAGTCCCGGACAAAAAAATTTTTTTTGGGGTTTTTTTGGTTTTGTGAGCAATTTTTTGAGATTATCTAAAAAAATTTAGCACATTTGGTTATTTTTACTTCGGGTTCAGATTTGTCGGAGAAAAATACGTAGGAATACACATCATATTGTCCTGGACAAAAAAATTTTGTTTTTCAGGTTTTTGAGCAATTTTTTTATTGTTTCAAAAAGTTTAGTCAATTTGGTTATTCTGACTTTGGATTCGGATTCAGTGGATAGAATTAAATAAGAATACACAAGCATAGAGTCCCGGAAAAAAAGAAAAAACTTCTTTTAGTTTTGATTTGTGTTCTTAATTTCTTTTTTAACAATCTCAGAAATTCTTTCCAATCGGGTTATTCTAACTTCGGATTCGAATTCAGGGAAGAAACATGTACGTGTAGGAATACGCATATTAGTTTCTCGGACAAATTTTTGTTGTGTTTTTTTTTTTTTTGTTGAGCTGTTATGTTTCATTTCCTGGTCAATTCTAATAACTATAAAATATCTCGAAAAGAAAAAACTGTTGTGTGTTTGCTGACAAAAAGTTTCATGCCCCATTTCTAAAGTAAACTGTGGATGTTTCAATTGGTCGCTTCCAGGTTGAGTTTATTGATCAGAAAAACGTTGTGTCAACGACTATATATACTGAAGCTAGAAAAGGCAATGTTAAAAAATAGTAGGGTGAAATCGTAGCAAGGCACAAGTGGAGCCACGTGTAATGTTATTGGTGCGCTGCTGCGTAGCTTGGGCAATTAATGTCGCAGGGCTGGTATCGTTTTACTCCGGGGTCCAAGCTTTTTTAATCACTCGCAGAAGTATGGATTTTTAGAGACCATACTTATGTCGACACCCCTTTCCCCACCCTCTATCAAAACCCCCACCATCTTGACAATTTCCGAGGACGCGAGCTAGGGAGACTCATGTAACATTAGCCCCCAATAGACGAGGGCCGCCATCCTTGAAAATAAACAGAATCGAACCCTTTCTGTAAATTCAAATAGTCTCGAGGGGGTGGAAGGGATAAAAAAACTAGCGCCTTTGTTCGACTATACTCGACGCTTAGCTCTTTATATATGAAATTTTATTTCATACCGAATTGAGCAGAAATTGCGCCATGGATCGGCAAACTGCTGTCAAAACAGAAATTCGACTCCGTGCAATTGAGGCATTTTTTAAACCACCTTCTCACCAATTTTTCACAGTCAGAACATATGCGACAGATGTTGATGGTATTTTGAGAAAATGAGACGTTCATTGGTCCGATAAAGGGGTAACGTCTGTCAAAAAAAGAGATGAAATTGGTTTCAAAATGCCTGCGTCATTGTGCCTGGATTTCTATTCTAATCCTCTGGGAAATTGAATTCATAATATTATCATCTATAATTGAAAGTTTTTGGAAAATTTTCAACTAAACTGAAGAGTCACGAGTAATTTAAATTTAAAATCTAACTTTCTAATTTTGAAGAAATCTTACGAAAGAAACTGATTCTGTTTTCATAAAATTTTATAAGACTAAGTTCTGGTCATGATGGGAATTGACATGAAAGAACGACGTAATGGCGAAGGTAAATGATTTGAAAAGGTGTGTTCGAGGGCGAGGTAGACCGATCTCGACTTCGACGTTTGCAACGTCATTGTTAAGGGGATCTAAGAAAAAAAAACACGTTTCTAAGGCAGTCGAGATCGGAGCCTGAGATTCCGAAGTATATTAGTCGAAATGAGATATATGAAACTTGTGGCTTTATGACTTAAAAAACCTTTTCTGAACTCGGAAAGAAAACATCTATATATACTTTATGAAGAATGTTTTAAAATTAAAGAGTCATTCGAAAAGGCTCGTAACTTGTGTTTGTATCCTTTTCTGAAAAGGACAGACACCAAGATTATATAATCTTTCACAATTATGTTTGTAATTTTAATAATAATTCAAAACAATTGTTATTGTTGTAGCTGGATAATTAAAGTGATTTATTTGAATGTAATGGTATATGTTTCTTGTTTCATTTGAAATTGGGTTCTGGAAGCAAAAGATCTACAACTCGGTAAAGTTGTTAAATCAAACGCCGGCAGAATCTAGGAGAGAATAATGAAAAGGGTAGGAGAGAGGGCCAGAGGGTTACTATAAATTTCGTTGTCGGACTTCCTTGCGCGAGCTGCTTTACGTTGTGCATGGACGACACAGAGAGGCAATTCCGCGTTCATAGATCTCTGTAGATCGCGGATATAAGGCTGTCTGACCAATCACGAACTTCCATGAAAGGCGCACTAATTGTAATGAGTTCTTTGCCACGACTGCTAGAACACGATGAACATAATGTATTCTTCACTCACAAAGACTCTATAGAAAAAGGGAAACAAATGGTTAATTATATAATTACATATACCGCCAAAGGGTGGAAACTTGTAATTTTTCGTCCAACAGAAGTATTTCAAATTACCATTATATTTCCAAAATCGTTTATTATTAATAGTTAAGATTGTATTATTTAAGAAGCAAAAAATAAGTAGGGGAGAACGCCCAACAATAGATGGAAAAAGTCTCTATTATAGGTGTAATTATTTCCGGCTAAAGTAATTATTAAAAAGTTTAACACTTAAATAAAGCTGATCTATTGATTTAATTTAATCATGAAAATGAGTCTAAAATCACTTATTTATTAAAAATATTTTTATAATATGATAAAAATTAACTCAAAAATAAGTTATTAAAAAAAGTTATTAAAATTTCTTGAAATACATTCTAATCAATGTTACTTCATCAACATCAAAAGGAACCCTTTAAAATCCACCCCTGAACATAATTTTCAAAAATCGAAAAATATATTCTTAAATATGTGGAATAACTAAATTTAACAAAATTCACGAGCTTAAAAATCTCACGAAATTTATTTAAATTTACCCCTACTATTATAAAAAACAACCCTCTAAAATCATTACCTACGAATAATTATCTAATATATTGTCAATTTTTTTTACAATTCTCGCAAAAGCTTATTAGTTTCATTCGTTTATTATTAATTATTGATTTTTTAGATTCATGATTAGGGGATGGTTTTAAAGGGTAGTTTGCAATATTGATAAAGATGAGTTAGATTAAAATATACTCTGTGATTTCTCTCAAAATTATTTTACATTTTAGGCCAATTGTTTAGTAATAATTATCAATTTTTTATTCTCATGATTAAGAGATGATTTTAAAGGGTTCTTTTTGACATTGATAAAGATGATTTTGATTGGAATATATTCATAAGAGATTTTATAAAATCTTGATATCCCTTCAATTTATATTAGTGTATTTGTTTAGTAAAAATTTTTAATTTTTGGATCTATTATTATGGGATCATTTTACACGGTAAATTTTAATATCGATAAAGAAGTGAGTTCTAGATTCAAATATACATGTTCTGGAAGATTTTCAAAGCTCTTGATTTCTCTCAAAATTATTTTACATTTTAGGCCAATTGTTTAGTAATAATTGTCAATTTTTTATTCTCATGATTAGGGAGATTCTCATGATTTTCAACCTTATTATTTGATTGTTGCCTTTACATTGTTAATATCTTTACATTGTGAACATTTTTTGTTATCTAATTATTTTAATTTATTATTGTTTATATTATATTACTAAGGAATTAATATATTATCTTACATCACTAATTTTTGTAATTGTCCCCATAGGTCACCTAGGACAAATGAATGAATAAATAAATAAAATAAATAAATGATTTTACAGGGTTCTTTTTGACATTGATAAAGGTGATTTTGATTGGAATATATTCATAAAAGAGTTTATAAAATCTTGATTTCTCTCAAAATTTGTTTTATTCTGTTTGTTTAATAATAATTGAAATTTTTTAGACTCAGTAATAGAGGACTAATGTAAAGGGTGGTTTTATATGCAGATGGGGTTTATGTTTCATTAAAATATATTGTGAAATATTTTCAAATCTCGTGAACTAACGCTAGCTACAAATTTTTTATTCTATTTATTTAGTAATAATTATAAATTTTTTTAGATTCATGATTAAGGGTTGATTTTAAAGTGTGGTTTTAGACACTGATGGGTGTAAGTTTGTTTAAAATATATCCTGAAAGATTGTTAAACATCATGAATCCTCTGAAAATTGTTGTAGTTTAAATTACTAATTTTTTTTTAATTAATATTAGAGAATGATTTTAAAATGTTGTTTCTTAACACAATGCTTCTTAAAGTCTAAAATTTTTTTAGAATGTAATAAATCGTTTAACTTAAAACTCTGAGGATTTTTAGTTTCTTGATCATTTATGTGACGCCACACAAGAAAAAACTACCTATCGCTAAAAATTCAATTTTTATTTTTTATGCCAATCGGTAGCTTCTGAGTCGCTCTTTAATTTAAAGAAATCAAAAATTGCTTCCGATGTTACATATTTGCCTAATTGCCAAATTCCTTGTGATATTTTAACGAAAATTTTGCACCATAATAAAGAATTTTATCTTTAAAATTAAAATGCGCATGGCCGAATTTAGAAAGAATGACCCGTTATATAAAGAAGAAATAATTGTATTCAAGTATGTGTTCTTTATTTGAAGAAGTTGTCAATAAAAAGACGAACAACAAGTATTATGTTAACAGAAGAAGATGTCAATCCGACAAAAATTTAGTTACAGATCACAGAATAACACAAAACAAGACTTACGACAATAGGAAATCTACTGAGCGACAAGTGCAAAAAGGGACAAGAAAATGGTGAACATAACGCAATTTTGACAGAAATAACGCACCGCAGGGACAATAAGTCGGCGACACTCGTATCTTATAATAGTTTAGTGTCTTCTCTTACTCCACTTCACTTGCAGACTCTGCTCTTACTTTCACTCTCTTTTTCCCTCCATTGGTCTTCCAAAATATGCACAGATGTTCAAAATGAGATAAAGTTCCCAAAAAAAAACCCACGAGGTGTTGAAAGAACACTTAAAAATTCTATTGCTTAAAGAATACTTAAAATTTCCGTAGAAGGAAATCAATTTCATTATAAATCTAATGTAAATGGAATATAAGATTACACGTAATGTCCTGAAGACAAATTACATTATGCATGTGCCAAGTCTTCAACTTGAGAGTGATAATGTGACACTGGTGGGTGTCTCTATCATTCTTTGTGTATACAGCACTCCAACTGCACTAGAGTACATTGTGTTTGCGACAAGTAAACTTGTTTCGTGACATGTTTACATCTTGCTCTTCATTATGAATCTCAGTTATTTTATAATGATATTGAAGAAGATGAAAAATTTGTGCATGGAAGAATAAGTTTGGTTGTGGATTTGTGGAACGATTGGATTCTATAATGAATTAAAATTTAAATTAATGCACATTGATATAAATCCAATTTGAAATAAGAGTCGACAAAGAAGTTGGCCTGGCCAGGTAAAGAAGCAAGGAGTGTAGAATAGATGAAGGGGACTAGGCTGAGAGACAGAAAAAGAGAGAAATCCTGAGGATGCCACCCACGCATGGTTCGAAAAGAGTGCCGGGGGCACGACTTTAAATGAGAATACGAAAAACGTGACGGGGCTTAAAGAGCAAATCTTAAAAAATATGAGAAACCCCGGGGACGACACGCACGGTTCTACCTCCGGCCCCTCGACACCCTCCCTAGCCCTAGTTGATGCCCTCCCACCCTATCTTGTGCCTTTCAGTCGAAACCCTTTATTCGTCGTTCTTAAAAGTTGCGCGGCCCACCGAAAGAAGGGGGGTTTAAAATTTTCAAAAAGCCGAACCTGAAAAGGCCCCGTATTTCAGAGCTGGGGTCTTTCCTTTTTTATCATTTAATCCGCAGGCTCGGCTGAATAACCCTTTATAACTCGGTCGCACTCGTACGCGATTTTACGTGTGTGAAATTGCCGGTGTACACGAACACACATTACCGGAGAAAATGCGTCATCGAATGCACGTAAGTGAGTATATTACACATGGACACTTGTGCGAGCTAGAAAGAACATTGGTGTTGGTTTGGATAATGTAGAGTGCCCGCTGCGCTCCGTCGTCGCGGGCCCGGAGGGTCCATTGAACCTTTTCGAGAGGACCTAAATACCGAAAAAAAAGTCCTAACGGACTGTTCTCGATGGTCCTTGTCACAACATTGTTTCCGGAAAAATGGCTTCGATCCGCTTCGTTTCGGCTCCGAGGGGGCAGGTGCGATTTAATTTAATAACCGTCCATGATTACCAGCCAAACAGGCCACTAAACCCTATCGTGACAAATCTTTTTAATTTCCTTCTCGTCTCAATTGGTCGACGCAAACTCTTGTCGTTACTTTGTTTAGATTCTCTTGTTATAAATATGCAAAAGACTTTTTTTTAAGTATTAGGTGTCGAGGCATGTTTTCTTAGACATTCAAAATTTTAATTCTCCTGCAACGCTTTTTTAAGTACCTACTTCATTTACATAGATTTAAACGCTTCAGACACATTTGAACGTTCCTTTATTGAGAAAATTGTCAGTTATCAAAACTATTCGACAAGAATAGTACGGATAATCTCGCATGCACTACAATAACTGCTTTTTGACTTTTTGTCCTTTCTCTTCTTGTAACTTTTCCACTTCACCCAAAACTCGAAAGCAACGCGAATATACCTGACGAGATGTCGCTTTCATCAACACAACAATAGATCCCGGATGAATAATTGAAGAACCTCGGTGATAATCCGCAATTTATTTAGGGACTCTTTTCAATCCGAACGGTTCTTTCTATGCTAATCAGATTTTGATCCATTTCAATTACATATACCTTCTTTCAATTTTTCCTTTCTGAATAGCGATCTATTCAAGCTGACAAGTTTTGCGAATGCAAAAATTCAGATCGGAAAAAGTTTAATGGTTATGTTAATAAACGCGATTCAGATAGAGTGGAAATTTAATACAATTTAATACAAATGCAATAGAATACAATTTCGTTCAATATAAACGTAATACAATTATGATGAAATTTCAATGAAAGTACAATATCATTATGCAATAAGAATTTTTACACAATTAAATATCGACTCTTTTCGAAACTATGAATATAAACCGAATTCTCAATTTTGCAGAAAGGAAAATAGATTTATAAGATTCCAGTCTCGAAACCGCAGCGAATTGGACGGGTTCATGGGCTCGCGACGACTCCACGAAATATTCGACAATTTTTAAACTCGTTTCTGAACGCATTCAAACGTTGTCCAAACCAAGAGAACATTTCTTGGAATCGCGCGAATGCGTTTGTGGCCCCAACAATCCAACATACTTGTCCACATACTCGCAGGTATTCCGCGTGTACAGTAAAATCTTGGTCCAAAACGAAAACGGAACTCGACCCCTCACCCCTTGCTTCGGAGTATTAGGTCCTCTTCTTGCGTCCTGCGTCTTTACTTGAAGATCGTTTGGCGTTTCGGTAATTTCGGCAAGGAGCAGGCAGCCACTTGGTCCGATATCGTCCTTCTCCGGTTTCTTGCGGTTTTCCTTTCTTGTCGTGATCAAAGCCGGCGTTGCAATCTTCCACAACGGGGGGAGCATCGTTATGTGAAACCTCAATGTCAGGAACTCGCGAACCGAAACGATCTTTCTGTTTACCTCGTTCTTCTCTAATTGTATCGATTTTACGGTAAATGGACGAAATTGATACAAGAAATCAACAAGCAATTGACTCTTTTTATAATCACAGGTTCCTCGTTACACCTATACCATCCTAAAAAGGATTTGCTACATTTTAAATATTTCTGAAAGGGAATTTAAATTTTATTTTTTAATTCTATGTTACTTTAGATTCTACTTGTTGGATTTTATAATATTAAATATTTATTATTTTTAAGGAGGAATCGGAACAAAAGTTAGTCCAAACAAGTGTGGACACTTGTTTGTTTTTCACAAAATGAGCCGTTGAAATTTGCAATTTAATGAAAATTAAAAAAAATTGACTTTGGAAACGATTATTCAATTTGGGTAAATTTAAATCTCAAATTAAATAATAATAAACTGCACATTTTGTAAAAAATACAAGTGTCCACATTTCCACTAAAACAATTACATTAACTTATGTGTCTTCTATATCAAAAATCAAAATTATTCATTTGGGCTAACTTTTAT
This sequence comes from Ganaspis brasiliensis, assembly GCA_037103525.1. Classification (NCBI taxonomy): domain Eukaryota; kingdom Metazoa; phylum Arthropoda; class Insecta; order Hymenoptera; family Figitidae; genus Ganaspis; species Ganaspis brasiliensis. The sequence continues at coordinate 1,530,509 of JAZKLR010000206.1, read as the reverse complement.
TCCGATTGTTTGTCCGATTCTTCCTTAATGGTGAAATAGAAAAAATTATGATTATTATCTTTTTTAAATTATTTAAATTTAATTAATTAATTTAATTTAAATTTAAATTTACCATCTATAGATCAAACCAAGAGTTTATGGGCATCGAACGTATAGATGTCGCTTTGCCGGTAAAGTCGAAATCTTCGTTTCATAAAAAAAGTATTACTTGCGCTTTATGAAATCTATAATTAATTAAATGTATGTATTCTTTGAATAATGATGAATTACATGTAAGTCGCTATGACAACAAACACTTTATTTTTAAGGGCATATAATGGATTATGACGTCAATGGTATAGGCAAAATTTGTCTGTAACTTTTCTCTTAAAATATTTAATATTTTGTCACGAAACTTGGTAGAATTACCTAAAAAAGAAGTAGAAATGTATCTCTGACCTGAATTTGTTTGAATTTAGTTCCAAAATTAATTTTGGAAAATTCTCGAAAAATAGCATATTTTTTTAAAAATTAATTTTGGGACTAAATAGTTCAAACAAATTTGGGTCAGAGAGAGATTTCTAATGATTTTTAAGGTAATTCTACCAAGTTTCATGACAAAATATTTAATATTTTAAGAGAAAAGTTACGGAGAAATTTTGCTTTTACACTTAATAAAAACACTATAAATACTCTATATAGGTACACTAAGTATATATTCTCTAAAACTGAATTAGTGGTTTTCTACTCAAGAATTAGCGAAAAGTGAGCTACTATTAAATAGTAAGAATTTTACTAATTTTTTAGTATATAACTACTAATTTTTAGTAAAAAAACTACTAATTTGATAGTGAAATATCTACTAAATATTAGTAGTTATCTACTAAAATATTAGTAAAATTCTTACTATTTAATAGTAGCTCACTTTTCGCTAATTCATTAATAGAAAACCACTAATTCAGATTTAGAGAGTATGTATGTTAATTTATCATTTCTTTATTACCATACATTTTTTTATAAAATTCAATAATTTAAAATTTTTAATAAAAATAAACAATTAAATAAGCATCTCATTTGACTTGCTATTTGACAAAAACTATAAAAAACTAAACTATGATTTCAAAATCTGAAACAGTAGAATTTTTATCAATTTAATTACTAGTTGAGAATTTGACTAAATGAACTAGTAGTTTATTCCATTTTAACTAATTAAAATAGTACTTATTTAAATATGACTATAATTAAATTAGTTAAACAATAATTGTAAATTCTTTTTTTTTTGTTTATAAAATGATGTTCTTCCCTCATATTTATAAATAAACAATGTAACTTTTACAAAAGTATTATATAAATGTATTTCAAAAGTGAAATTATAGAAAATTGCATCAAAAAATGGAAAAAGTGCACCTAACCTAAAATTAACTTTCAACATTTATTTAATTTTTAAAAATCAATGAAAACTTTTTGCATTATTTTAGTTATTAAAAATAACTAATTTGAAAGTAAAAACTCAGCCACTAATTCAAATAGTAATATTTTTACTAAACATTTATTAAAAAATAACTAATTATTAGTCAAATTAATTTTTCGTTTATGTCAAAATAACTGATGTTTTAGTCATATTCTGTTTACTAATTCAATTAATCAAATCTTAACTATTTTTTAGTTATTTTTTTACTGATAATTGGTCATATTTTAATAATAATTAGTTATTAGACTCATATAACAAATTTTCAGATAGATGAAAGTTAATTTGAAGTATTTTTAAAATTTTGGAAATTTGAACGAATACTTCGCTTCCTCTGTGAGGAATAAAAAATGATAAAAAGTCTTATAAAATAAAATTTGTAGTAAATATTATAATTCTCACTAACAACAGAAACTGATTTTTATAATTGTAATTTATTAATAGTTAAACAATTCATATCTTATGGACATATATTGTTTTTATGATAATGGGTCTATATAAATTATTTGTAATAGATCAAATTAAGAATGAAACTGAACTAAAATTAGAAAATAATGGACAGGAAAGAAAATTATGCAAATAATGACATAAGATGTACTCTTGAATTATGACTAGGTCAGAACACATAGTACGTATTTATGACAACCTAGAGTCTTAGGAACTTACAACCCTTCAACTTGCACTTATTGTTCAAACTTTGCATTCAGTAATTTAATCATGATAAATGGAAAGTAAAGTTAAGACATCAATCGTTCTTTTTTAAACAAGGTCATCAAAATTACTGTATAATTAAATGTACACCTATGTTTAACATTTTTATTATTCACTTGATTTTAGATTATATTCACCTCATTTGTTACACAAACATACATTTTCCATATACTTTGTCTACTTTTATTGTTAAACTCAATTTTCGTTTTACTACTGTTTCAATAATGTTCTCTTCAATAATGTTATACCATGTTTCAGTTATTTTTCATTGACAATCAGTTGGCACATATTTATTTCTATTAACCATTTCTTCTATTTTTGTAAAACCGAAAATTAAATTTACTATTTCTACAAAAGCAGAAAAAATTTCAAAAATATTGATTGATAAATATAAACTGAAATGGAAGAGAGAAGGCTATTTTATTCATACAGATTTATTGCAGAATTATTTTCGCGATATTTTTTTATGTGAAAAAAGTCTGATTTTTCATGGTAATAACAATGGAAAATTGAAGATTGAGAAAATGGTTTATAGCGTTCGTCGAAGGCTTCGGATCCAATTACTGGCAAAGAAAACTTAAAATTTACTACAGAAGTCGATGAATCAATCTTGTAAGTTATGTCGCGTTAAAGAAAAGATTTTACTGCAGCAAAACAATGGTCGTTGCTCGATTGATCTTACAGCATTACAAAGTGAGTTTTCTCGTGTACCGCAGACTATAATCACGAACAGACGTATATTTTACATATTGTACGATCGCTTACGTGGCTCGATCTAAAGAGATAACTTCCACATATAACAAGGACGTAGACAAAAGGGGGAAGTCCGAGGTTCATCCCTCTTTTGAATTTTCAAAAAAACTAGTGCCAGCTGAAAGGAATGGTAATCCCGAATGCGATGATATCATAATCCTGTATTTATCATGTATATTCATCCATTGAAAATAACTCTCCGACAATACTTTCTTTCAATATTCTGATTTTTAATATTTTAGCAAAACATAAAAAGTTCATGTAACGTATAAAACCTACAGCTCTTTCTTTTTTTTATTATTTTCAATTATTTTATTTGATTTCACTTCACATGATGAAGTGTCCATTTATCGTGTGATCATTAATCAAAAGTTTTTGCCGTAATGAAAAATTTGAATAGATATTCTACAGATATTAAAAATGAGCTCTCGCTTGGTTTTGCATATACGTATTTGTGATCAAGCGATAGTTTTTTGTTCGAGGCATTCCTCCCTCCTGTGTTCTCCTTTTTGCGCGTTCTCTCTTTATTTCGCGGTTCGAACGAGCCAACCAGTTTTCAAACTCTCCTAACTAGCATGTGGGAGCATGGGTCGACGAACGATGTGCTCATAACTCTTGATATGTGTATCGAAAAATCGTATTTTCAACTTGAACGATGCCAAACAGCTTTCACTTGAACTACCAGTTTTAGTCGGTAATGCAGATTGTAGAATTTCATCTTACCGACAGTTACTCATCAACACAAAACTCTCGAGATTTCAATTTACCAACTAGTAGTCAAAGTAGATTTCTGTTTTCAGAAGCAACCGTTGCTACTTACCGTGTGCTTCATGGTTACTTTTTGTCGATAAAGTAAAACCCTCCAGACTATAATAAAATAATAATTACTCTTTATCTTATCAACTTGCTTTATGAAAATAATAATTTTTATAATCTAATTATCCTCAAACATCACAAATTCAAAAAATAGCTATTAAACAATTTTTATTTAACGAAAAAGTTATATTTATTTTTTCACATAAGATACTCGCATTTTAGCTCTTATGTAAACAATAAAAAATGTTTTTATCTTATTCAAACAATGTTATTTTAAAATGTATGTTTTCTTTTTAGTTTTGATAGAATTTCCAATGATTATTTAATCTTGATTTAAAAATATCACTCGTGAGTAAAAAGTACAAATGGTATTTTACCAAAATTCATTCTCATTTATTCCTTTTGCAAAATTATTTTTTATTTTGGAATATTTTGTGACTCACTTGTTATTTTTTCTTTAGAAATCACTAAAAAAAAATTGTCACGCGTTTCAAAGGTTCAAGTCCAAATATCTCGTGTCTGGTCGGAAGTAAATCATTTCGGCTGTAATCTTCCCAAGACATCATAAATCTTGTCAGTCCATTGATTTGTAGGCTAATCGGTCCAAAGGTACTTTGCAAAAGACATTTACTTATCTTTGCATATTTTTACATTATTATTGGGAAAGTCAAATGGTCCAAATGCCTTTGTATTATTCATTTTTAAAATCTGAGAGTTTTAGAATCAAATGTAGTTTGTTCTGAATTATGTTGAATATACTTTCCTAAAAAAAAACGTTCTGATTGCAAAAAAATTATGTCGCGTGTCAGAAGAGACGAAAATTGCTTAGGTATAGACTACTTTTGCTTGGTTTTCAGTATCTTTTGTTAGTTTTGAATTACAAAACATTAAAAAATACGAAACTTGATTTTCAAAATATCTTTAATAAAATAAATTTAACGTCCTTAAAAATGTCATTTTAATGAACAATGTTGACACTTTTTATTCTGTTGAAGAAAATTACTTAATACTAATTTGCCAATGATCGTTCAATTCTGATTATTTTATAATTGACTATACGTATTACTGTGAATATCACATAAAATGTTTGTGACTTTATTGTTTATTAATGTTTTGTAATTAATATTTAATATTTTGTAAAATGAACTTCGCTTTATGGTTTTTATAATTAATTTTAAAAACTAATATAATTATGTGTCATTTTTATTATTATTAAGAGTTTATTAATAGAAATTGTTTTATAATATCAAACAACAAATCAATTATTAGTTAAGGAGTTTTATTATCTAGGTGCACTGAAAAATAAACATTTTTTGGAAATTTTTATTTTGGAAACTATTCAATGGATCCAATAAAATTTTGAGGCTTTATTATACATGTTTTGAAATACATTAAAATTTTTTTTATTCCAACTTCTGATACAAAATGGCGTCTTGGCAAGTGCTAAACAAAACATATGTTTTTCCGATTTTACATACCCATGATTATACATTTTTATCGAAAATTCGTAAATTGGCGTCAGTTTGAAATTTTTTCATTTTTTCGTTAAAAATCGGCTTTAAATTTTTAATAACAATTTTCAATATTTTTCAATCTTAAAAAGCGTATGTACTTCCCTAGAAAATTGATCTAAGAAGCTTCAGTTAAAATTTCAAGTGAAACAGACAAAAATTGAGAATAAACAGTGTACACAGCTTTGAAAAATGTAGTTTTGAGAAAAAAGCATTTAAAGTTTCAAAACGTATTTATTAAATGAAATATTTAAAATATTTGCTTGGAAATTTGTTTACCCTTATCTGCTATTCTAGCACCATATAACTGTCCTTCCAGACTTTAAGGAATAAACTTCCGAAATTTTTTTTTAAACTTGGTATATCTACGTATTTTGACGTTCTAATTACAATAAAAAAAACGGGGGGTACCCATTATTCCGAAGTTTACTTTAAATTTTGTACAATTGAAACCATAAAAATAAAGCTTATATTAAATTTTAACAATAAAATGAAATTACATCTGTGTAATGTACTACTGCACGCGTGTAACTACATTGTTTATACTGCGCATGCGTGCAATGGTGCACTATTGCGCATGTGCAACTGCCATATTGGACTACTGCGCATGTGTATTTATTATAATTTTTTACTAAGGTTAAGGAAGTTGACTTTAAAATATTATTTAGGTTTTAAACCCATCAGTGATTAATAAATATTTAAATAATAACATAATATGATAAATACAGATATGTTTATTACTAAATAATTAAAAATTTAAAGAAATGTCTATTATTGTTAATGAAAAGCAATATTTTTGTTTCAGCTCTTCTGAGACAGAGTATGTCCCCAGTAGCAGACACCTTGATGGGTGGTGCAAAATCAATTCCGCAACCGATAATTGACTACTCTCGCTATGTGAGAAGGTATTCAAGTGGGCAAGAGTGTGGAAGTGCCTACTGCAAAGAACTTGGTTGCAGGGAGCACTTTCATTGCCTAGACTGCAGTGGACGAGTCTTCATCAAGAAAGAGGAGATGATCAGGCATTTCAAGTGGCACAAGAAGAGAGATGAGTCTTTGCAACACGGTTTCATGAGATATTCACCGACTGACGATTGTGCTGAGAGGCATCCTAGTAGGAGCTGTCCACACAACAAGAAACAAACACATTACCACTGCATTCACGATAACTGCGACAAGGTCTACATATCAACCTCTGATGTTCAGATGCACGCCAACTATCATCGAAAGGACTCTGCCATCATACAGGAGGGTTTCCAGAGATTCAGGGCCACCGAGAGCTGCGCAGCAGAACATTGTTCGTTTGCTGGTCAGAGGACCACACATTTTCATTGCCGACGACAGGGTTGTCGGTTCACCTTCAAGAACAAAGCTGACATGGGTAAGGCTAGTTTTTCAAAAGATAGATCTTGAGTTTCAAAATGATAAGTCAAAATAAAGACAAAGTAGAGTTGTTAAAATCAGAGAATATTCTAACCTAGCCCTCAGTCTTGCTTTTCTTCTTGAGGTACTATTTTTGTTAGAGCTTGAATTGAGTTTATGTTTCTTTTTTTTTCAGACAAACACAAATCATATCACATCAAAGACGAACAGTTTACGCGTGACGGTTTCAAGAAGTTCATGAAGTCCGAGGCATGTCCCTTCGAGCAGTGTAGGTTCTCGAAAGTGTGCAATCATATCCATTGTATAAGACCTCAGTGTAGCTATGTTCTCCACTCCTCAGGTCAGCTAATCTCCCACAAACGAAAGCACGAGAGGAACGACTCGGAGATAGCTTACAGGAAATACAAACAACTTGGAGCAGCAGGTGGACCACGACCACCCGGAACTTGGATGCCCGATGAGATCAGCTCCCAGAGTCTTTCTCTAAGCTTGAATGGAGAGAGTTCCAATGAGGGAAGAGTGTCTCCTTCTTTCTACTCGATGGACGATTCTTTCCAAAGTGCCAGTGACTTGGCAATGGATCTCACTTCACCTTCCACTGGTCCGTCAACAGCAACCGGTGCTTCTCAGAGTATCGAACAGCCGTCTCCAATTCAACTTCAACAACAGCAATTGACACCCGTCGAGTTGGCCTTCTTGGCACCAGCCTCTGCCGACTGTTCCTGTCATCTTGGCAGGGAGCATCATCATTGTGGTCTTGATCGCTGTGGTGCAACCCTCAGAGATCCACGGGAGGTCAGGGAACATCTTCGGGAGCACGAAACCCAAGAAAGGATCACCGATGCCTTTTTCGAAGAAGGAGGGTGCGACGACACCTGCCCTTACTTTGATAAAGAAAAACATTATCACTGCAATTGGGAGAATTGTCGTGAGGTTATTCTCGCGACTGACAAACCTTTTAGAAGACTGCAACATTATAAGATTCATGAGTACACATCGAAACAACTTGATCTCTCCTGCACGTCTCATGCACTCTCACCCGATGTCACATTAACTCACCTAACTAATATAGACGCAATGTTCAGGCGGAAAAGGGGAAGACCACCAAAGAATAGGGTGATTGAGATCTGGTCTGGTGGAGATCCTTCTCACACCCAAGATTCACCTCAGGCAATATTCACCAGTTTCAAATTACCTAAACCCACCACTCCAACTCTAACATTAAGTGCCATTCAGGATGATAGAGAAGGTAGTTTGTCCCCAACTAACAGCACCGGTGAACCTGAAGGTTTTGTTACCTATAGTTCTGAAGGTTGTCCCGATTCAGCCTGTTCTTTAAGATCCACGAGGCACCATCACTGTTCTCAAATCCGATGTCACTTCTCCACAGAAAGACCAGATCAGCTGTTAATGCACAGTAAAGACTTTCACGATAATGTGGACATTTTACCCGGCTTTTCCTTCTTTGACAAGATGATAGATTGTCGATTGCCTGGCTGCCACAGCAACCGAGTGAATCGACATTTTCATTGCACGAGGCCCAATTGCGGATACTCTTTCGTAAGATACTCAACCATGTCACTTCACGAGAAGCAACACCATGGAGAACAACAAGGAGCGGAGCAGAATCAAGAACCACAAATGCTGCCCCAGGCTTTGGTCCAGGAGTCAAAACCCAGGATACAAGTGAAGAATCCTGCAGAGCTAATTGAAAAACAGGAGGAGAACATGGAAGAAAGCAAATCCATTGTCGACGAAAAGGAACCTCAGATTCCTAGTCCAGATACTAACAAAACTATGGGTGAGTTTCATATTAAGAGAGCACGAAGACTTGAGCACCCTCATTTACTGTTAGCTATACGATTTTCGTTTGGTAGTTTTCTTAAAGTACAACGAATTCAGACACATTTACACAAATTTGAGTTTGCATGTTCATTGCACGTAGACGCACTCAGTATACATTAAAGTTTACAGTTGACTAGAGTTTAAAGAGTTTTTAGCAACTATTGTCTTTTCTGTTTCAATATTTCAATAAGAGTTTTTTGTGTTGAGATAATTAGAAGCATTTTCTACTTTACACGGTGGTTGTATTATAGTGGGAGGTATTTGAAGTGTTGGTTGTTTGGTTGATTGTTGCTAGTGGTGAGGGCGGCAGGCACCTATTATCCGGTCAGCGGACCGCCGAGCGAACCCGCTCTTCCGGGCGCCATGCTATCCATGCGAACTTCCGTGCACCAAGGTTCGTGTCTCCGACCAGTTTTCAGTGCTTTCAATTCTGTAGTTATAATCATTTTATTGCCAATTAGAGCCTGGAAGCTATTCTAATCAACTTGTTGATTTAAAGTTCCCAGACTCTTGGCAGTGTTTATATTTTTTATTTCAATTAAAAACTGACCAAATTGTAAGAATGTAGCTGCATTAACACTAGTTCGTCTCGCACTTAAGAGTAAATGTTCTTTAAAGTTGTATTCCTAAAGAAAAAGAAGCATTTTTATCTACCAAAGTAGCAACTTTCTTAAAATTTTGTCAGTATACACGGAAAACAATTTGATGCAACAGGCATATTTCCGAGTAGGAAAAAAAATTATTCGAAATTCGGAAAATAATTTAGAACGAGCTATATTCTTTACTCAGTTTGGTGTCACCGAATTGTGATGTTCTTTCGTATTATTACCACTTGTGTAGAATTCAATTCTCTTGTAACGTTTCAATAGAAGTTATATGAGGAAAGTTTATGATATAACCTAAAAGTAGGGTATTTGGCACCCTTCATTTTGAGACTTTAGAATATACCTGCTGTTCAATTATGTCATGGACACTATTCATGTAACCTCAATTCAAACTCTACAAAAGAATTTAATTTCACAAAAGCAGAATTAATGCGGAAAAACCTCTTAGTTCGGTTTAGACACTCAGGGTACAGGATATGTTCTTCCCCAATTATTTTCAGGTGTGCCCAGTTATTGTTTTTAATTAGGTTATTGATGCACCCATTCATAAAAGCAAAGATCAATGTGGCTACAAAATTAACGACAATCATGGATTCACACAATTTTGAAATCAAGAAGACTAGAGGAGAGCCAAATAAGTGGTGGGGTATGCGTATAAACCAAAAATTGTAAATTGATGCAGGTATCAGTTTTCCCCACATATAGATGTCTCCACCTGAAAAACAATTTATTTTCACTTCTAAAGATATTACACACCGAGAAGCGGCGATAACACTAGCGACAACTACATTTATCCTACGCAACTACAAAAATCTCGTTGGCTAGAGAGAGATGGAGATATTGCTGTCTTTTTCTAGCCAATGAGATTTTTGTAGTTGCGTAAGATTAATGTAGTTGTCGTTAGTATTATCGCCGCATCTCGGCGTGTAATATCTTTGTCGCTTTAACCCTCACCTGGCCCTCCTGTCTCTAATCTTCTTGGTTAGATGTTTATTTTCTGATTTGACACAGTAAACGTACCTTTAAGCGCACCCAGCGCACTCTTCTGGCATATCTGCTGTACTATTAGGCCAATATGTTCAACAATATACTTACTGATTTAGCTCTCTTAGTCGGTACAAAATTTACACTAAACTATAGCAATACAAGCTCCGCGTATCTTGCACTAAAATGTTTTCCGTGTGAAAAATTTAACATTAAAGTTATTTAAATCTAATTTAAACTAAAAACTTGTAAATTAGAATTTTAAAATTCTAAACTAGTGAAATAGAACTCTAAAACTCTATTTTCAGCATCTTATTTTAATCGAAAACCTTTTCCTATTACAGAGACCCAAGTGATACCGTCTACGAGCTCCAACTCACCTCACATTCTCTACGGACCAGATCAAAGTTGCAGCCGGCCATTCTGCAAACTCAAACGGAAGAATCATTACCACTGCAATGCTTGCAATCAGGCATTCTCCGAATTGGACCGATTAGTCGCTCATATTGCGAAGCACTCTACGGGAGCGATTCTAAGCCAACAACAACACGAGATAACACCGCAGTCCTCGAACCACATGCAGCACGACTACCTCGCTCAATTCTCGCAGAAGCACGACTTCATGTCGCAGAACGTCCAAATGGTTCAGAACTTCCAAAATCAAATGCAGCGTCAAATGCAGCAGACTCTGGGTCAAATGAACCATCAGCCACAAGCCAAAGAGATAAAACTAGAAAGTCCAAGGCTGAGCAATGAGAACAACCAGATAAATCCAGTCAAGCGGGAACCTGTCGAGAACCTAAAGGACGAAACCAACTGCAACACTCACGATAATGAAAATGGCCAAATCTCCCAACCTTTTCCACCTAGTGTGCAACAGACCCCAGTTCCTCCCGGTTTTGAACTAGATCTCAGTCACGGTTTTCATTTCCCGAGTCCTGCTGTCATGGCCGCCATGAATCAGCAATTCGCCTTGATCAATCAAGCACTACCACCTTTTCTTCAACATGGCAGTATATACGCCGGAGGCCCGGGTCTGATGTTCGCTCCAGGCTTGCCGTCTGCAAATTTTCTGCCAGCAGGGCGAGACGAAAACCCTCTAGCTTCTCTTGCAGCTAACTTAAATTTAAAAAGGGCCCTGTCGCCTACTGATAATTCTCCGGACGCTAAGAAACAACGACTCCATCATTCAATGCGAATGCTCAAGGACGAACCTGTCCCTGACGGCTATGTCAGATTCCGGTTTAATGAAGACTGTCGATACCCTCACTGTGGTTACAGAGAACATCAAACTCATTTTCATTGCATGCGTCAGGATTGTGGATACTCTTTCTGTGACAAGACGAGGTTTGTTCAGCATACTGCAAGACACGAGCGTCTTGACACTCTAATGGGAGGCGACTTTCAGCAGTACAGGGCTAATGTTCCCTGCGGAAGAGCTCAGTGTGCTTACACTTCATCCTTAGGTTCCATGCAGAATAAAGCATCACATTTTCACTGCCTCAAGTGTGATTTCGTGTGCACTGACACGAACAAAGTTGTGGCCCATAGAAGACAACACGCCAAGTTGGACAGTATCGCGGCTGCTGGATTCCAAAAGTTCACACCAAGTCAACCTTGTGGCGCTGTTCAGTGTCAACATTCTGGGAAGCAGACGCATTATCACTGTCTTCAATGCCAGTATGCTGTTCTCGGTCTTGCGCAGATGTCTGCGCATAAATACAGGCACATGGATGGCTGATGAACATAGAAGTGATCCAATGTTTAGTTACGAGAAATATTGAAACCTGTACAGTTAATGAAAGGAAGAAAGTGAAGCTGCAAGACCTGTACAAAGAAAGAAACAACAAATGATAGATTGTTAGCACAAATTTTGGTGTTTCGAAAGAACCTTGTGAACTTTACGGTGACGAAATTTTTAGACTTCTGAAATATTGTACACTTTATTAATTGTAATATTGAATCGCCACAGACATTCCTTAAGAGAATTTTGGTCCTAAGTGCGATTTAAAAGAGCCTCAGATGACGAAAAAGAAGACAATAATAATCAATGAGAGAATCAATATTAATAGAGAGATATATAATAGCTTTAGCACGAAAAAGACAAACTGTAACGTATTTAAAAGAGGGCCTTGTACATTTGTATGCTCTCGTTAAGTGTATTCAGCGATAAAAGTGGAGAATATCGACCTAGATTAGGATAGACCCTTAGTTAGTAAATGTATTATATAGCTTTAGAGAAATCGATTATCAATTATGAATTGTAGAAAATTATAGACCGATTGAGTCAGTGCAGATTCTTGATCGGAAGTCATGCTTAGTATACGAGTCAATTCGATCGTCGTAACGAGCGAAGAATATTTAATGTAGCAAAGCTTTTTCTGTCTTCTCAAGACTGAAGGAAAGAAGCGATTATCGAATCGACCAATGACAAAGATTATAAAATAAAAGACAAAACGAGAAAGACGAAACGTTAAACAGCGTTTTTACGATCGACCTTGAATGGTCACACTCTTATCGTACTAAAGATAGAGCTTTTTGGGTGCGTCCAACAAGCTTAGTAGAATCGTATTATAAACAGTATTGTGGAACGTTTTAATAATTAAAAAAAAAAGACTGCCAGCCGAGAGAGGAGCAAAAAACGATAAGAGAAATGGATTCGAGTGAGAGAAATGGAGAGAGAGAGTGAGAAAAAGATAGTGAAAAAGAGAGAAAAAAAAAGGAAAAGACAAACGTGATATGATAAATTAGGAAAGAGTGGAGAAGACATTCAGTCTAAAGTTAAAACAGATATTGCGAGATTTTAAAGATATATTGCGAAATGTCAAAGTATATATTCGGCATATACTCTAAAACGTTGATCGGGAGGTAATAAAATTTTTTAATGTGTACATGTTTGTGTATAATCGTTTTTAAGCTAGGTTCTCGTGCTTTTATTGTTCCTGTAAAGGATGCTCAAGAGGAAACGATCCAGTACACTTTGATTTTGTAGATCTTTCTTCCGCCTGACCCTCTGAACTTTATCATCTTTATATACTTGTTGAGATGACAAACAATGAAAAAAGATGAGGACTAATTCCGAGGGACTGGTTCATGTATTTATAAAAAAAATACGAGAGAAGAGAAAAGACATACGACACATATTTTTTTGAGGATTGTAAATGTAGATCGTAGGAATTGCGAGACTCGCTGACAACGCGCTAGGGTGCCTTTAGGGTTTTTTCAACTTTTAGGATCGTGCCTTAGCAACGCATACTCGTGCAACGGCTGTAAAACACAGAGATCGACGAATGCAATGTCAAATAATTCGAGGAGACGAGAACTTATTCAGGTTACTGTACAATATTGTTGTGCCGATCGAAACACGATAATTCTATTACAAAAGCGTACGACATTAGTGCCTTAAAGCAATACAAAAGTCGAACAGAATTAACTCAGCGACTCTGTGAAAGCGTCTCTGATTTTTATTCCAGTTTATTCTAACTTTGCGCAACTTGAATTCGCTAATGATTTGATACTTTGAATTTTTGAATATTTACTTTCGCAAATTGTGGTTAATTTTATTATGCTGTGAAGTCTTGTGTTAGATTTCAGAGTCCGCAAAATTAAACAGAAATAGTAAATTCTCTATTGTTTTAGCAACAAATGTGCATCTTGTACAGTGAATTTTATTATCTGCAATGCGGAAAAATTTATAATTGCACACATTTGAAACATTTATAATTAATTGTTTCTAAAAGAGTATATATTTTAAACCATTTTTGGTTTAGCATTTCACGAAAAATCCTTGGAGTTCCTGAGAAGTTCTTGAAAAATTTCCAGGCATTTCTGAAAAACTACAGGGTATTCCTGGGAAATCCTTTGGAATTCATGCGAAATTCTTCTGAAATCCTTGGGTATTTCTGAAAAATCTCTGAGAATTTCTGGGGACATCGTTGACATTCCTGAGAAAACGCTGGGAATTCCTGCAAAATTTTTAGGAAATCCTTGGGAATTCTTAGTTGATTTCAGGGAAATTCCTGGGTATTTCTGGAAAATATCTGGAAATTCCTTGGAAATCCCGAGGTATTCCTAGAAATCTCTGCGAATTCCGTAAAATTCTTGTGCATTCCCGAGAAATACTGAGGCAGTTGTTTGGAATTCCTAAGAATTCCTAGATGAATCCTGGTAAAACCGTGGATATATCTGGGAAAACTCTGGAAAATCTTGAAAAATTCAAAGGAATTCTGGGTCATTTTTGAGAAATCTCTGGGTATTTCTGGGAAATTTTGTGGAATTGTAAAATTCCTGGGCATTCCTGGAACTTTTTAATTAATTCCTGGGAAATCTTCGGTAGTTCTTGTAAGAAATCTTTGTGAATTGTTGTGAAATTCCTGGGCATTTTTGAAAAGTCATAGGGAATTCATGGGAAACCAATGGGAATTTCTGGAAAATTCTCGGGAATACCTGGGACATTCTTGGGAAATCCCTAAGAATTCATGGGAGTTATTAGGGAAATCTTTGAGAATTCTTGGATAATTCCTGGGAAATTTTAGGAAATTCCTGCGAAATCTCCGGGAAAACCTTAGGAATTCCTGCGAATTTCTTCTCCAAACCCTGGGTATTTCTGAAAAACTCTGAGAATTCGTAAGGAATTCATTGCCATTCCTGATGAATCGCTGGGAATTCTTGAACATTTTTTAGGAAATCCCTGGAAATTCTTAGTTGGTTTAAAGTAAATTCCTGGATATTTCTAGGAAATATCTGGAAATTCCTTTAAAATTCGTGAACAATCCTGTGCAATTGCAAGAGATTTGTTAAAAATTCCTTGTATTCCTGAGAAATCATTGGAAATTCCTAGTTGATTCCAGATAAATCGCTAATTATTTTTGTGAAATATCTTGAAATTCCTGGGAAATTTTTGTGAATTCCCGTTAAATTCTTGGGCATTCCTGATAAATACCGTGAAATTTGTGGTAAATTCCTGGGAATTCTCAGTTGATTCCTGGTAAATCTTAGAATATTTTTGGGAAAACTCTGGAAAATCTTGAAAAATTCTAAGGAATTCTGTGTCATTCTTGAGAAATCCCTGGGTATTTCTGGAAAATCTTTGGGGAATTTGTGTAAAATTCCTGGGCATTTCTGGAAATTCCTTAATGATTCTTGGGAAATCCTAGGGTATTGCTGGGAAATCTTTGAGAATCCTTGTGAAATGCCTGCGAAATTCTTAGGACATCCCTGGAAATTCCTAGTTGATTCCTGGGAAATCCCGGGATGTTCTTATGAAATCTTTTGAAATTTCTGTCAAATCGCTGGGAATTTCTTGGAAATCTCAGGGAATTCGTGGGAAATTCCTGGAAAATGTCTGAAAATTTTTGTAAAATCTCTGGAAATTTTTGGTAAATCTTTGTGAAATTCCTGGGCTTTCCTGAAAATCACAGGGAATTCGTGGGAAATCCAGGGGAGCTCCTGGAAAATTCTCGGGAATACCAGAGACATTCTTGTGAAATCCCTAAAAATTCCTGGGAGTTATTAGGGAAATTCTTAAGAATTCTTGGAGAATTCCTGAGCAATCCTTGAAAATCAATATTTATTCCTGGGAATTGTAACATTTATTTACAGGTAATAAATTTTACTAAACAGAGTACATACTTAATAGCGAAAAGTCTAAAATAAAGAATTCATTTTTTAACAAACAACAAAAATCAATTTACAAAACTTCATCATTATTACATTAGCGATCAAATATCACGATAATTAACATTTTTATATTTACAGTAATATTACAGCGCATCGGAATTAAATAATACTCTATAAAAATTCTGTTCAGTAACTTAAATTTAGAAAATAAGAGTTAAGAAGTTTGCCGAGTACAGCACATTTTTTGCTAAAATAAAAAATCCAAGGAACGAAAACGTTCGTGCAGAACTCCAGAAAATGAAGAATTGCAAAAAGTAAAATCAGAGACGTAATAAATGAAACACGTTTTTCATAAGACAGACAGAGACCCAACCGCAAGTTGATAGTCTTAATTGTTTTATTTTAATAGTAGCATTCCATAGGAAATACATACACGTTGATCTTAATAGTCATCCGTCTTAGCCCGTTGGTTTACGATTTTTCTGTGATTGTTGATTAAAAAAAAAAAAAAAAAAATAGAGAAAAGAAATAGATAGAAATATTAAGAAACTCGGAGTATTGTACAGATCCGATGACAGAAACTCGAGAGTTCGAGCTCGATTTTCTGTTTGAATGAAAAATCGTATTTCTACGTGGCTAGGTTAGCCAGCCATATGAGTGCCATATCACAAGAAAGACGCGAAAGTCGCGAAATGTATCATTATTATTCCTAGCGAGCGAGCGAAGGGCAGAGGAAAGAAGCAGACGAAAAATTTGTAAAATATTTATTTAGAGTGTGAAACACTGTTTTCTGAGTGGGTGAAAAACAAAAAAGATATAAACCGTTATTAATAACGTCTTATCTCATTTTGACAAGTTGTTCGTATTTATTGGAAAAATTATTTATATTTTATGAATTTGATGTTTCTAAGCGCAGCTTTTTTTAATGTTTCACTTTCGGAAATTAATATAGCTTTAAATTTTTTTCCTTTTGGCAAAATTTTACATTGTTTTTATGAAAATTATATTATTTTATGATAAGTTATTTTTTTGTTTAGGTAAGGCGTTATTGATACAAAAAGGTTTCAAGGTGCGATAAAATATAAAATAAAAAAAAAGAGACGTTTCGAAGCATACGACTGTAAAAATGACGATATATTATAAATATATAAATAAATAAATATATATATGTATGTGTAAGAAAAGACAGGAAGTTAAGGAGTTTAAAAAAGACAAAAGGGCGTTCATTTATATAATGTCGTCAAAAAAGTTTCGTTGACAAGTTTGCACTGCAAATCAATAGAACACCGTATTCACTTTAGGAGAATGCGACTCACGATCGTATCGCAAAAATCGAGACACGCTAGTGTATAATGTAGTACTATTTGGAACTAGAGTACGGTCCTTAGTATTAAACGATATCTGCTGTATGAAAGAGGAATTATTATATAACTTTATCTATTATTAATTAATTAATTAATTAATTAATTAATATCGTCTATTATTATATTATTATTAAACCACATCTTATGTAGCTGTGATTTTGCTTTCAAAAAGTAAAAATTAAAAATATTTATAGCAATCAATATGGTCTTTTCTCTTTATTTACAATCACGAGTATTTTTTCCATTCAACTATCATCATTGTATTAACTTGACCGAGACCTCGGAGCGGAAGAGGCGGCAGTGAATTCTCTTCAATTGCATCGATATGTTATAGTGTATGTTTTTTCCACTATTTTTTATCGTTCACTAAAAATCCTATTCACTTGGTATACTATTACAGTTCTGAAAATTTTAATTATTCAATATTTGTTCATTTGAAAGATTTTTCAAATTATTTAATATTTATAATTTGATCGAAATTGTTTTATGAACTGATTTTTTTAACTATTTAATTTATTATTTAAAAAATGTACATTTAAAAAAGTATATAATAATGATACGAAATTCTTACTTTTGTTAGTTAATGAAATATAGTTTTAATTGGGAAATTAATTAATTACGACATCTCTAAAAATGTTGCATTGACGATAACGCGGGCATTTTGTGAATGAGAAATAAGAATGCTATTTTTACGCAAATTGACACAATAATATGGTCTGATAATGGCATATTTAGGACTGATAAGTTTCAGAAAAACATTTCATTAGGCCTAAGTGATGTTATCTTCTTTTTCTGATACATATTTAAAAATATTGACTCAGTTTGATGACCACTTTAAATTTCAGTTTCAGTCCAAAAAATGCCAATATTGTCGTAAAATACATTAAAATAAATCAAAACATTTGTTTACATTTACCTGAGTAAAAATATTAAATCAATCATTTTTAAATTTGAATAACAGTTATTCAGTAAAAATATTAAAAGGTATTAATCACTATAATAATAAGATTCATGACAATTATAATAATAATAAAAATAATAATGATATTATTATTAACTAATATCGCTTATAATTTTAAATTATTCAAACTTTAATCAATTCTGTCTATTGATCTAAATTTGCCTTTATTCATATTTTAATTAATTAATACTTTAATGTTTAATCGCTGGTCTTTTAACATGGATAATTAAAATACCATTAATTTAAATCGTATTAAATAAAACTTTTAATTAATTCCAAATTATCGTCAATTTTAAAAGAACTAGAATGATTAAATTAACATAAATTTATATTTTTTACTTTTGATCGATTATAATTTCATAATAGCCTCAAATCTCAATCATTTCTAATTGTAACAGGTTTAAACTGGAAATTAATTTTAAACTGAAATTAAAATTCGATGCACTTCATTTAAAGTTTTTCGAAAATCTAACCTGACCAAACAATTGAAATTATTCGAGTTTTGATGAATCACAAATTCTATTTTCTCAATTTCATAAAAAAATGTAAATAATTTAAATAAATTTTCAAATATAAATTCCAAAAATTTGTATCAAATTATTTTTTATATAAAAATTATAATATATAGCTACTGTACAAAATTATAATTTTTTTAATTTTCTTGAACATTTTTTTATAATAAGCGTAGAAAAAGCTACAAATAATTATTTTAAAAAATTAAAATCACTTGGATATAAGTATCTAAATGAGACATTTACAAAAATTCAGAATGAGAAATCTAATATGGTAGATAATTTAAACAAGTTTTTTAAGAATCATCTACAAAAATAAGTATTGTAGAGGAATTCATGAACAGTTTCATTGAAAGTAATTAAATAATCTATTTTAAATAACCTATAATGAAGGAAATAAATAAAATATTTTCTTGAGAATATTTATAGAGTATAAATTTTTTGAGTCCTAAAATTTCTTACCGGACATACAAGAAAATATGAAATATTATTATATGAAAAAGCTCCCAATCAAAAAACTTAAATTTTTTCTTAATAAAAATTTTCGTTATTCCAGTAGAAATTTCACTAATATTATTTAAAAATCATTGTTTATACTTTGTCTACATTCAAAAAAATCGTCAAACTTAATTAAAACAATAAAATAGGCTTTAAATTGAGTTTACTTTTAAATTAAAAAAAGTTGTTGTGACTCTATTTTTAAACATGTCATGAAATATTTTTTACCATATGTTTGTCTCGTAGTTGGATGAAAGATAACGTAACTCGCAGCTTCTATACAGGATTATATTGTATTAATAGAGTCGATAAGCAGATCTTAAAACTTAATAAAAAAAATATGACAAATTTTAGAACTCAATATTTGATTAATTACGTGAATAATAAACAAGATTTAAGAATAAAGTTTTGATTAAATTAACTTATCGTAGAATTCATAAACATGACCTATTTTTCTAAAAGTTCAACGCTCTAGAAAAGATTCTTACAACAATTTAATAATCTTATTACAGGACATTAGCATGCATCTTTTTTACTTTATACATTCGTTAATTTTAAATATATTTTCTAAGCTAATGAATCTCATTAGTAAAATAAGTAGATAAATTAATTAAATTTTGTAATTTTGCTTCCAAACAAATGCTCCGTTCACTCAAGACAAAATTACTTTTGATCTGTTCAAGAGAATATTCACATAAATAAATTAAAAATAAGAATTAAATTAAATGGTAATAATTTATTAGAAAGAAAATAAATATTAAAATTAAGTATAAAATAATTAAATAGAAATAACTGATGAATAAAATATGAGAATGAAGATAATAAATTTATAATGAATTAATAAGAATTGTTTAAATTTAGAATTTAAAAACTTAATATAAATTAGAAATTGTGTTGCATACAAAAATTATTTTAAAAGCGCTAAAATATCGTATATTATATCGGATTCACATTTTAAAGGCTTGTGATAACATATCAGTTATTGCGATTTTTCTACGAGCGAGCTGTAGATGTGCAGTTTCCGTTAAAGCGAATATATGATTCACAAGTCCAGACGATTTTATTTTTTATCTGATTTGAGATTTCTTTTTTATAACACGTGTTTATTTGATAAAAGTACTTAAGGTCGCGACAAATTGTGCTACTTTTTAAAATTTTCCTTCAAGGTCTTGTTTATGCTGAAAAAAATAACATACATATTGCTATTATAAGTGTGTTTGCAATTTAAAAAATTTTAAATATTCGCAATAATTTATAGATTTTTTTTTTTGTTAACATCAAGTGATAGCAGATTGATTATATTTATAAGTAAAAAAAGTCGATATCACATTGTAAAAAATGAATCTTATCAAACAAAATTACCTAATTTAATTGATTATGCACATACAGTTTCATTACACTGAGATAATTAATTATACATTTTTTAATGTGGCGATTAGTAATAATGTACTATTACGTGTATAATATATATGCAATAGAGAATTTATTATATAGTTAATAGCGTACTTAAAATAATTTATAATTATATTGTATTCTTTATTTGAAAGAAATTATTATTTTATTGTATACTTGAAAAAAATTCAAGAAGTCAACGATAGCACAATAACAGACAACTGTTGACAACAATTATTACTTTCTTTATTTTATTTTTGGTAAAGACAAATAATAATTTTTGATGATTGAAAAAGAAACAAAATAATCCGAAGCATAATTTTTTTCAGCTTTCTAATAATGTATTGGTGTGAATTTAGAAAATACTTTCTATCCAATGTGCGAATAGAAGCAATATTAACAGACACGTGCAACATAAGGTTGCGAATTTGCACGAATAAGACTGCTTCAAAGCTGTTAATAGAATTCTCAAGTATTTATGACAGACAGTAAGTATAACAAACTTAGAAATGTTTAAACTCGCAGAAGTTCTTTAAGTTCAAAGACCTAAAAAATAAATACTAAAATGTTATTAATATCTCATATTGCTCCAGATAAAAATCTATAAGAATTAATTATATAAAAAAAATTCATATTCTGAGATTGTTGTACACCCGTTATTTGTCTACTCTGCAGCGTTCCCTGGTTTTACCTAATTGTTGTACTAAAAAAAGTTCAATTAAAAGTTGTTTATTTCTTTAAATACTACATCTTTTATTTATAACAATTTTCCACATTTTGCACATAACTCGAGGAATTTACAAAAATATGATTTTCTACCCCTTCACTTTGTCATATATTGTAATATAAAATAAAAAATAAAAAATAATTGTATTGAAAAATGTTTCTTACAAATGCTGAAGAGAATTTTGTGGTTTATGAGATTGCTCTCCACAACTTTTTGCTGAAAAGTAATGGTTTGCAAGCTATCCGTAAAATAAAATTGCTAAAAAATATCGGACAAATTTGTCACACAAGAAGGTGAAAAACTCAGATTTACACTATTTTTACTCTTACTTTTCGATTAATAAAAATTTGGCCGCTTTATAATGAAGCATTGTTGTAAAAGTTATTGGTTTTGTATTACAATTTTTCGAGTAGAAATATGTGTAGTATATATACGTATAAGGCGGTCCCAGTATTTGTGCACTTTGCAGCATTCCTTAGCCTTAACTAAATGTTG
The DNA here is from genome assembly GCA_037103525.1 of Ganaspis brasiliensis. Classification (NCBI taxonomy): domain Eukaryota; kingdom Metazoa; phylum Arthropoda; class Insecta; order Hymenoptera; family Figitidae; genus Ganaspis; species Ganaspis brasiliensis. The sequence continues at coordinate 1,508,886 of JAZKLR010000206.1, read as the reverse complement.
TATTAAAAAATAGATGATTTGAAAGTTGTTCATTTTTTAATCTCAACATCTTTTATTTAAAACAATTTTTCATATTTTGCACGTAACTCTAAGAAATTGCTAATATGTGATTTTTTTCCCCTTCAATTTGTCATATTTTGTAATGTAAATTCAAAAATAATTGTTTTATCAAAAAATGATTTTCTATAAATGTTGTAGAGAATTTTGCATTCTATAAGATTGTTCTTTACAAGTTTCTGGTGAAGAGTCATGGTTTGCAAGATACCGCAAAATAAAACTTAACCTCTTTTTCAAAATTTCAGAAAAATTTACCATTCTTGGAGGTGGAAAACTCAGATTTCAAAAAAAAATTATTTCTTAATTCCTTATCAAATACTGTGCTTTTTGGAAAGAAAAAGAATCTCAGATTTATTAATTTTATTATCTGAAAATCCCGACAGTAGAATTTAATATATCAAGAAAGTTTGATTACGTTATAAAAATATACATTTCTTCAAGTTCAACTGATACAAATAGAGAAATTAACTTTTAAATGTTCTATTTACAAAAAAATTAAGATAACATTAATCCAATTTTTTGAAATATTCTAAATCATTTAACTTTTGCAAGAATAATTCTGGAAACTTCATATCTTTTGAGATTTCAATTGAAAAAACTCAAGTTTATCATACAAAAGTTCATTAGCAAGTGAAACTTCAATTAAATGATTGACAATCGGACGTAAGTACTAGAAGTTAACAAATTTTAAAAACGCAACTTTTACTAGCTTTCCTTTTATCTATATTGCAAATAAATCTCCACTGAGAAACTTTTGATTATAATTTCTGCTTTATTGCTTATCATTATGTAAAATAGAATTTAAGAATTTAGGGATAATCGAGATATGGTTATAAAAATTAGTATATTGATTATGAAAAGATGATTTAGTCGTAGCAGCTGTTTTTTTTATAAGAAGTAGTAAAGATAGTGTTATACTTCATAAGATACATAATTATATTAGCTTTAAAAAAATTTAGAAATTTGAAAATTAAGAATTGCAAGTATTCTAAAACTTTATTATAAAAATTCGGATCACGTGACGCTGTATGTGCGCGCGCAGCAAAAAAGAAATAATTAATTATTACGTTTTATTACAAATATAGAAATTAAAAAAAGCAATAAATATACTATATAATTAAAAGTTTCTCAGTGTACTTAATTATTATCTGTCGTTGCATTAATTTTCCCTTAATAATAAAAATCTAATAGTGTATAAATCTTTATATCTATAATTTTACCTATAAAGTAAACAAATTATTGATACAAAATTTTTCGTAGTACATGTTGAATAGTTAAATCTATAAAAATCTTATATTTTACTCCTACTAAAATCGAAGATATTGAACTTACTGGATTAATTGAGTCTTTTAATATTAATTTAATGTATCGAAATATATTATTTAATAAATAAGACTTAAAAATCTTTGATTTTAGTAGGAGTACAAAACAACATGAACAATATAACATGTAATACAAACAATTTTGTGTCAAAATGAAACGGGCCCGAAATTCTATCTAAAAACGAAGAAAGAAATAAGGTAAGCGTATGATAATTAGTCAGAAATCTTTGTATCTGTAGTGGTACAGTTTTTATTTTGTTTTGAAGAAACCAGTTTAGAATACGATTGTCTAGACAAGACAGAGGCAGACTTTTACTTAAAATCTGATAAACTTCTATTATTTACTCTTTGATAAACATTAGTCATTTGTCTAAAAACATTGTCTTAAAAGTATCTAAGTTCATTCAGTTTTTTAAGTTACAGGAGTTTTCTAAGCTTATCAGCTTCAGACTTGATAAAAGATATTGATCATGATAAACCTATTTACGTCAATTATAAGCGAAAAAATTATTATTAATTTCCTTTAATAGTAACAATTTATCTTCAATTAAAGACTTTGATATTAACTATACAATGTCTTCATTAATTATTATTTACTCGTTCAGATCATTTAATTTTAAAATTAAGATGTATCAAACAAAAACATGTAAAATTTTCTTCAATTGTCAGACCAACTAATAAACATACTTTGAAAATTTTCCTCTCATCTCTTTTACAATATCAATGAACAATGTGAGTACGTGCATGCTCACATGTATTATTTTTGCAGATATATTTCCTTCACGTGATATTGGACTGATATTGTAGTTCTGATAGAAAAACATACTATTTGAATGTTTATAATCACCTTGATGTTTTTTATTAACAAAAATAAATTCTTTTATGAAATTTATCAACTGATTATAAAATAGGAGTCACTGCTAACTTGCACTACGAAATTTTCCTATACCGATATGTAAGTCTTCTAAATAATAGAATATTAATGATGCAATCGGTAATCTTCAATTAGGTGCTTCTGAAAAAAAATCCTTATAATATATTAATATCTCAGTTTTATACATTCAGGAAAATTTTCCTCCAAATAGAATATAAAAAACTTTTGGTCAAAATTTTCCAAAATTTTACTAAGTAAGAAAAAAGTTATGAGAATTTGTTGACAAATATTTGGAATTTTATCTTCTTTAGCAGAAGAATATTTTTCTTTGAGTATATTGTTTCTTATCTGGTATAGACATCTAAGACGAAAAAGCTAAGTTCACAAATTAGGCATTCTGTGTTCACGTGAACAGCACATGAAAAGAGAAGAAGCATCCTAACGCCCAAATGACTAATTCTAATATTATATGCTTAGGTAGATTTAAAACGCGGAAATTGTAAAACCACAAAAACTAATTAATATACACCTACTTGATATTTATAACCTACAGACATTCAAATTATATTTCAATTTTGGCGTTATTGACTAATGCCTCTATAAGATACTATTTATTAATTATATTTTTACCACTTGCGGCATGTGAAGATTTATACCAAGTTTTGTTTTATTGTCTAACTTGTCTTTGGAGTCAATCCGAACGTCGGACTTAATTTATATATTAATAAAAAATTATATTTCTCAGAGTTTTTATTTTTGGAAAATTTATTTTGTACAATAAAAAATCTCCAAAAATCTGAGTTATAAAAAATATTTGCTTTGATGTACTCGACTGTAATTATATAGTTGCATGCTGTGTAGTCAAAAAAAGGAAAAACTGATCAACCAAAATTTAAAAACCGAAATCATTATATTCGTAGATGTCAAAAGTAACATTTTCAAGTTTAGTACTCATACACTTACATGAAAAAGCATAAAAAGAAATTAACCACACTGAGAAAAATGGATGTTTACCCTTAACATCTGGATGTTAACGCTTAACATATTTATCATTTAACATAGGGACAGCTATATCTAGATGTTCAGGGTTAACATCTACATATTAAACTTTAATATCTAAATGTTAAAATTTAATATCTTAGATGTTAACCTTTAATATTTTGAGGTTAAGCGTTACTATCTTGTTTTAAACATCTAATTCTAAACATCCATCTTTCTCAGTGCACATTTACATTATTCTTTTTTCTTAATGAAAATAGTTTTTGTGGTTTATTTCTGTTTTTTACTACAGCTGGAACTTCTTACGTCAATATCTTATAAAGGTGATATGTATTGTGACCAAGCTTTTTTCAATCATTTTAAAACTCTTCAAATATTAAATAACTTTCTAAAAAATGTTCTGATTTAATATTGGAATTTGAACTTTAAAAATGACGTTAATATGTAGAAAATGATCCTATGTAACATCAGTATAATCATTCTGCAAATGTATATGATAAGCATGCAAATTCTGTACTTTGATTCCATTTACTTCTCATTTAAAATTAATTTGATTATTTTATCGTAATTTGGACTTAATAATTTTCTAACATAAATGCATGTTACTTGTATAACCTTTATACGTAATTATTTATATTTATGTAATATGTTTAAAATAAACTTGGGTAAAACAATAAACTGTTTAAATTTTAATTAGTTAAAGGTGGGTTAATAATTTAAATTTGTAAGTATTTCAATTAATTTTTAGTTCTCTATTTGATTTTTGACTACAGATTTAATTAAAAATTACTCAATATTATAGTAGAAATTTTCACTATAGTTGACTTTATTGATCAATTTTTGCGAATTCAGATTCAAGGAGAATAATATTTAATATATTGAAAAATTTAAAAACTATTAAAATAAATATTTACTTTTTAATTATTTACCATTTATAACTCTTTTTTAGACGATAAAATAATTAAAACAAATATGTTTGTTTTACGAATTTTGTCAAAAATATTGTCAGATATTAAACTTGGAAAAATCCAAGAAACATAATTTTCTTAAATCGACTTAAGGTAGGGGAGAGTGGCCATCAATGTACCAGTTTTTTCAATGAACCATTTCAATTTTCTCAGAAACAATTAAATAAAAATTCTCCTAATTTTAAATATAAATGAAGTTTGCGTAAACACACTACGTCCATAAATTTGAGACGTGTGGATTTACTCTTTACAGAGAAAATTGGAAAAAACTGTTTTTGATGTACTGAAGAAAAATTTTACCTAAAATACAAACACGTTTTTTAATTGAAATAAGGCCATTTAAAAATAAATGTACTTACGATTTATTTTGTTTTGGGCCTTAACTACAATATTCTAATGAGATAAAGATTTTGAAATATTGGATTAAGTTATAAAAAACCATTTTTGTTGCAAATGTCATGTTGATTCAATGTACCGGGGAACAATCAACCACCTGGAATTTCAGTGTATTTTCGATTTCCAGAGTGGTATGCTTGATTATAAAACTAGGCATGCGTACAGCATGTTACAGCGATTGTTATCAGTACTTTTCTCAACATAGCAAAACTAAAATGCCATTTTAGCTAGTTAACTTAAATTTAAGGTATATTTATGTTATACATTATCAATTAAAAAGTGTTAAGTAACAATTTTTTGTAGTATTTGATAGAAAATAAGTTTATTTACAAAGTGAAAATTGCAATATTATTATTGTTGAACATTTTTAGTATTTTTATAGAGGTGGTTCATTGTGTACCCAGGTTGTTGCAAATGAAAATAGCTTGTTACTTTAGAAAAATCCTAAATTTTATTATTTAATCAAAATAAATCGTGTAAAATATGTGTGCATTACCTAGATAAGTGTTGTAGTTTTATATTGATGCAAAGAAGTGCTTGAAATTGGTGAAATTCAATAAGTACTATGACCTTGAAAAAAACCCGGTACATTGATAGCCACTCTCCCCTACGTATTAGTCGCGTAAAATGATTTTCGTCAGATTTTTTTAAAACTTTGCATCTGTATTCATGAGGTATTTATCTATGATCTATCCTATCAATTTTGACCACTTCTGAGCTTCAAAATATAAATTCAAAGTTCATACCTTTTACATGCAATAGCACTAAATGCATATAAAAAATGTCTCTTATATTCATTTATATAAAAACAAGTCGTCAGATTTTCAAATAAAACTACTAAGTAACACATTCAGATAAAATAAATCCTTTAAAAAAAAATTAACTTTATTAACCACACCGTATAAAAAATACAACAATTTAAAAATTCACAATTTTTAATTTTCACGTGGTTTCATTGAAAAATGTCGTAAACGTGTCAGCAATACATCATGACAACTAATAGTACATGACTCAAAATCGTGAAAATTACATATATTACATTAGAAGAGGTCACAAGGAAGCAAGTGAGTTGATATAAAAGTTTATTTAATGTTCTTTTTATTTTGCGGGAGTTTTGCGGGAGCATTTACGCGACTAATACCTTAAAATCATCATAATATTACGACATGATGCAAAAATGGAAATTTACAAGACCTTTTTGTTGAGACCTTAGACAACTTTTGATTATGTTGTTATACTTACGTGAGATTATTACATAATAAAAGACTAAAAATGGAAAAAAAGTTTCTTATCTCGGAATTTTTTGCCCTATTAAAGTGATTACTCCTATAAACTACAGAATTATTGTTATATGTTACATATAGTAGGATTAATAGATGCCAACTGAATTAAAAATCACGTCCAAAGTCAACAATTATTGATATTTTCAAGACGCTTTAAGATTTTTCAACACTGTCTTCATTTTCGACATAATAAAAATAAAGACACATAGTCTATCCCACCTGATCTTTTATTAACTAAAAGATTCACCAAACAGACAGAATTAAATATATTATGCAGTTTAAAGTCGTAAATACCAAAATATTAATTTTCTTAATTCGTTACCGGTATGTTATAGGTACGGATAGATGCCTTCTTATATTATATTACTATAATCATTACCAGGCACAAAAAACTTTTTTTTTTGACCGAGTCAAAACCACTAAAAATTTGTTTTTGGTCGGGACACTACACTAGTTTATTCCTACACTGTCAAAAAATTTTGTATTGTGCTTCATATATACAATACATGTATACAGAATTCAATTTAAAATACAATTTTATTCTATTTAAAATATACTTGTATATTAGAATTCATTCAACGTTATGAATTCTCAGATACTTGTATAACAAAGTTAATGTACATTTATATTATAAATTTATGTTAATTATATTAATTTTGATATAATATGTATTTTAAATTCAATTTCATATGTATATAAAACACAATACAGAAATTTTTAACAGTGTATGTATGTCTCTCTGGATCTAAATGTAAGGTCAAAAATGCCAGATTGCCTAAAAATTTTAAAGTTGGATTATGATATCTCTGCACTGAAAAAACAGTCCGGTTAACTTAACCGGAATTCCGGTTAAGCCCTATTTAACATGATTTTCCGGTTATTTTAACCAGAATTCTGGTTAATTTTCTAGTATTCTGGTTAGCTTTACCAGAATTTCCGGTTACAATAACCGGAAAATCATGTTAAATAGGGCTTAACCAGAATTCCGGTTAAGTTAACCGGACTGTTTTTTCAGTGTGCGGTATAGGCAAAATGGTATACCGGCAAAATTTGTCCGCAACTTTTCTCTTAAAATATTTAATATTTTGTAACGAAACTTGGTAATATTACTTAAAATATCATTAGAAAGGGCTCTCTGACCCGAATTTGTTTGAATTTTGGCACAAAACTAATTTTGGAAAGTTTTCGAAAAATAGGAAATTTTTTAAAATTAATTTTGTGCCAAAATTCAAACAAACTCGGGTCGGTTTTTTTTTTTATTGAACAGTTTTTTGAGATTATCTTAAAGATTTTGGCCGGTCTTGCTATTCTCACTTTGGATTCGGATTCAGTGGCAAAAAAACGTAGGAATACAATAGCGTCTCGACAAAGAAAAACTTTTTTTAGTTTTAAGTAGTGTTTTCTTGATACACTTTATTTAATTTACCACTAAAATAACGTTAATTCACGTTAAATGAAATTTCCGTTGAAGTCATTTTTAATTTACGTCCGATCTCAATTGCAAGACGATTTGACAAACCTGCTTGAGTATGCCGTAATTTATTAATAACTATTTCAACCATTTGAATTGTGCCTTATTATTTATGTATTTCCTCAAAAAAATTTAGCTACGTGGTACTATGTATTTTATGAATCAACGTCATCAACTTTTGTAAGCGACATTTTACATTGAATAAAGTGTATTTCTTTATGTTTCTTTTTTCAAATCTGAAAAAAGTTAAGTTAGTCTTAAAAGTTCTAGCAATTTGATTAGTATTTTCTATATTAGTGCAATCAATCTTTTTTTTTAATCGATAATTGTGTTGTCTAGTGATTAACTGGTTGACATTGGAGTTTAATTCTGTTTACAACTCAAAACACATTATGCCATTGAATTTGTTTATTTGATATATCTGTAATATAAAGAGAGCTGTAAATGTTGACTTATGTATCAATTTTTTTAAACATGATTTTCCTTTAAGCGCACGACAACTTTCCGGAAGGTTTTATAGCACACTGATATTATTATATTGTTATAATTCGTCACAAAAATTATCACCTGACAGGTATTTCATAAAAAAGAATAGGAGCAGTGAATATGATATAAAGTGAGAAAACAACAAAATTGTTTCTTTTTTTATCTCAGAGATCTGAGCAAATTGGTATCAATCCGGATGGGGCATCTATCCGAACCTTACCCTGCACATTTTGTCACATCCTAATACAACTCTCTTTAACTTTTGTAACAACCCTTGGTTTACGTGTGTAAATGCAACTGAGTCAAAAGAAATTATTTAATATGTCTTTATTAACAATTTAAAAAGTTAAATAAACCAATTTCTGTAGGGACACAAAAGAGCACAAAAATGCAAAAAAGCAGAGCAAGTTTAAAAATATTTCAACTCATCGGTTTCTTCGCATTTTCAATCTCACCAAGAAATGAATTATTGTTGATGTTTTTATGTATTATTAAAATTGCTGTAAAAAAGCTAATGTTGCTATTTATTTTCCTAAAGCAGACCTATGAACTAGCAATTTTTTTTTGTTTTCAATTTTTAAAATTTTTAAAAACTTTCAACAGACAAAAATAATTGTCTAAGTGTAACAATAACGATTGCATAAACAAACTTTGTTGTTATTAGTTACTTTTGTATAAATAAACTGTTAGGAATGTTGTAATATAAGCACGTAAGTCGCAGCCTGATTGATCGGAATCTATAAGACAACACAAGTATATTTCGCACTGACACAACTTATTATTCAATTTAAGATAAAGGTATATATACTGAAGTAAATTTAAGTGGACCATCAAGAATCGATTGGAAAAATAAAAATATATTTAATTGTGAAATTGAGAACAAATAATACAGTATGTATTATAACAAATAGAATTTCTTTTTATTTAAAGAGTCATATATTTTTGTCCAAGTTCTTTATCAGATTTTACTTTAAAAATTCTTTTCCCTTCAATATACTTTATTAAATTTAATAATTGTACACTTTTCTGTTCGCTTTTCTGTAAATCTCTTAGCTTATTGGAACACGAAAATTTAATATATAATTTTTCTCAAGTTGTAAAAATAAAAATAAAGTGTATTCTTACGTATTTTTCCCTGCTAAATCTGAATCCGTAGTCAAAATAATCAGATTAGCTAAACTTTTTTTGAAACTGCAACACTGAAAACTTTTATGTATTAAAATAATACATAAATAATATAATTTGGTATAAAAAGAAGAGTGTTGCAGATTAATTTAATCCAAAACAATTTTCTGTGAAATAAGCGATCTTTCGTGTTCTCGAGCAGTTTTTTTAAAATTATTTTAAAATTTTTAGCTAATCTAGTTATTTTGGCTTTAGATTATTCGGATTCAGCTGAGAAGCTGTGTATTCTCAATTAAATAATATTCGCAATATTCTTCCAATAATCTAGACACAAAAACAACTTTGACAAATTCGAAGTTGAAAGATTTACTCTGCTTTTTGATTTAGCGTGTAGAATTCACTCATTCTTTACTAATATATTCGCAATGATTGAAAGTAATGGTTTCTTTAGCGATTAAAAAAAGAAATTCTTGTTTAGGATTAAGGTATTTGTCGCGTAGAATGACTTTTGTCAGATTTTTTTAAAACTTTGCATCAGTATTTCAGAAGTATTTATCTATGTAATAAGACCTATCCCATTAATTTTGACCGTTTCTGAGCTTCAAAATATAAATCCAAAGTTGATATCTTTTACATACGCTAGCGATTAATGCACGTAATTTAAGTCTCTCATATTCATTTACATGAAAACGATTTGTCAGATTTTCAAATAAAACCAGTAAGTTGCACATTGAGATAAAACAAATGCTTTAAAAAAAAGTGAACTTTATTGACCGTACAGCATAGAAAATATATTAAGTTTAAAACCCAAAATTTTTAAGTTTTATGTAGTTTCATTGAAAAATGTGTAAAACGTGTCAACATCACATGACGAGAACTTATGGTACATGGTTCAAAATCATGAAAAGTATTTACGTGACGTTACACTGAAAGAAATACTCTAGCTTTATCAGCCATATGATTATTGTTGACAGTTTTTGTAGAACTTCGAATACTATATGAATGAATATCTCATAATGCATCGGTGCGCCACTGACAGTTCTTCTAACCTAAAAATATACATCGCAGTTTCACCAGTCATATGGCTAAAAGACAAATATATTATGGCAGTATCTATATTAGCAATATATTATGGGTGATTTATCCATAATTATGTCAGTACCGTGGAATTATTTCTTTCAGTGTAGAAGAGATCATAAGGAAGCAAATGAGTTGATATACAAGTTTATTTATTGTCCTTTTTTTCGATCGGTTTTCACCCTGTAGCATCCACGCGACAACTACCTTAAAAGATAATCTAATAAATTGTCTACATTTTGCACCGTAAACTTGTTGCAACTTAGGGGAAGGTGGGGCAAAACCGCTAGGCTTAAATTTACTGATGCACAAATTTTTAACTATACATTCAATTGGAGTCATTTTTGTTTGTTACACGACTAAAACTAACCAGTAACAAATTTTAATAGTCGTTATTACATTTATCATAATCATAATTGCATTATTTAATTGTATGTAAAAAGATTCAAATTGGCGGCTTTGCCCCAACTGTTGGTGCAAAGACGTTTTTGCTAATATTATTATCGCAAATATAATAAATGATCTAAAATATACTCTAAACAACATTTATTGGTGCAATAATTATAAAACATAAATATTTTACAGATTTTCAAAGAGATTTAATCGATTTTATTGAAAATAATGACGACTTGTATTTTTAACCTCATATTTTCAATTTACTTGTTTTTTATTTTGTTTCAAAATCTACTTTATCGACTTTTCAAAAATAGAATGTTTTTTAAATATCCATGTGAAAATATGATTAAATAATAATGCGTATTTAATATTCAAAATTTATAATTTTTTTTCAAATAAGTAGTAAACGCTAATAAATAATTTAATGATTAAATAATAATAATAATAACAATAAACTTAACAGACAAAAATACTTATTTGTTTTGATGAAAAAATGCAGGTTAACAGTTGATTAGCATGATGTTTGCATCATTTAAAATTACATCCTAATGCAGTTTTTAATATTCAATTGTTTTTTATGAAATATTTTCCAAGCGTCTTTGCCCCAAACGACAAACCTTTTTTTAATTTAAAATTTTATATATTTAGATTGAAAATTAAACCTGGATTCCACAGAGATTGTGTAGATAAATGATTACTCTATTAGAACGAGACATTTGAAAATTTTTAAAATTCACATTTAGATTCAAAATTTACTAGTTTTGATCAATAAAATTTTCATCTCATACTTGTAAAAACGACTTTTTTGGTATATTTGCTAAAACATTTTATATTTTCAAGATTTTTTTTGATAAAACAATGGCTTTAGTTACAATTATGATAAACTTCAAACATAAGTTGAAACGGTCTAGAAATAAGGGAGATATTTTGAAAAACGTCTTTGCCCCGCTTAGCGGTTTTGCCCCACTTTCCCCTACCTGAAAAATGTGTACTAATATATTCTGACAACCCGGGTGGCAAATTATGCATATACGCCTAATCCACTATTGATTAAATTCACCCTTATTATCAATTTGCATGGGTGTTTATAGAAGTGAAGATATTAAATAGTGCAGCTTATATGTTAAATATAAGCTTTTTGTTAAAGGAACCACAATTAAAAATTCATGATTTTATTATTTTGAATTCCTAATAAACAAAGCAAGATTTAAAAACTCTGCATAAATGGTGGTCAGGGAAAATCAGGGAATTTTGAAAATTAAATTTTGCGGCCACTCTGAATAAGTATTTTTAACAAATGTTTGCATCAAACTTTCTATTATATATACAAGTTCAAAAACTTTAAGACAAGTTGGCAAAGTTGCTAAAAGTTTAGATGTGGCTCTTAAAAAACATTTACCCAATCCTATTAAATACATGTTGAAAAATATTGCAGGCGTATCTATTTTTAAATAAAAAAAATAAAATAAAAACAAAGCATACAAAATGAACTACTCTCTGGAAAATTAGAATTGCAAAAATTGAATTTATTTAGCACGTGAAATTACGTGATGAAATTATTCATGTTGCACTGTTTGCAATATTTAAAAAAACAACAGAAAAATCAGTTTATCAACATTTGCGTAAGTACAGCAACCCTGCTTAGATGAAGAGGCTAGAATAGCGTGATCCTATTGGTACTAATGCAGTAGATTCCCTTCTCTCCGCCAATAGACGTTCGACTTTAAAAAGTCTATGACGTATTCTGGACACGAAATCGACTCGTTCTGTTGCGTCCTACCCCACTATAAACGCCGGCTGTTCCACACTTGCACAGACTAGTCTCATTCTCTCCGCAAAGCCATCAACAGTTATTGTGATCTGAACTCCATTCTTGTTTTAGTTGTTGACATTATTCCGACACTTGTCTACAATTTATATCAACAACATCCCACTCTGCTTAGAATAAGGGTTTCGGTATTGATTCCTGAATAATGGATTTATTTCGTGAATTTCCAATTGTTTTCAATTTATACAAAAAATACAGTTAAACAAGGACTTGTGAACTACAAGAAGAAGACTACTTTTTTCACATTGTGGTCATAATAATCGTCCTATATCAAGTGTGTTCATTGACCAATATATCCAACCCAGTTAAAGGTGAGTCTAGTGCATCAATTTCATGTTCATGACCGCAAATTATACAATTGATATGATGAAACAAAAATATTCTAAAGGGTCGAACCTTTCATCAGCTGTTCTTCTAAAAATGAGATTATATAATGTATTTTGTTGATTCATAACTTAAAATTTTACTATTACTAGAAATTTTAATTTTATCAAGTAAAACAAAGAAAATTTTAAAAACAAATTGTTATTGGATTAGTAACGTACTAAATACTAAATAAATAACAAAATGCATTTATAATAAATGTTCAACCCTAAGAAAAAATTAACGTATTTTTTATGATATACTGAAATTTAAAACATTTTTTAAAAAACTAAATATTAAATTTTTGATAATTTCTGACAATGCAATTAAAAAACATATATTTGTCCGAATTTTTTAAAAATGTGATAAGTAATTTGAGGTAATTACCAGAATAATATTTGAGATAGCAAAGATTTGTTTTTTAGTTTTCATTAAACTAAAATAAATGTTATAAGCTTCAGTATCATTTAAATTTAAGGTACATAAAAATGTTAATAAAAAAAAAGTTATATATTTAGTTAGCATTTAAAACTGTATATAAATGGACTTGAGATAAATTACAAAGAAGCAAATATATACAAATCCATTTATTAGCTACTTTTTAACTCATTAAATTGTCATAAAATTTAATGAGCAATGTTGAGAAACAATTAATTTAATCAAGACTGAAATATTTTTAAGGAAAAGTGAGAAAAGTATAGTTGTTGAAAAAATGTTTCTAAATTCCTAAGTAACTGATTTTGCAAAATTTTACAATCATTATGACATCTAATTTAAATCGTGAATGTTCATAATTTAAAATCTTACTCCGAAAGTGATAAATCTTAAACTTTTTAGAAAAGACGATTTTTAATTGATGACCGAAATAAGAAAAAACTATTGTCAGTATCATAATTTTATAAATAACATTTCTTTCAGATGTTATGTTGCATTTTAAGATTTTTAATACTTAAGAAATTGGTATCAGTTAACAATTAAGTTTGAAAAAATTCGGAAAGAAATAAGTTATCTTGACTATCTCTTTACGATTTTATTTTTTTAGTGAATGTAAATAATTATTTTCAATTAAACTACAATGTTTTTACGTCGCTCATTCTTCTCTTCATTTTTATGCTATATAATAACCAGACGCGTATTATAAAAATTTTCCAATTCAGCATAAAACGAATCAAAAGTATGGAAGAATATTCGTGGTCTTTTTTAATATTAATCAATTTAGAAAATTTCTCAATTCGAAAATAATAAATCTTTGTTAATTTATTTGGAGCTGGAAAGAAATTAATTGACCATACAGCCCAGTTGAGAATATGAAAAAATTATAAATATTTATGAAGATTAACGACAACAATTATTACTTGTGAAAATGAAAATAGTCAAAATGTCAATTTTAAATGGTAAAATTATGCAGGGGTATAAAAACAACTAAAAAAGTTAGTAGACGCAAGTTAAAATAATGGTCAGAGAGTCAACTATAAATACTAGAAGTATATAATGATTTTTTTTAAGCCCTAAAGAACAATAAGAAGTCGATATCGATTTTCTTAAAATTCAAAAATTCTTCAAATATTCTACTTCTGAGTATAAATGTACTTAGTAAGATATTTCAATTTTCGAAAATCAAAATACCCCTAATTGTTTTGCACATTTGGAACAAGTCACAGAATATTGACATTTTTAAAAAAAGAAAATATTTTCTTGTTAATTATTTTCACATCAGTAACTAAAGAAAAGATTACGATATTACGAATATAAACATTTTATAATTATAAATACTTTACAATTTATATTTAACCAGAAACCTTCACGAAATGATGGATCCTTTTTTAATTTTTTCAAAATGTCCAGCAAATACGTTACTAGATTATTATTTGCTTATAGATTGAAATCAATTCATCGAATGTAAGAAAAAGAATAGTTGTATGTGGTTCAAACAGGCAAATTAATTTTCAATTTTTTGTTATTTATGCTTGATCTGTAATTTGATACAAAGTGGTTACGCACTGAATAATGGATCAAGCAATGTAACAAACAATTTTCAAATTAATTTTAACATTTTAACACAATACAACTATTTTTTGCTTATACCTAAATTGATTTTAACCTTTAAGCAAAGTCTATTGACATGAGTGTTATAGTTATATTAAAAAATTGCTATTAACCACATTTTAATTTTTGGAAAATTTCTGAAGAAAGCATTCTTATTTTTATTTTATTCAAACTATAGTAATTATTATACTTAAAAAATAAGTGTTCCAGCGTTTACAATTTTATATATTGTTTTCCAATAAATATTAGATTTATTAGGGGAAAATTAGGAAAAAATTCAAATATTTGCAAATCGTTCTATAAAAAGCACGATTTTCAAGTAGGACTACTGAAAGGTTTTGGTTGAAGTTGCGCAGTTATTTTTTACTGACATCTGGGCGAAAAAAAAGAAGGTTGTCTGTTTCTATCAGGAGGAACAGACTTTCGCACGAGGTCACAGAATGATCGAATTCAACTCTCCATATTAGTCATGCCACAAAATCAAGTCTAGTACGAGGATAACATATAAAATGGTTTTCTCGAGAAGTAAATTGTACAAAAGAAAATTATAGGAATTACCGCAAGTTTTTGTTTTCCTTATTTGGAATGTGGGTTCCCCTTGCTGGAGGTCACTTAATCTTTGGTATCTCAGAAACATTCTTGTTTAATCGTTTTTTTTTCTCGAAAACAGACATTTTATTATTAGTGTCTTAATTTTTAAATGTTCTGGAGAATTTTATTAAAAAAATTTTTGAATGTTGAGCATACACACTCATAAAATTATACTGTTATTTGATATGTTTATTAATATTTATTAATAATAGTCTATTATATGATAATAGTAGGTTTTTTTTTTAAAAATACGGTACAGTACAGTTTTTTAAAAATTTTCAAAATAGGGATGTTTTTGGAATGTAGAAATATATGCTGCCAAGTACATCTTTTGAATCATTATTACAAACTATAAACATGTTAAAAGCATAAAATAAATGTATCTAGAAAGTTTAAAAATAATAATTTCGGAAAAAACACATGTGTTTATTAAGTCAATAACTAACATAGCGCCCCTGTAGTTTGATAACCAGTACATCAAAATTTTGTAGGGGAGAGTCGGCCAAAATGCCTATAGTAAAGTTTAGAGCAAAAAAAAAAGTATTTAATTATAGTTTTGAAAAATATAAATCATCAAATATTTAGAAAACATCCTTTAAGAATATAATAAGATAGTCATTTTAAGTGTTTATTTCAGAAAAAATAGAAAAAAGAATTATTTAAATATTGATGTCAAAATTCGCCATTTTGACACACGACTGGGCAAATCGCCTGTGCACAAAAATATGGAAAAATATGAATAAAAGTAAACAATTTTTTTTTATATATTTTCTATAATCAATTATCTTGTTTATATTAAAAAAAGAACTAGCTGTGAATACAAAAATATAATCTTTTTGTCATAAAACTAAAATTTTAATCAAAGCAGACCGACAAAAAATGGAAATAAAGTCTATAACAAATAAGTAAAGCTTCTACAATTATAAAAAATCATACAAAAGTAAATTAAACACTATAATAAATTACAAAAATACCTGCTCGATTGAAAACTGCGTGAGTTTTAGGAAGAAAACGACAATTTTGGCATTCAATGCCAAATGTGACAGGTTAATTCGACATGATTCTTTATAGTCACGTGACAACACGTATCTCTCGTAATCTTATGTATTTTTTCTGCGCATGCGCACTTCTTTTGATTCATCCCGCGCTTATTTAAAATCATGTTTTAAAAATATATTAAAAATGATTCTTCAATGCATAATTATTATAATTATTATTAATATAAATGCAATAATTAATATAATTAATTTGTTAAAACACTGATTTTTTATACAGAAGCAGTAACAACTTGATATTTAGTTTCTACATCAAAATATACGTGTAACCCGAGAGATTTTCCGTATCATACGTATCTTGTTTAGAAGTTTTACAGCATATAGGCAATTTAACCAAGGCAATTTACCCAAAAACACACGATGTAATTAAACTAATTATTTTCATTTTAGAACTCATTTTTATAAATTAAGTCAAAGTGATTAGATAGCTAAATATTCAAGGATTAATTTTAAAAAAAAATTATGTACGTATGTGAGATAGAAGTGCATGTTTTCTAATCTTTAAAAATGAAAAAATTATCGTTGGAAAGCATCATTTTCACAATTCTTTAATAAATTATTTAATAATAAACTGATAAACATGAAACTTTACAGAAATAATCTTCACCTTAATATACTTCATAATTAAAAACAATTATGATTAATATTTATTTTTGGCCAAGTTATTAACCATTGCCAATTTACCCAATTAGGCATTTTACCCGACTCTCCCCTATACGTATTTAAAGAAGGAAACATTAATAGTCTATAAAATTAATTAATTTATAAAATATACTTATGCATTCATTTCAATCGTAAAATATGTATTACTAATTAATTAACAATTGATTCATTAATAACATTGATTTTTATACACACATAATTTAAAGAATAATTTGTTTTGTAAAATCTATTAAACTTTTATATTCTCATCACGTGCTTTTTTATCTAATCAAGCTTTAATTGTAATTAAGGTAAAAAACAAACTTCATGCTTTTGCAGAATTATTGATAAATAATTGCTGTGAAGAAATTAACAGCATCGTTAAAAAGATATTGAAATTACATTCAACAAGATAAACCTTTCAATATTTTTTGTAATCACGTATTGTTTGCCATTATTTCAACTGTTTTCAAATTTCACATTTGTTTCTTTTTTGAGAGAAAAATAAATTTTTCAACACCTTGATGTTTTTAAAGATATCATTGACAATAAAGAAAGCAAATGTTCTTCCTCAATTTTATGATGCAACTTCTGCGAAAATTGAAAAGAATGCCACAGTAACTTAAACTTATAAACAGTATTTTATAGCTTGTTTCGAATTTGTAAGGAAAATTGGAAAAAAACTCCATTCTCAATATTTAAAAAATTAGAATAATAATAAAAATGATAAAAGGAAATTTTGACTTAATAATAGTTATAATACAATTGAGGAAGTGGCAAACTTTTATCTTTAAAGGGTAGACAAAAAAAGAAGCTAAACGATGTTCTGAGTCAATCACTAGACACAACTATAGTAGTCTCTGATCCCATCTGGATGTCGTTAATTACATTCAACAAATATTAATGGATTTAGAAAAGTTTATTGGGATTAATATAATTGTCGCTTGCAAATCAGTTTCAACAACGGATTAATCTTAGGTCAAATAAGCTATCAAGTTGTGACGATTTTTGAAACACTTTCCTTTGGGTCGAAGGTCTTGATTGAATTGAACCTCTCCGATCTTTGTGCACAAGTCCAAAGTGAATGCTGCAATGCAGCTTGATAGTCAGTCAGCACCCTTGAGTTCTCTGAATGTAGTTAGTTTTTTCTTTTAACAAAATGTTCCTCTACTTTTGCAACCTTTCTACTTGAGTGATTATATATATTAATGAATAGTCGTTTTCAGAATTGATTAGTTCATCCAAGTTCGGAAAGAAGGGGAGTTATCGCTAAGCAGACGAGACCAAGTCTCTCGTCTTTGGAAAAGATCTACGACTATCAATCCATTCAAGATGGGCCAAGTTGCAGTAATGGAACAGGAAAATATTCCTAACAAAAGACAAACTTTTGTTCGACGTGTTTCTGATTTGTTTAAAGGTGAGTTGACAAATTGGACTAATTTCTCAATTTAACTCATAAACTCACAAATTAATGCATTTTGTGAACAATTTTCATTTATGTTGCATGTTGCAGAATCATAATGAATTGCAATATCTCTTGTATGCTTATTCAAAATCTGCTAGGAAATATGTTTGCAAAGAATATAATACATAACTAATAATTTTTTTAGAAAAGTATGATTTTAGTAGTGCATTTTTGTTTTTAAAAATGATTTCGAGTATTAGAACAGGCAAAATTATTCTTCATTTTTCATCATTGGCTGCTACAGATAATTCAGTTTTTTCAGCATGGTTTTTTTCTTCGGACCTGATGATAGAAACATGCGATTGTTATGTATAGAATAAGATCATGAACTTGAACTAATATGGCCACCAAGTAGAAACAAAATATCAGTCTCTTTAAAGTTTTTATCAAAGAAATAAGCAAAAAACGTTGTCTCTCTGATTACGAATCTGTTATTAAAAATTCATTATTCAAAACTTCATATTTCTTTGGATGATCAAACTAAAACTTTCTTAATGGGTTTTGAAATTTTTTTATTATAAAATAATATACGGAACTGTTAGAAAAGAAATTAATAAAAAATTTTGATACAAAATATTTTAAAAAAACCCAGCTTGTCGCAAAAATTTAAAAAAATAATTTTATGATATCTGACTTTCAAATTCCTAAACAAATATTTCCACTGAACAGTGCTTTTGTTTCATTAGTCAAGAATCTCGATACTAAACAATGTTGGATTCGCATGTAAAAAAAAGTGTAATAACATGAATTATTAGTTCTAAGATACTAATTACCTTCTGGAACAATGTTTTAATTGTAAAACTTTTGAAATGAATAATAATTTGATTAGAGTTTTTTGTTTCATTGATACTGCCTACACCGTCTACCTTATGATGATTATTAACTTGAAAAATCACCTCATAATACGCTCTTTCTCTATGTTGGCGTCTGCGCAGACGCAGTAACATAAGGTAGTTTATTGTAAGGTGCTTTTTCGAAAGTTGCGTATCTTAAGGTAGACGGCCTGATCAGTCTCATTGTCAGTATTTTTGATTAGAAATTTTAAAGAGCATACTATTTTAGACCAGAAATGAGATGATTTTTTTGTAGTATTCAGGGTGTCTACTAAACGCAAAACCGGGAAATAAAAGAGAATTTAAATTGACCGGGCAAAACCAGGAATTAACCGGGAATTTTCCGTCAAACCGGGAATTTTCTTTCTGGGCTAATAAATTTGACTAATATATCAATTTGTTTTATAAATAAAGATAATAACATTATGCATTTTAAACCAATCTGATTATGCGTTTAAATTTTGTGTATAATTATGCGACAATTATGCAATTAAAAAATAAAAAATATACATTTGAAATTCAAATATAATATATAATATGTTCTCATGAAATATAGATGTTTGTCTACTATCTTTTTTTCTTAACGCTAACAATACCGCAGAAACAATAAAAGACATTAAACATGAAAAAGTCAAATTATTATGAAAAAATGTAGATAGAACTTCAGCTTTTTTATATGACCGTACATTGCATAATAGTTTATATAATTATGGGCAACTCAATTATCAATTATAATTTGTGAGCTTTCAATTATCAATTATTTTCATCATATTTCAATTAATTTCTTCGATCTTCAATAACACAGCCCCACAAAATAAAAAAGTGTCATGTACGTTTGACCGGAATACCTTAGCCCTATGTATTTTGACGCGCTGAACACGAATCCGAAGTCCATTTTGCTCCATCACGTCAGGATTTTTTTCTAACCTCAAAAAACATGTCGGATTTTGAGAGGTAGGCGATTTTTTAAAAAAATTTATGGATTTACTTCAAACTTGGTATCTGGGGGTTTTTTGGGTCGCTGATTATGAATCTGAAGTTAGATTTTCAAAATTCAAAATGGCGGATCCAATATGGCGGACGAATTTTGAAAAAATTTGAAGATTTACTTCAAACTTGGTATTTGGGGGTTTTTTTGGTCGCTGATTACGAATCTGAAGCTAGATTTTCAAAATTCAAAATGGCGGATCCAATATGGCGGACGAATTTTTAAAAAATTTGAAGATTTATCAGGAATAAGATGCAGAATGGAACAATGTACTTTCTTATTTGGCTTCTGCACCAAACATATCCAATCTGTTACCAAGGAATATTTTATGATAAAATTGTAATAGAAGTCATATTTGAAAATGTGAGAAACTCGCTTCGAAATCACACTCAGCAACTTAAAAACCTGAAGATACCAAATTTCATAAAAATTTCGAAAATATGACGTCAGATTCGCAATCAGCGACCCAAAAAACCCCCAGATACCAAGTTTGAAGTAAATCTTCAAATTTTTTCAAAATTCGTCCGCCATATTGGATCCGCCATTTTGAATTTTGAAAATCTAACTTCAGATTCGTAATCAGCGACCCAAAAAACCCCCAGATACCAAGTTTGAAGTAAATCCATAAATTTTTTTAAAAAATCGCCTACCTCTCAAAATCCGACATGTTTTTTGAGGTTAGAAAAAAATCCTGACGTGATGGAGCAAAATGGACTTCGGATTCGTGTTCAGCGCGTCAAAATACATAGGGCTAGGGTATTCCGGTCAAAAGTACATGAAACTTTTTTTTTTTTGTGGGGCTGTGTAATTCTCGGCTTTTTTCAATATTTTTTTTCAATTATCGATTACGTTCTTGAAGCTTTAATTATTCAACAATTATTCAATTATTCTTCAATTATTCAACTCTGTTCAGAAATTCATAATTATTTTCTTCAACTGACAATTATTCTTTTTAATTTTCAATTATTTTCTACAATTCTCAATTATTTTCTTCCACTTTGAATTATTTTCATTATTTCATTATTCAAATTATTTCTTCATTTCACAAGTATTTTCTTCGATTTTCTACTATTTTCTTCAATTGCTAATTATTTTTTTCAATTTTCAATTATTTTCATCAATTTCTAATTATTTTCTTTAATCCTGAAGTATTTTCTACGATTTTCAATTATTTTAATCAATTTTTAATTATTTTTTTCAACTCTGAATTATTTTTTTCAATTGCCAATTACTTGATTCAATTTTCAATTATTTTCTTCAATTTTCAATTATTTCCATAATTTTTAATTATTTTCTTCAGATCTCAATTATTTCCTTCAATTTTTAATTATTTAATTTAATATTAAATAATTCTCGACTTTTTTCAACTATTTTTTTTAATTATCATTTATTTATTTCACATCTCAATAACTCCTCCCATTTTCAATTATTTTCTTCTATAGTCAATAATTCTCGGCATTTTTCAATATTTTTTTTTAATTATCAATTATGTTTTTAAAACTTCAATTTAATTCATCAATTATTATTCAACAATTTTCATAAAATCACATTTTCTTCAATTTCAAATTATTTTCTACAATTTTGAATAATTTTCTTCAAATTACAATTACATTCTTCATAATTTTATTGTTTTCTTCAAATTCTATAATTCCTGGGTTGTTCAATTTCTTTTTTCTTTAATTATCACTTATTTTCTTCCACTTTCAATCCCATTGTTCAATTCTTGAATTATTTTCTTTAATTCTCAATAATAATTTTCAACATTCAATTCCATTCTTTAATTTTCAATTGTTTTTTTCAATATTCAATAACTCTCTAGGCTTTTTACAATGATTTTTTTAAATTCTCAATCATTTTCTTCAATTTCCATTTTTTTCTTAAATTTCAATTATTTTCTTCAATTTCCAATTATTTTCTTCAATTTCCAATTATTTTTTCATATTTCTTTCAATTTTTCAATTTCTTCTAAATTTTCTTCAATATTTAACAATTCTCAGCTTTTTTAAATTATGTTTTTCTTTCAATTTTTATTTAAATTGATAATTTTTATATTATTTTCGACAATTCGCAATTATTTCGTCGATTTATCAATTTTTCTGCTGATTTCAAATATCGTCTTTAATTTAGAAGTACTTTCTTCAATTTTCAATTTTTTTCTTTAATTTTTAATTATTTTGTTCAATTTTTAATTGTTTTTTGTTTAATATTCAATAATTCTGTATTTTTCTGATTTCAATTTTATTATTTAATTTTCAATTTATTTCTTCGATTTTTAATTATTAACTTAAAATTTAAATTATTTTTTTTTATTTTCTATCTAGTTGACCAATTTTCAATTATATTCTTTAAATTTACTTACCATTGTTCAATTTTTTTAATTTGTAGATTAATATTTACTTTTTTTTTTTAATTTTGTTTGTAATTGTCAAATATCTTTGTCATTGTTGAATTATTTCTTTCCATTATTAATTATTTCTTTTCATTATTAATTGTTTTTTTTTAATTCTTAATTATTATTTTCTGTAAAGTTTAATATTTAATTCTTCCATTCTCAATTATTTTCTTCAATTACCAACTGTTATCTTCAATTTTTGTAGCCATTTGTAGGTCTATTTATACTTAAAATAAATTTTAAGTTAACAAGAGATAAAACCGGGAATAACCGAAACATGACCGGGAATTTCGTGGACGAAATTAGTAGACACCCTGAGTATTCAACTAAAATTCATAAATTCCTGTAAACACTCAATCAATTGGTAATTTCTTAATTAAAATTTTGCTTTTCTATTAATTTTTTATTCTATTACTTTAATTCAATTTATAAATACATCTAAAATATTATAATAATTAATACAGTAAAATAGCACACGACAAAATTCCTATGAAATGCAATAAATAAAAAAGTTAATATATTGCTTTCACGTATTTTGTTTTTCTTTTTGTAGATGGAACCTACAGTGGACCACCCTCATTATTTGGTCACACTTCAATGCAGAAGCTTCGTCACTGTTGTCAGAATTTAAACCTTTTTCCATATCTCCTTTACTCATTGGACAACTCAAAACCACATCCTCTCGCTAAAAAAGTAAACATCCGTATCAAGAAAATGGTGGAACATATATTCATCGTGTACACAAGCTTCCGACACTTTATTTTGAGGGAAATTTGCTCGGAGAAGTTGACTACAAAAATTCGACCAGAGAAAAGAGTCACGGATCAATTATCAGCAAGAATATTTCGATCTATTAAAAAGAAGCCAAAGAAGATTTCCTACTTCCTCTTGATGGCCATTTACTTAGTACCTTTAATTCTTGCTTTTCAACTAGTCGCCATTGGCAGTCTTCTAGCTTTGGAAAGTCACACGCCAGGATTTGTTTTCCTTGTCACTGCTTTAATTTGTCTGGGCTACATTTCTATGAAAGTTATGATTGGTGACAAAACTGCAAGAAAAATCTTCAAGAACGAGAAAAGGAAAACGGAATAATTAGCTATCAAAATCATATTCAACATCACTCTTCATCATAATTTGATAAAAATCATCATTTCATTTTGTTAATTAAGACTCGAAAAACTCTCTGCGGTTTTGCTACTGTGATAAAAGTTGGAGATTTATTTTCTGTTATGTGAATTTTCTGTCTCTAATGTAGATTTACTTTCTGCAATGTAGATTGTCTTTAGGTGTATTTTAAGTATCATGGGTTTAGTTATTTATTTTTCATTTTAACTTACCCTAATATTAACATTTACCATTAAATTCTCGTTTTAGAAGAACAAAATTTAGTAAGACATCCCCTTTGATTAATTATTCCTTGTCATTAAATCAATTTTTGTACATCTGTTTAATTTTAATTGAAAGTTTTCATCGAGTCTCAACCTTTCGTTACTTACTTATATATAGAATCATTTTATTTGCTAAGTTCTCTCGTGATGTATGGGATAAGTGACTATGTTGTGTGGTGCAGTGATAACAGTTGATTAAACAACGATATCCAAATGACTCTGGTAAATTAGGAATTTAATATGAACAATTCTGCGAGAAATCTCTCTAAACTTGTGCACTTTTCGGCATTGTGACTGATAAATATCGAAGGATAATAATAACACGTATACTATGTCCTCGGCATCATAAGACTGACAAATTGTTTTTAGAAAACTTGTATATGTAAATAAGTGAAGAAATTTGTATGCAGTGTCACGTGTTGGAATTCGCAAATATCTTTCATTTTTTCTGAATGTTTTTGTACGTTTTTGACTGTTACCTTTTTTTTGTCTTATATTATACAGAAATATTTATTAACTATTATCAAGTAGAAGATTTCTTTGACAAATTTATTTAAGCTTTAATGTGTCAATTCTCAAAGTTGTCAAAGTTACAACATAATATTTTGTACAATTGTTAATTTTTATGGATTCTAAGAATGATTGACTATAAAATTATAGATGAGAATGTAAAAAATGTGATTGTCATAAGTACTGAGAAAAATACATTAATGAATGATTCCCTGTTTCGAAAGGCGTTATTCCTTTTATTAAAAGTAACATTCTTGTAAGGTCCCATTTTTGCTGCGTATCCAATTACATGTGCCACAAAATTCTGTTCATGCGTTGAGTGAAAAAGATGTGCATGAGGTCCTGCAAAAGTTATTATTTTACAGTTAAAAATAAAGATCTTACTAACATGTTTAGATTGAAATCTGAATAATTTTATTGACATTTCTTTTCAAATATTGTTAAAGAGAACAATACACTTTCCAAGGACTCGATTAGAGAAATTAATGAAATTTAATTTTTGTGAAAAACAGAAAGAGCGCTCTTATAAAATGTAAGTTAGAGTTTTATAAACACTTTTCTATAGCGTCGTGGCTTTATACAAAAACTTTTTTGATAGTTAAAATGAAACTTAGAAATTGCAATTATAGTATTGCGATTATTTGAATCTAGCATATGATTAGATTGAAAAGGAATTGTTGTTTTAGAAATATTTATCGCAGATAGCCATAAATCAAATTTGTAAAAATATAATGCATGTTCTCTTTTGTACGTATGATATAATTTAATGTAAATACATTTTTAGTGAGAAATATAATAACATTAAACAAATAATGTTAAACAAAAATATAAATCAAAATGTAAGAAAGAAGAAGAATGTATGCAGAAAATATTAGAAAGATTTAAAGAACTAAAGAGACATTTCTCTAAATTGTAAATTTTGATAAACTAGTGTTTATTGTCGCTTAAATATTATACGCGAGCTTTTTTAGAAGCATATTAAATTGAATACAGAATGTTTCATACTACAGTAATTCAGAAATGTACGATTATCGTAAACTAAAATAGAATATCGTATGAAAATGATAAATATGAAAATAATATACTTTATTAGTTTTCAAAGTTAAAATTGTGTTTATTCTTTAATTGTAACTTACCTATCGCATAAATTGCAACATCTCCTCCTCCATGATAAGCTTCGTCAGAAATTATTAAAGCTTGTTGACTATAATTGTAATCAGTTGTGTCATTTAAAGATGGATCGGCTCGCACAGCTGTTCCATTCTCAATGGTGTATCCTATATTATTTGGACCACCAGTACTGTATGTTAAAGTAGTATAACTTCTGTTGTCGTATTTAGATTTTTGGGCAATACCTGAAAGATTTTGGTTACGTATGTTAAAATCTAATTATTAAAGTTTTTGATTCCTATATTTTTTAAGGGTGTTCTTTTTAAAAAGTAAGTGTCAATGAGGTTGGTTACACCATCTACCATACGGTACGGAATTTTTAAAAAAGCACACGCTGTTTCCTTATGTTGGCGTCTGCGCACAACTTAGTTGTCATGGTAACGAACTTTTGCGCAGACGCAGTAACATAAGGTAGTTTATCATAAGGTGCTTTTTCGAAAGTTGCGCGTATCTTAAGGTAGATACTTTTGCATACCAAGAATAGAATTTCCTCGATCACTGTATCCATTGAATGACAACGAATGTGAATGATCACTGGTAACAATAACCAAAGTTTCTTTAATATTAATTAATTTTAAAGTAGCTTCAATGGCCTCTGATAATCGAACAGTTTCCTGTAAAGCTTGAGCTGCATGACCTCTGTGATGAGCAAAATCAATGAGACCGCCTTCTACCTGAAATTAATATTAAATCAATCATAAGTTCACAAGAGCCACTCTAATAGAGCTAATAAGGCTCTTATTCAAAGATTACCATTAGCAGATAACCCTTATTTGATTTTTCTAAAACTTTAACAGCCGCTGTTGTCATTTCTTCTAAACTTGGCTGTCCTCGAGGGCCCTTAACACGATTTTCATCCACAGGCAAGTGTCCATTAGCAAAAATTCCTAATAAAAATTCTGTATTATTGTGATCGATTTGAGAAAGATCGTGATTATTTTCAACAAAATTGAAAGTAACATTTCTAGCAATTTTTTCGTCTTTCCATTTCTTAATGAGATCTCGTCCGTCTTTGCTGTAACAAGCCCATTTATCTATTGGATCTGAAGATGTTCCTCTTACTGAAGACTGTAACATTTGTCTTCCTCCACCCATAATTACCTAAAAGATAAATAAACAATTAAAAAATGGTTGATGATCATTTTTGGAATGCTAAATTGACAAATATGTAAATGGAGTTTTTTGCAATTAGCTTAATAAACCTTTAAAAGTTTCAAAATTGTTTTTTACAAAAGTTGTAGGGCTTCTAAAAATACACATTTTTTGTTGTATGCATTTTTTTGATATTTTTAATAGTTTTCAAGGAAATTGCACGTGCAGGAGTGATCCTAAAGAAGATCCCTGTACCCCCCTACAACTTTTGTAAAAATATTTTTCAAAATTTTTAATATTTATTGAGATAATTAAAAAAACTGAATTTTTATGGGTTTCTTAAGGTTTTCTTTAGGATAATTAATTTGCGCCAATTTTCACCATTATAATTTTTAATCAGCACGTCAAAATGTGTAGGTATAACAAATTTCAAAAAAATAAGGGATACTCATTATTCGGAAGTTTATCCCCACTTTTTAATTACAAACCTTAATATTTTTTCCAGGTTCATTTTCTATTAATTGTCTAGCGATGTCTTTACATTTTGTTGCATTTCGAGGTTTTATTGCTTCACATTCCCATTTTCGGTCTGCGCAATGTGCATATAAAGGCGCTGGTGTTGCATGGGTTACTCTAGTGGTCGTTACGAATCCTATAATATAATTTTATATTATAAAAATTTTATAAACATAGTTTTTAAATAATATTAAATCAGAGTGTCTACTAACCAGGAAAACCGGGAAATAACCGTATACTCAAATTGACCGGGAAAAACCGGGAAATTTCCGTTAAACCGGGAATTTTCTTTATGGGCTAATAAATTTGACTAATATATCAATTTGTTTTATAAATAAAGATGGTAACTTTATGCATTTTGAACCAATCTGATTATGCGTTTAAATTTTGTGTAATTATGGGACAATTATTCAATTGAAAAATAAAAAATATACATTAAAAATTAAAAAATAATATAATATATTCTCATGAAATATAGATGCTATCTTTTTTTCTTAACGCTAACATTACCACAGAAACAATGAACGACATTAAACATGAAAAATTCAAATTATTATGAAAAAATGTAGATAGAACTTTAGTTTTTTTATTAGACCGTACATTGCATAATAGTTTATAAGTTATGGTCAATTCTATTGTGTGCTTTCTATTATCAATTATTTTCATCATATTTCAATTAGTTTCTTCGATATTCAATAATTCTCGGCTTCATTCAATATTTTTTTTTCAATTATCGATTACGTTCTTAAAACTTTAATTCAATTCTTTAATTATTCAACTATTTTCAGAAATCCACAATTATTTTCTTCATTTGCCAATTATTCTTTTTAATTTTCAATTATTTCCATCAATTTTTAATTATGTTCTTCAGATCTCAATTATTTCCTTGAATTTTTAATTATTTAATTCAATATTAAAAAATTCTCGACTTTTTTCAACTTTTTTTTTCAATTACCCTTTCTTTATTTCACATCTCAATAACTCCTCCAATTTGCAATTATTTTCTTCTATAATCAATAATTCTCGGCTTTTTTCAATATTTTTTTTCAATTATCTATTATGTTTTAAAAACTTCAATTCATGAATTATTATTTAACAATTTTCATAAAATCACAATTATTTACTTCAACTTCAAATTATTTTCTTCAAATTATATAATTTCTAGGTTGTTCAATTTCTGTTTTCTTCAATTATTACTTACTTTCTTCTACTTTCAATCCAATTGTTCAATTCTTCAATGATTTTCTTTAATTCTTAATTATAATTTTCGACATTTAATTCCATTCTTCAATTTTCAATTGTTTTTTTCAATATTCAATAACTCTAGGCTTTTTACAATGATTTTTAAATTATGTTTTTTTTCTCAATTTTAATTTAAATTAATAATTTTTAAATTATTTTCATCAATTTGTAATTATTTCCGTTGATTTATAAATTTTTCTGCTATTTTCAAATATTGTCTTCAATTTTTAAGTAATACTTTCTTCAATTTTCAATTATTTTCTTTAATTTTTAATTATTTTGTTCAATTTTCAATTGCTTGTTTCAATATTCAGTAATCTCGACTTTTTTCAATTATCAGTTATTTATTTCATGTTTCAAAACCTTCTTCAATTTTTAATCATTTTCTTATATTTTCAATTTAATTCTTGAAGTATTTTTTTCAATTCTCAATTAATTTCTTTAAATAACAATTCTATTCTTCAATTTTTAATGTTTTTATCAATAATAATAATAATAATAATAATAATAATAATAATAATAATATAATAATAATCGTCAATAATCAATCCAATTTTTTTTTTAATTATAAATTGTTTTCTTCTTTTTACAATCCAATTATTCCGTAATTTTCTTTAATTCTCAATTATTGCATTCGAAATTCAATATTCTTTCTCAATTTTCAATTGTTTTTATTTAATATTCAATAATTATGTGTTTTTCCGATTTGAATTTCATTATTTAATTTTCAATTTATTTCTTCAATTTTGAATTATTAACTTAAATTTAGAATTATTTTTTTTCTTTTGATTTTCTATCTAGTTGATCAATTTTCAATTATATCTTTGAATTTAATAACCATTGTTCAATTTTTTTTCAATTATTGTTCTATTGTCGATTAATATTTCCTTTTTTTTAATTTTGTTTCTAATTGTCAAGTATCTTCGTCATTGTATAATTATTTCTTTCCATTATTAGGTAATTATTTCTTTTCATTATTAATTGTTTCTTTTAATTCTTAATTATTATTTTTTGTAAAGTTTAATATTTACTTCTTCAATTCTTAATTATTTTCTTCGAATTTCAATTTTTTTCTTCAATCATAAACTGTTATCTTCAATTTTTGTAGCCATTTTTAGGTATATTTATACTTAAAATAAATTTTAAGTTAACAAGTGAAAAAACCGGGAAAAATAGGAACAAAAACTGGAAAAAACCGGGAATTTTGTGGGACGAAAATAGTAGACACCCTGATTAAAATATTTGTCCTGTATTTTAAATTCTCTATCTTAAGTTATAAAAATCTTAGGTCGGATTTTAAAAACTTTTAAATAATGTTTTATTTAATTTAGAAAAAGTCAAAAGTGGCAAAATAGTATCCTGCTTCAACAGATAATGCTATCTATTTGGTAGCACATTTAAAAATTGTATAGGGTAACCGCCTCACTTTTATGTAAATAGCAGAAGAAAAATTAAAGCTTGTTTTGCATAAGTTTATTAGATTCTGCAACATTTTTACACAAGTTCAGTATTATAACTTATTAAATGCATTGATATACATAGTTTTAAAAAATTAAATTGAACATCATTCTCAGAGTGTTAAGAATTTTTATTTTCTTAAGAAAAATCTTAAGGAAACTAAAATTCTAAAACCCAATTTAACATTATTATTATAAGTTACTAAATATTTACTTATTCCTACGCGAATATGACATGAGAATATTCCAATATTATTGATAATATAAGACGTCAAGTGGTGCAAATTATTTATTAATAAATTTTAAAGAAAACATTTTAAAAAAATAACAACGTGATTAAGAAACAAGGTCGACTTCAAACATTATATCTTAATAAAGATTAAATAAAAAATATAAATAAATAATAATATTGACGCCCCCCGTTGATAAAGTGTTTATTAAAAAGCCAGGTTAATAAAATGTTAATTTGAAAAACAGTGGAATGTCATTTTTATAATTAATTTTTTTGGATATGATTTCTATTAAAGTATTTGTTTAATCAAATGTCTTTTAAAGTTTTGTCATAAAATGTTAATTGGACCGAACGATGGATACATTTGTTTATTAATTCAAATATGCAATAACATTTTGTATAACATTCTTTATAACCTTGCTTTAACATTATTCTACTGTTTTTCAAATTAACATTTTATTACACTGGCTTTTTAATAAACACTTTATCAACGGGGGGCGTCGATATGTTTTATGTAAAGTGTTTAAATTTAATAAAATTTAAAGGTTTACGTAAAATACTACTATGTTGCTTTCACTTTTTTTTTAATTTATCTGACTTTTATTATAGACTGTTACATTTTTAAACTTATATTTTGGACATTAAAATACATTTTTCCCAACACACACTTAATTCTTTTTTATAGAAAACGTTTTTCTTTTTTGAAATATTGTTAATTATCCTAAAATTAATGTAGTTTTAACTTTTCTTAAAAATTTGAAAAATTTGGTAAGTTTGAAGGTTATGTATGGGGTGCCATCGACAAGTTACTAAAATGTCTATTGCTGCAAAATATAGCTTTTGTACCAACGACTGGGACTTTATTGTGTTAGCATAAAATTATTTGATAATTTCGAAGTTTTCGTGATTTTTCATTAAAAAATGGTAACTTTATTGCTTTCTGCATTAAATTTTGAATACATATATCACTATATGCACTGAAAAAAATGTTTAGTCATATCAACAAAAATTTGGTTGAGCCAACCGATTTTTTGTTGCTATGACTAAAAATTTGGTTAAGCCAACAAAATTTTTGTTGATATGACTGAATATTTTTTTCAGTGTGTATTTTATTATATTACCTTTTCTATTTTAAATTAATTCTTGAAGTCAAAATTTGGCTAAAGGTACCAGCGACTGGGTCAGTTATCCTATCAGATAATATTATAGTTCATAAAATAATAAATGTAATAGTACGTTCGTAATAAATAATGAAATTAGATACCAGAATTTCTGAAATACTACTCAAACTTTTATGGTATCAATATATTTAAGCAATTTATGTTAGTACATAAAGGTGGTCATAAATTACAAGTCTCAAAGTATGTGCTGCAAGTAATAAATTTATCGCTATTAGGACAATATATATTCTATCACTATTTAATAATATGTACCTAACATAATTCAAAGAATATGTCAATGTCCTATTCAAGTATTTCGATTGTTTTCACATTAATGGCTTCACCCCTTTTCCTGTGAAGACCATTTAAAGACAAAAACCTTGAATTTTCAGGGTCTTGAAAAGCAAGAAAAAGTGTATGCTTCAGGCATGCATAAGTATATAAACATACCTGCATGTCTTGTGTCTGTGCATTTTGCCCCAGGCTTGCCTTATTCTTGGCAATTTCTTAGGGTTCGTGCAAAGAAAGAAAACTGGTTTTAAATATTATTGTACAGGACGGCATATGCGGGCAATATAAATATATCTAATATAATATTGTTTTTCTGCTTATCATTATGCAACGAAATGTATAATTGTTCAGTTTATCGCAACTTTAAAAACATTGTCAGTTTTATGAGACAAAAGTATTTAAAAAATGAAAAGTGCAATAAGATCATGATAATATTAATGTAAGCTTTATCTACTGAAGTTAATAAATATCTATTAAACTAAGATTAATTTGTTCTCCATTGTTTTTAATTTCAATATAAAAGTAAAACATTTATAAGTCCAAAAAAATAAGTATTTGTTTTAATATAATTGTTTAGAGTTGTTGCATGTCGTTACAGGTGAGGTATAAAGATACCAAATATGAGACGAGTTTTTTGTTAAATTCATAAACAAACTGATATTTGTTAAGCAGATATTAGGTCCTAACATATTTATTTATTATGCACAGTAAGAAATGGAAATTTTACTCAATTTATTTACTTAGGGGAGAGGCTATTTTTAAATTTTTGTTGCATCCAATTAAAAAATGCACAAAAAAAGAAATTGGTAAAATATATGCTACCATCAGTGGATCTTACTTTTTCTAACATTTGCTGCTATAAAATTTAAGAGGGTTAAAATTTCATAGGCTTTGATCATGTTATAATAAAAAAGTACTTTTCTGTACCAGTGTGTTTGCCAGCCGCTTGAGCCCAACTGAGTATAGATTCCAAGTGAAAGTCGGTATTTAGGCTAGCTTCACAATCATCAAGTGGTACATTCATATCAAGCCCAATAACTTTATAGTTTGTTTTAACTCCACTGAAAAGTGCTGTCGCTGTTGATGCAGAGTCAGGTACTTGTTTATCTGTATTGTAAGTCTGTGAAAATTAAATCAGTTTTTTTAAAAAGAGAAATTATCGTTTTTCTAAATTAAAATAACAAAATTTACGTGAATAACTAGAAAGTATGTTATTTTGAAAATCACAAAATTGAGTTTTAATAGAGTCAGACTAAAATTGACTAAAATTTATATAATTAATAAAATAACAATTAAATTTAAATTAGTTAATTAAATAATTAAGTTTTCGTTACCTTAAGCAAGCCAACATGGGGGAATTTTTCCCATGAGAGGTAACCAGTTTCACCAGTTTTAAAAATTCTACTGGCTGTTATAGTATTTGGACTCATACCATCTCCCACAAATATTATTACATTTTTGGCAACATTTTCATTCCACTGATAAGCTAAAGAATCTTTAAGTTCTTGATTAGCAATTTTATGCCAATATCCAGTGTCTAAAATAATTTATTTACATCAATTTATATATATTTATTAATATTAAAAATATTTTTATTTTAATTTTTGATCTATCTTTCCAAATACTGATAATAGTGCATATCGCAATAATGTGCATTGCATACAAACTATTACTATCATATGCTTTAAAATAGTATTTAATAACCCTATATTTTTTAACACTTTAACACGCTATAGTTTTTTAAAAACAGCGTCTGAATATTATATTAATTTCTAATTTAAATGTTATTAACAGTTACATACCTTCTTTAGTGTTGACAATATTAATAGAAAACAGAATAACAATAATTTTCATACACGGAGAGGTTCTGTCAGTCATAGTTGCTATACTCATGGTTTACTTGTGTAATCGCGTAATGAGTACGTTAACTTTACTTCAACTAATCCAAGCACATTGTTAAACAGTGAAGTATCTAAACATGGAGTTTATCTTTTTTTTTATTTTTTCATATGAGTGCGCAAACAACATTTTTTGAGGTTCTGAAATATTTTTTTAAAATTTATTTTCCCTCTTTTTAAGGTCTTTCATAAATTGCCTTTAGAAAAATGTAGATTTATACTGTTAAAAATTCTCTCACTGATTTAGAAACTATACAAAATGCGCATAGTTGATACCGCGCAAGGGCGAGATTGATTGTGACATAAAATTTTAACACTGTGTCAGAATTTTTTGCATTTTTTTTAAAAAAAAAGTTCAAAATTTAGATTCCTAATATCGACGAAAAAGAAACAACAGAATATCCCAAGTCGAATCATGTGTTTATCAGAATTTCTGGTACTTAAAAATACGTAATAATTTGAGTTTTAATTTTTAATTAGCATAATGGTAGACTCGAACTGTAACCTTATTTTTCTCGAAACTATATATAGGATTTTGAAATCTATCTTTGACATTACAATTATTAAAAAAAGTTTTAAATTTAATATGCTCATACAGACAGTTCTGATAGTAGACTTTGTATAAGGTATAGGTCTTAGAAATCTAATAAATCTTATGAATCTTTTCATTGATTCACGTATAAAAAGATTTTACATTTTTATAATTTTTTATTACCGAAACAAGAAATATTCCCTTCTTTTTTTATCCAATAGCTTAAAAATTGATGTGCATATATAATTGGTTTTAAAGTAACAAATGTATTTTATTTTCAGAAAGCTTTTAAGCAATCAATAAAACTATGAACATAAAAGAGTAATTATTGCATTGCACGATTAGTAACCTTGATACACATATGCACTTAATTATTATTGATCATGCACGCACATGTCTGATAATCATATTTGTTTAAAACCCAGCAAAAAGTACTTAAGTTGTCCGCTATTTTCCAAAAACTGAAATTTTTTAAGTAAAAACCGTTTTTGGAACAAACTACAATAAAAGCCTAATTTAATTAATTTTTTAAAGTTTATAGATGGTGGTGCTCATGACTCAGAATTTGGAGCTATTGTATTTTAACAATCCTTCTTGTTAGATTTAAATATTAGTGGCCAAACATATCTATTTAAGGACGAATGTAATTAAGCCAATTATCAACGCAATTCTAGAATAATAGCTATTGAAGAAGATTAAATATTGAAATAAGTTTCTATATTTACTTGTAAATAACAAGTGATTATTCACTTTTTTCATATATCTACTTACATCTTCCACTTTGAATAAATTAAAAGAATAAATTTTAAAAAGTTTTTTCTTCATAGTTTAATTGCTGTTCAGAATAAATAAAATAAAAAAATTTTCACACGATACAATTGAAAGCTGATTTTATCACATTGCAAATGTTTTATTGCTTCCTCATGAAGGAAGCTTTGTATTCGTCCAAATTTACAAATTATTTAAAATGCTTCAAATTAACTTTCCTCTATTTAGAAATGCGTTATATGAGTTCCTGACAAAATTTCCGGATGTATGTATGTATGTATGTATGTATGTATGTATGTATGTGTGTGTGTGTGTGTATGTATGTATGTATGTATATGCGTGTGTGTGGATGTACTTTTTTCTTGTGAACACGATAACTCGAGAATGCTTTAACTGAATTTAATAAAAATTTGGTACAGTTGTTTTTACTACTAAAATCTGGAATCAGACACAAGAGTTTTAACAAATAACAATTACACATATTTTTATTAAATTTTGATTTTTTGAAAAATTTGTTTTATTCAAAAAAAAAAAGCTTTCATTGTTAATACTTAAGACCACTTTGTTTTTGGAAAAAATTGTTACAACGAAAAATGTTTATTTCTAGGGTTTCGTGAACTAGGGCGAAACCTTTATTATACCGAGACTTTGGCGTCCGTCCGTCCGTCCGCCGTTCCCAGCCATTAACTGTGCACTTGTGGTTGTGTGCAAGAAGCACACAACAATGAGATTACTTTTTATCAGGGACTGACACGAAAACCGAATTCTGTTTCTGTTTTGAATTGTTGTGACGAAACAAAAATGTACAATCAATATTGTTTTGTATTGAACCTGAAACGAAAAGGCTCTGAATTACGATTTCGTCTCATGCCCGAAACGAAAATCAGCTCCGAATTTCGTTTCAGTCTCATGCCCGAAACGAAAAGATTCTGAATTTCGTTTTCGTCTCCTGCAAGAAAAGAATTGTGTTTAAAATTGTTTTTGTGGAATTTTAAGCCTTTTTTATGAGAAACGAAAACGGAATTCGGAGCGGATTTTCGTTTCGGGCATGAAACGAAAACAAAATTCGAAGCCTTTTCGTTTCGGGCATGAGACGAAAACGTAATTCAGAGCCTTTTCGTTTCAGGTTCAAGACAAAACAAAATTAAATTGATATTTTGTTTCAGTTTTTCAAAACCGAAACGAAACAAAAATAAAATATATTTTGTTTCGGTTTTCGTGTCAGTCCCTGCTTTTTATAGAAAATAAGATTTAACGAGAATTTTTTAAAAAAAGGAATTTGAACAGTGATAAAATAAGCTTTTATTTATATTGCGTTAAATTGATGTACGATGACTTGTTAAAGAAATACATTATAGTTTGAAATGGATAAAAAGAAACTGAAAATTTGGTTTTATCTTAAAAGAAATTAAACAATAGATAAATTTTTCAAAACTTATGCCTCAGATTTTTTTAATATTGAGGATGTAAGCTTTACCGTGGAAATAAAACTTGTTCCTAAACTTGGTGAATCGGAGATTTCAAGAATGTGGATTGAAGATTGAAATTTTGAATATTGTTAAATCGGAGTTGTCTTTAATCAGTGATTTCTTATGGCTGTCCTATTGATGAGAAATTTTCTAAATCTTTTTTGAAAATTGTGAATCGGATCAAAAATTTGTATATTATATTGTAAACAAAATTGGAAAAAGTGAATGGAAGATTTCCTTTTAAGAATGAGATATTTCAAATTCTTAATCGGAAATCTCGGATTCACTTTTTCCAATTTTTTTTACAACCTAATCTTCAAATTTCTGATCCGATTCACAATTGTCGAAAAAGATTTAGAAAATTTCTCATCAATCGGATATAAGACAGCCATAGGAAATCACTGATTAAAGACAACTCCGATTCAACACTATTTAAACCTTCAATCTTCAATCCGCATTCTTAAAATCTTCGATTCACTAAGAAATTTAGCAATAAGTTTTTTTTCAGGGTAAAATGATCTTTTTTCATTACTAGAAATTAAAATTTAAAACTTTCAGCAATGCCTTTAATTATGGTAGGGTGGGCAATTTAGTTGAGCGCCACTGCATACACAAAAAAAAATTCCATAAACATACATTTTCAATTTTTGTCATACCTATTCGAGATTCACGCCTCAGGGTGCTCAGAAGCCCCAAGAGGTTCTCAACTGCTCAAGTTGAGTGCTAACTTAGAATGTAAAAATCAGCTGTTCCAGCTTGGTTGAAAACCTCTTGCGCTTCTGGTGAGCCCTAATGCGTGCAACTCATAAACACTTAATAATGACATTACTCAAACCTGCAAGAATTGGCAAATTTAACACTATAAAACAATGCACTTACACAGTTTAAGTAGTACAATAAGAATTAAATATTACAAAAAAAAAAAGGAAAAAAAAACTGAAGAAATAAACAGATTTGAACACCTTATTAAATTCACTGAAACTAAAAGGATGGAAGTTGTAACGGAAGCAGCAAAGGTATAAAAAGATCTGCAGGTATAAGAGACGTGCCAAAACTAAGATCTAATAGGTAGAGAGCCGGCCCACAGTGGGGAAAAAGGACGCTGCTAGACAAAAGTCTGCTAACTATTCAAATCTTAACGGATTTTAATATTTTTTCTTTAAATTCTCAGAAACAATAATTGCGCTGCAATTTTAAAAATTTGAGGAGTTAAGGGCTATTGGAGTTGGGAATTAAATTTTTGGAGTTAAAAATCGACTCCAAAAGGTCGTGAGACTTCATATTACGCAAGAGTGGGGACTAAAGGAAAAAGCGTTAACTTCCATTGCATCAGTGATAGAAAAATACTTCCAAAAAAACATTTACAGAGGAAACTGATTACTGAAAAATGTATTCGAGAAGGTAGGGAAGACTGGGGCTAAAAGTTAAATTTTTAAAAAATATTTTTCTTGACGCATTAAATCCCCAAATCCATATATGAAAACTCGTGTACCTTGTAGATAAATCTGTCTTCAACAACATTTCATAATATATTTTGCGATTTTTTTTCCCAAAAAACTGATGTTTTATCTGTTTTCCCAAACTTTAATTTTTTTTAACTTTTAGCCCCAGGGCGGGGCTAAGTGTTAAAAATTTCTAGCCTACTGCACAAATATTCGAAATATATAATAAAGGTAATTTGTTAGATACAAAAACTGACAGAATGACACAAAAGAAAGTGGAAAAAATGGGGAAAAATCCATTTAACATTTAGCCCCACTAAGGTTTTAATATTTAGCTCCACGGTATGTTTTCGGTTTCAACATCAACCGCACAAAAAATAAAAAAATAAATACTGGTTTTTCTTAGAATATATTAAAAAAAAGTAATCAAAAGCTGAAACTTTCGGAAGCATAAAAATTTACGATGCAATGCTCAAAAGATATACTTCATGTATACATAATATACATGACATAACTTTAAACTGAATATCTCATAACCATGGACGTTTGTTTCTAGTATAACAAGAGCCTTCTATGGTAAAAAATGTAGCTTTAGAAATGTTATGATTTGAAAGATAATGCAAACTAAAGTAACTTTTAGCCCCGGTCTCCCCTATACAAGATTTTGAGGTTATGGTACAAAATTTAAAAAAAGTGGCATCCAAGGCTTTAGCGCAATTATTCTTGAGAATTAAAAACAAAAAAAGTTAAAATCCGTTGAGATTTGATTTGTCAGCAGACTTTTGTCCAGCAGCGTTCTTTTTTTCCCACTGTGCGACAGCTAAAAACTGTGCTCATAAAGGAAATAATGCGAAACACTTTTTAAAGATAGGATTTTGTGGGAGCATTACAAATTGATATTGTTGTCTAAGCAGAGTGAAGCAATAGACAAAGGGTGGGTGATTAAATATGTAAATTTTTTCATAAGTTTGTCGTAATGTAAAGTTTTACCTCATAAAGGAAATTCTGCAAGATATTACCATTTTATTATCAGCTTAAAGCACTGGTTATATAAAAAGCATAAGGATATTCAAGTTGGGTGGGGAGAAATTCAAAATGGCGGCTACCTGGATGACAGGTTTGCATTGCAGTCAATGGGACGAAATCAGTTTTTGTACAATAACTTTTAAAAAACAAATTTTTGAACCTATGTTTATTAACAAATTATTTTTCATTTATCGAAAGCTATTTTTTAAAATAATAAAAACTCACACAAAAATTTTACACAATTTTATTATTTTAAAAAATAGCTTTCGAAAAATAATTTGTTAATAAACATAGGTTCAAAAATTTGTTTTTTAATAGTTATTGTACAAAAACTGATTTCGTCCCATTGACTGCAATGCAAACCTGTCATCCAGGTAGCCGCCATTTTGAATTTCTCCCCACTCAACTTGAATATCCTTATTGGTTGGTTCTTTTCCTTCTTCTTAAATTGTGTCCTTGGTATGGCCAATGAAAATGTCCACAAATTCGTCCTAAATAAATTTCAAAATTTTAACTTAAAGCAAGTGCTAAAAATTGAAAAAAACTTTTTAATAAAAGGACAACGTTGCAGCCTACACAGAGACAGGTTACACCATCTAACGTAAGATACGCTACTTTCGAAAAACCACCTTATGATACGCTCTTTCCCTATGTTAGCTAGATGGTGTAACCTGCCTCATAGTTAAAAATTTTGTGTATTTGTGTAAAAAACAGTCCATGTCATTCGATTTTTGAATATAACCTCAAATTTTTTAGTATTAATAAATTACAAACAGTAATTTACGTTTGTTTTTTTTTTTGTTCTAAAGCATAAATTTTTTATTAAGAAAATAAGCACTTTTCACTATTACATTTTCCTATTCGCCCGCGTTTAGCTTAAAGACTAGGAATTAAGCTAAACAACGGATTTTTCTTTTCGCCTATACGACATATGGTGGATTTCACAGAAACTGTCCTGCCCCAAAAATAAAATATGTCCAATCTATTGCAAATTTTTTATGAGTTGTCCTATTGGATGGTAATTAATCCTATAAATATTTTATAATTTTTTTAAAAATTGGGGCAGTGGGAGGGGGAGGAAGTTTGGAGTGTTTTGGTAATTCACTCTTCTTTTCCTATTTCCACTGTTTTAATGAATAGTTAAAAAAAAATTATGTGACATGATTTGCGTAGATTTTTGCATAACCTTCCGATTGATAAGGTCCATTTTATATTTTTTAAATAATTTGACCATGATTTTTTAAAATTAAAAGCAAATTTGTGTTTTTCTCAAAGATGGTCTTTTTTTATTTTTTTAAAAATATTTTTAAACGAAAGCTGAGGTTTTGTCCTATAAGAACACAAAATTTCAAAAATGTTTCTTATAGGAAAAAACCTCAGCTTTCATTTGAAAATACTTTTAAACAAATAAAAAAAGCCCATCTTTGAGAAAAACTCAAATTTGTTTTTAATTTTGAAAAATCAAGGTCAAATTATTTAAAAAATATAAAAAGGATCTTTTCAATCTAAAGGTTATGCAAAAATCCACACAAATCATGTGACATAAATTTTTTTTATCTATTCATAAAAACAGTGGAAATAGGTAAAGAAGAGTGAATTACCAAAACACTCAAAAATTTTTCCCCTTCCCACTGCCCCAATTTTTAAAAAAATTATAAAATATTTATAGGATTAATTACCATCCAATAGGACAACTCATAAAAAATTTGCAATAGATTGGACATATTTTATTTTTGGGGCAGGACATTTTCCGTGAAATCCACCATTATATGTATTTTGCATGGGAAAAAACATTTTTTCGTAGATTTTCTGTAAAATCTTTAAAAATTAATATTTTTTTACCGGACAACTCTGTTTTTCTTCATAAATGTTCAAAGAAATACATGCAACTATTTACATATAGAATTTCTTGAGTTTACTATTTCTTACAGGACCCAATGGTTTACCAAAAATAAACCGAAATAGGTTATTATTGTCAAAAAATATAAATTCTCATTTTAACAAGAAATTTTAAATGCTAATTATGGTTTCTATTGTTTTTGAGGTCGCTGATTATAAATCTGAAGTCATATTTCAAAAACTCAAAATGGTATATCGAATGTGGCGGCCATGAATATTTAAAAATTGGTCAATTTTGTCAAATTTTTGGTTTTGGGTTTTGAGGGTCCCTGCTTACAAATTTGAAGTCAGATTTCTAAAATTCAAAATAGTGGATCCAATATGACGGACATAGAAATTTAAAGATTAATTAATTCTTATAAAACTTGGTATCAAGGGGTTTTTGGGGTCCATAATTACAAATCTGAAATCAGATTTGGAAAATTCAAGGTGCCGGATCCAATATGTTGGACATAATATTTAAAAAAATTAATATTTTTTATGAAAATTAATTATTTAATATCTTATTCCACAAAATTTTTGTGAAAGTTCTATCTAAATTTAAATTAGTTAGAAATAACTATTTGGATAACAAAAAGTCGATAACTAATTCAATTAGTAATATTTCTAATAGATCGGTTAGTTAGAATAAACTAATATTTAATTAAGTTCGTTTTTAGGTTATGGAAGGCCCGCTATATTGGATCCGGCACTTTCAATTTTTAAAATCTGACTTCAGATTTGTAACTATGGACCCCCAATATCCCCTGATACGAAGTTTCCTAGAAATTGATTAATTTTTAAATTTTTATGGCCGTCATATTGGATCCGCCATTTTGAATTTTTGAAATATAACTTCAGATTTGTAATCAGCGACCTAAAAAACAATAAAAGCCATAATAAGCAGTTTAAATTTTTCGTTTTTTTTAGAATTAATACTTTTTGCCAATATTAATCTATTTTGGTTTATTTTTTGTCAACTTTTGGGTCCTGTGTTATGTCCCTAAGTTTATTATTATTTTATTTTCTTCTCTTTTAATTCCAATTTTATTTTTAATCTAAAAAACAAATCTATTTACCCTAAGTTCCTCAATTTAGTCGAGTTATTAAATAACTGTCGCAGGGATGAGGCCAGTCAAATAAATAGACAAAAATACACTTGAACAATATTTATTGTTTATTCATTAGTAAAATTCTTTTGGTTAATTGTTAATTTCAAAAATTGGTTTCAAATGGTATAAAATGAGTGGTTTTGTTAAGTTGAGATCTGCAACAAGAATCTTTCTTAAATAATCTC
The DNA here is from genome assembly GCA_037103525.1 of Ganaspis brasiliensis. Lineage (NCBI taxonomy): Eukaryota > Metazoa > Arthropoda > Insecta > Hymenoptera > Figitidae > Ganaspis > Ganaspis brasiliensis. The sequence continues at coordinate 1,466,861 of JAZKLR010000206.1, read as the reverse complement.
GAAAAATTTATATATATTAAATTTACTATTTTTTTGGTTTTTAATTTTGGTTACCTTTCTTCGTAAATGTTACTTCCGGTTCAAATAGATATGTGAATTTGCGTGAGTGTTAGAGTGAGAGTATGTGACAGGCTTCGCACTCCTCAACTATTTACTACTTTTTGCTACTTTTTTCATAAAAGGCTACTTTTTTGATACTTTTTTAGGCCTAAAGCTACTAAAAGCTACTTTTTTAAAAATTATGAGAAAAAAGTATTCAGTTATTAGATTATTAATTTTATAAGTGCAAAAATTTATTAATTTACAGTCAAATTTTCATACGGCGGAAAGAAATTTGACGTTTCCGCGCTAGAAAGGTTTGTTTAAAATGCTATTAGTAAGTGAACGTTCAGGAATGTAACAACCATTTTAAATCATAGGATCTTTAAATATAAAATGAAAATTATAATAATTATTAAACAATAATTTATATACTAATTTAGGCTGCAGTGAGAAATTAAAATTTGTATAACAATTTGCACAAGTCAGTCTTCTATCGTTAAAATCACACTAAAAAAATTAAAGGACAGTTGTTGCACCGTATACAATATTTAATAAATTAACTAAATTCACAATTATTATTTTGCATGTGGTTTCCTTGGTGTGAAATTAACTTTTTTTAAAAGGTTCAACAACTGCCCTTCAAAAGTGCAGCAACTGTCTTTTAATTTTTTTAGTGCACATGTTTGAAATCACATTATTTTTATTAAGGTAGTTCTCCGGCTTCAGGGCCGCACAAATACTATAAAAAAAAGATAAAAACAAATAAATAAGAAACAAATAAATTAAATTTGAAAACGTAATTTAAAGCAATATGTTAGTCTCGTGACACTTCACATGTGCTTCAAACGGAAGAGTGTTGGCAATTTTCGACAGCTGGATTTCCTTTCGCTCGTAAATTCAATGGAAAATCACTTTGGTTTCGAATTTTAGATTAGTATAATTAAAAAATGAGCATTGATACCCATACTAAAAAATTTTTTATATGATTTCTTTTATTTATCCCTATAACATACTAGTTTTTGAGAAATATATAGTGAAAAGTTTTACAGATACCTTTTTTTAAGCCTTTTAAAGTGTCATTAAAAAAAAGTAGCGAAAATAAATTTTTCTGTGGGCAATTTAACCGTTAATATCTAAAAATCGCAAAAAATGCAGTTTTTCGCTTTTACGACCCTCATCCGCAAAATCGATTTTGATTTTTATGACTTTTGTTACTACCTTTTTTTAAGCCTTTTAAAGTGTCATTAGAAAAAAGTGTCGAGAATAAATTTCTCTGTGGCAATTTAACCGTTAATATCTACAAACCACAAAAAAATGCAGTTTTTCGCTTTTACGACCCTCATCCGCAAAATCGATTTTGAATTTTATGACATTTGATATTACCTTTTTTTAAGCCTTTTAAGGTGTCATTAGAAAACAGGGACGAAAATATAATTTTTAGTGGGCAATTTAACCGTTAATGTCTACAAATCACAAAAAATGCAGTTTTTCGCTTCTACGACCACCTTTCGCAAAATCGATTTTAAATTTTTTGACTTTTCTTACTACCTTTTTTAGAGTCTTTTAATGTGTCATTACAGAAAAGTAGGGAAAAGAAATTTTTCTGTGGGCAATTTAACCGTTAATGTCTACAAATCACAAAAAATGCAGTTTTTCGCTTCTACGACCCCCTTTCACAATCGCGATTTTAAATTTTATAACTTCTCTTACTACCTTTTTTAGAGCATTTTAATGTGTCATTACAGAAAAGTAGCGAAAAGAAATTTTTCTGTGGGCAACTTAACCGTTAATGTCTAAAAATCGCAAAAAATGCAGTTTTTTGCTTCTACGACCCCCTTCAGCAAGAATAATTTTTAATTTTATGGCTTTTCTTAGTACCTTTGTTCAAGCCTTTTAAAGTGTCATTCGAAGAAAGTGTCGAAAATAAAATTTTCAGTGGGCAATTTAACCGTTAATGTCTACAAATCACAAAAAATGCAGTTTTTCGCTACTACGACCCCCTTTCGCTAAATCAATTTTACATTTTATGACTTCTCTTACTACCTTTTTTAGAGCCTTTTAATGTTTCATTACAGAAAAGTACCGAAAAGAAATTTTTCTGTGGGCAATTTAACCGTTAATGTCTAAAAATCGCGAAAAAAGCAGTTTTTTGATTTTACGTCCCCCTTCCGCAAAATCGATTTTGAATTTGATGACTTTAGTTACTACCTTTTTGCAAGCCCTTTAAAGTGACATTAGAGAACAGGGACGAAAATAAACTTTTCTGCGGGCACTTTAACTGTTAATGTCTACAAATCGCAAAAAATGCGGTCTTTCGCTTCTACGAGCCCCTTTCGCCAAATCGATTTTGAATTTTATGACTTCTCTTACTACCTTTTTTAGGCCTTTTAATGTGTCATCAGTGAAAAGTGGCGAAATTAAATTTTTCTGTGGGCAAATTAACCGTTAATGTCTACAAATCGCAAAAAATGCAGTTTTTGCTTCTACGAACCCCTTTCGCAAAATCGATTTTGAATTTTATGACTTCTCTTACTACCTTTCTTAGAGCCTTTTAAAGTGTCACTATAGAAAAGTAGCGAACATAGTTTTCCTGTTGGCAATTTAATCGTAAATGTCAAAAAATAGCAAAAAATGTAGTTTTTCTCTTCTACGAACCCCTTCCGCAAAATCGATTTTAATTTTATGACATTTCTTACTATCTTTTTTTAAGCCTTTTAAGGTGTCATTATAGAAAAGTGGCATAAATAAATTTTTCTGTGCGCAATTTAATCGTTGATGTCTAAAAATCGCAAAAAATGCAGGTTTTTGCTTCTACGACCCCCTTCCGCAAAATCGATTTTATATTTTATGACTTTTATCACTTCCTTTTTCTAAGCCTTTTGAAGTGTCATTGGAGAAAAGTGTCGAAATCCAATTTTCCTGTGGGCAATTTAATCGGTAATGTCAAGAAATAGCAAAAAATGTAGTTTTTCGCTTCCACAACCCCCTTCCGCAAAGCTAATTTTTAATTTTATGACTTTTATTACTACCTTTTTTTAAGCCTTTTGAAGTGTCATTGGAGACAAGTGGCGAAAACCAATTTCTCTGTGGGCAATGTAATCGGTAATGTCAAAAAATAGCACAAAATGTGGTTTTTCGCTTCCACAACCCCCTTCCGCAAAATTAATTTTTAATTTTATAGCTTTTCCTTAGCACCTTTCTTTAAGGCTTTTAAAGTGTCATTAGAGAAAAGTGTCGAAAACAATTTTTCTGTGGGCAATTTAACCGTTAATATCTACAAATCGCAAAAAATGCACTTTGTCGCTTTCACGATACCCTTCCTCAATTTCGATTTTTAATTTTATTATTTTTCTTAGTACCTTTTTTTGAAGCCTTTTAATGTGTAATTAAAGAAAAATGGCGAAAATAAATTTTTCTGTGTGCTATTTAATCGTTAAAGTCTAAAATTCGCAAAATATGCAGTTTTTCACTTGTACGACCCCTTCCGCAATATCGATTTTTTATTTTATGGCTTTTCTCATTTTGAAAATAGTGGTGAAAATCTAATTTTCTGTGAGAATTCGAATCGTTAATGTCTAGAAAGCGCGAAAAGTGCAGTTTTTTTTATATTAATAGCATTTTCTGACTAATTTTCTTTCTTGAATATGTTTATTTTTTAATTTTCGATAATTTTTTATTAAAAAAAAAATTTTTAATTTTTTAACGTTATGTTCTTTAAGCCAATCGTTTAGCTACAATCATGCCCACGAATAAAGGCGGGACAACAAACAACGAAGATTTTGGCACCCTCTATAGAGCAAATGCAAACAAAATTTAAAACAAAATGTATAGTTTTGTAAACTATAAACCTGAGTAAATTTAGTTTAAAAACAGTTTTTTGATTGCTTCATTAGTTTTATGATAAATAAACTTAAAAATAAAACGAATAAAATTGATTACTGAATCGATTAAAGTTTCAATGAGAAAAATTAGCTATTATTTCACAGAATTGGATGAAAATTGCAGTTATTCATTGAATTTAAAGAAAAAGCATAAAATGTTTAATGATTATTATTTAACAACAAATTTTAGTTAAACTATATTTTTTTAAGAAAATGTAGAACTAGATCTTCCAAAATTTAGTGAAATTAATTTTAATGATAGTTTTATTTTGGAAAAAGACGACTTTCTAGTTTGTTATGTAAATGGAGAGACCCTCCTTAATTGTGTTAGAATTAAAATTTATGTAAATCATTTCTGACACACTTTTTTTCATATAATTAGAATCTCGATCTAAAATATGTGGATTCACAAATGTTTACACATGTTCACAAATGTTTAGAGCATGTTTTTTAACTAATTTCTTAATGAAGTTATAATTTAATAAATTTAACATGGAAATTTTCGCCTGGTGAGGTTGGCAAACCTGAGTCAACGAAATGTTGCTATGTCGTTAATTTGACGTAATATTTGAATTTTTATTCAATCTCACCTTCCTAATATCTTTTACTGGTTTCTTAGTTAAATATTATAGTTTAACACACAAAATTGTGAGAATTTAACACCCAGTTACATTTAATCTCTAAATGTTGTACAACAAAACAAGAACAATTTTGCAGAATAACAGTTCTCCACTGAAGAGGACCTATATTCAAAACGTATGGAAAAAAACGACACAAACCAATTCGATCTGTAAATCACATATGGTCCTTACGGATGGCGGGTGTAATAAAATAAATAACAATAACAATTGGAAGTGAAATTTTATTGGACTATAAAGAAAAATATTTCTATTATTAATAATTTTTATTACACTTGACGAATATTTTAATAGCTATAAATAAATTGCAAATTTTATTAAAAATTTCCTTTCATTATTTAATAAATTGACGAGATTATACAATATCAATATACATTCAAACAAATGGCTTTAAAATTATATTTGCTGTTTTTTAGAATAATTATTAACTTAAAACCATTATGAACTACGATTTATGCAAGTTCCACCTGGTTCTCCTCGTCGTTGAAAACAGAATCTGGAACAGCAGGTGCCCAGAGATCCATTTGAGAGACATAATATTCCATTGGCTAGACATCGCCGTTGTGCTGTGGAAGAAGCCACAAGCATCAGGACTGTTACTATTAACAATATCAATGATGCCATTGATTTAAAATTGATCATTTTGGTGTTTTTCTGTAAAATTAAAAGGTAAAAATAATAAATAAATATATTATAGAATACTCAGCTAAAGTAAAGCAGATGTACGTTTACTGATTTCTTACAGGTTTTCCAGTCTATATTTAAACAAAATTTCAGGTACAATTAAATAATTAAATACTACCAAGTTGCTCAAACAAGAGGGAAACAATAAAAAAATCATAAAAACTTGCCAAATTACCAAAATATCAGCGTGGATCAATCGTGACTAGAGGATGTAACACATATGGTTTATGCGTAGCACAATAATTGATCAAGCGTTGCTGACACGCAGCTTATCAGTGGCAGTAGCCCGCGAGCCACGCTAAAGATATTATCATGTTTCCTGAAATACTTGTGTAGAAATAGACTAAGTTTGCCCAAATACACGCTACGGCAAAGGACTTCGCATTTTGCGAAGGTTTGCGCAGCAAGTGCTTAAAACTTCGCGAGAAAGAAGAGAGCATCCTCCTGGAGATGGAGACTCAACTCTCTAAGATAATGGAGAAGCTGAAGGTTAAGCGAAATTTGGCTGTGCCGATCCAAATTGGCTTGAAGAAATTCAGCTAGTGGATCCCAGCAATGAGAAAGAAGCACGAATAGGCAAAACTGTCCGATAAAAGGCTAAATAAAAACGTTGTTGGTACGAAAGACTCCGCAGTAGAGAGAAGAAGGTTAGGAGAACGCTTCCAGGCTAGGTCTATGAGAAACCTGGTTCTGAATGCGAAACAAAGAAAAGAAAAGTTGAGAACCGCTCTCCTCCAAAACCGACTACAAAAAAAGGAAGCAGGGTGAGGCAGCGAAGGTGAATGCCTCAAAGAACAAACATGAGAGGGAGGGACCGAATTACCCTATCCCCAAAATTGTTGTGGAGCCGCATAGGCCCAAAGAGTCGTCAGTCCTTGGCAGACTCAAAAAGAAAGTGGACCTTGGCTCATGCCAGACGACAGTAGTTAGTGCTAGGCCCACCAAGGAAAGGAACCTTCTCTTAAAACTAGGAGAAGGTTCGGACAAACAAAAGTTCACTGCCAAGGTCTATGAGGTAGTGAGTGGAATTGGTACCGTCAGACGACTGGAGGACCAGAGGGTGACCCTAGAAATCCGCGACCTTGACTGCCTAACCGAAAAGGAAGAAGTGGTCTCTGCTCTACAGGGAGTTCTTAACACTTCTCGAGAGAGGAGGCAATTCACGGTTCTTGTACCGAACAGGAGGGGTGACAAAATCGCCATTTTGGTCGCAGACAGAGAGGAAGCTGAACGCTTAGAAAAGATACGAAGGATCAAGTTGGGTTTCTTAAGCTGCCCAATTAGAAGAAAGCTTATAGTCAGAAGGTGCAATAGGTGCCTTGGCTATGTCCATAAGAAGGCTGACTGCAAGTGTGGGGATGCTGGACACTCTCTTGCAGAATGTGGGACTGAAGCGTTCTGCTTCCTCTGTTCGGCCAAGCCTAAAAAAGAGACGAAAGCGTCTCATATTGCAGGCTCAGGGAAGTGCGCCTGCTTCAGAAAAATCCTGGAGCAGGCGAAGAGAGAAGAGGTATTGAAGCGAAGTCGCTTAAGGGGGTCCTGAAGGCGATACGTCAGTAAACTGGCTCTACCTGGGAGTGGTCTTAAGGTCCCCAAATAAGGGTGTGTTTTTAGCGGGTCGGCAGAACATCGCCACCCCCGCATAACTCTGAAGTACGGGCTACAGGGTACCTGAGAGCAGGTTTTCACATCCTACACAAAAAAAAAAAGAAGTCGGTTAAGGGACACTTAAGTCGCAGAAAAACGCAGCTAGAGGAAGTTTTCTTTCTCTTGAAGCATTTTTAGAACGAACTGACGGTTCATCGAATCCCTTGACTCAACTTGTGTGCGATAAGCGCCTCTATGACCGTCAGTGAGCGTATGTTCCGCGGACTGGAGAAAGTCGCTTCGGCGACAGAGTAGGGAATATACGACCATTCCTGAAGACGATACGCGCAGAAAGTGCTAGCCGAGAGTGACCGTAAAGTCCCCAAATAAGGGTGCGTTTTTAGAGGGTAGGCAGAAAATAGTCACCTCGGCATAACCCTGTAGTACAGGCTACAGGGTACCTGAAGGCAGGTTTTCACATCCTACTCAAAAAAAAGTTTGCTCAAATAAAAGTTGATTTCTGGTCAGGGTCAAAAAGATCTAATTTTTTTAAAATAAAAACATCAGAAATAGTAGACAACTGGCAAGGCTAATTGTATCTAAAGCATAACTGGATTTTCAGGTCAACTTCTTCAGGGAATTTAACATCGACTACTTTGAAGTACCCAACCGATGTTCAGATTATTTCCGGCCAACTTCTTCGGGGAAGTTAACCTCAAAATGTGAAAATCGACTTCTCTGAAGTACCCAAGTACCCAACCGATGACCTTCATAGAAAGTAAGCGTGAAATCACATGGATGGGTCAAACATTGCTTCCTACTGAAAGAGAAGAAGACAAAGATATATTGACGTCTTTCTCTTTCTCATCACGACGCAAAGTTTGACTGTCCCATGTGATTTCACCCAGAGAATTTCGCTAGTGGATTTTGTAACCAGGGGCGTGTCCAGGAAGGGAGTCACGGAGGACACGACACCCCCTAGAAAACTTAGATTTATATGAGAGTGAGAGAGATAGCGCTATAGTTGACTATATTGTTATCTAATTCTTTCTCATATATGAGGGGCTGATAGTAAAAACGGATTATAATAATCGTGGGAGCAAAAGTGGGTTATATTCACTAGGAGCAAAAACGGTGTAAAAGTTCCAAACAATTTCTTTATTTATAAAATATCCTCTCGACTGTCTGTTAATTATTTTTACATTACAACATTCAAAATTGTTAAAACAATATTCGTAAATTAAAATAATTCCAAAACAGTTGATAGCATCTTTTATAAATAAAGAAATTGTTCGGAACTTTTAAACCGTTTTTGCTCCTAATGAATATAACCCAATTTTGCTCTCATCATTATTATAATCCATTTTTACTATCAGCCCCTCATATGACCCCCCCCCCCCCCCCTAAATATCATGTCTGGACGCACACCTCTGCCGTACATTTGAAGAAAGTCACTATCTGCATTTTTTTCGAAAAATGAGTTTTTTATGTCGTTGGATTCGCAATAAAAAAATAATTTTATCTGTGCAATCCGCGATTAAAAATATTAATTAGTTTCGAAGATAATTAAACCCTAATTGGCCTATCTACAGCGACTTTGGTGAAATACATTTAAAGAAAGTCACTATCTGCAGAACGGCGGGCCTATCCAACAGGGAAAAATGTAAAGTGGGTGTCGGACGGTATACAAATACATTTTTATGGGCCTATGTACATAGTACTAAATGTAAATTCGCTAGAAATGACCGAAGGAAGAAAACCTATGTAGATAGTGACTTTCTACGAATGTATTTGAACCCAGTTGAAGTCTAAAATTAGGTCCTATCCAACAAATCCACACAGTGGTTGTTGGATAGTGACTTTCTTCAAATGTATCTCAGCGCTTTCACGACTCGGGAGCGAGGTCCTATGTACATAGGACCCGACCAAATGTATTTCGAGTAATTTTACGCATGCAAAATGGGCCTATCTGCAGTTTTGCATATAACCAATTAAAATTTATAATTTTTTTTTGCACTAATCGATAGATCGAGTCCATTTTACTAAGAAATGATAGTTGTCTTTTCAAAAAGTATTATATATTAAAGGATTCTCATGCAAACGCGTTTCCTTAAATATCTCCGTTCGACTTCAAATGCAGATAGTGACTTTCTTTAAATGTACGGCAGACCTGTTTGTAACTAACTATCTGTGTGCATTGGCGCAGTACATAATCATATACAGATAGCTGTCAAAATATACGTCAAAATAACACTCATAACTTCGAATTTTTCATGTATAATATACATTCATCGTAATTTTTTGTATATAAGGATGGTCAAATATATACTTTGCAAATCCACCCTACAATCGGGTGCCGTTAACGTCCATTTTACACCTTCTGAACAAAAGTTTTGTATTATTTTTTTGCATTGAAGTAAGATAAACAAATACATGGCTTGTTTACTTCTCGTGTGCGCCCTCTACTATCACTTGTACCCAAACGTCAACACAAATAAACTTCGCAAGTTTGCATTTGACATTTATGAAAACTTGACCTAACCAACAAAATGTCCGCTTGTGCAGAAAGTTTGACGTTTGAAACTTGCTGGAAACTTTCACTGCAAATTTCAACTTTAGGCCTTGCTTAGTTGATTTCTATAATAGCTAGGGCTGCGCAATAGATTTTTTTAAACCTCCCACAGAGGTCACAATGATGTGTTACAAATTCATTCAATCCGCAAAAAAAAATTTTTTACCTTTAATTCAAACTTTTCTAGAACCTTTCCTGAAACTTGCGAGGAAAGTTTTCAATTACCAACCAGGTTATACTTGCCGCAAGTTATCCCGTCAAGCTTTCTGCACAAGCGGACATTTTGTTGGTTAGGTCAAGTTTTCATAAATGTCAAATGTAAACTTGCGAAGTTTGCAGTGCCAACTTCGCTTAAACTTCAGGCAAGGAATTGTGCTGTGTGGGTTGCCTTGTATTTGTTTTTCAATAATGATTGTATAAATGGAAAGAGTCGAAATGAAGTCCAAAATATTTATCTCTTTTAAAAAAACAGCCCGCTTTTCCTCCTTTCTTTTATTTTATCAAGTTACACGTTAACATACGTAAACGAGGAAAATGTTTTGCTTCGCTAAGGATTTTCATATTTATTACTTTCCTATTTTAAATAATTTCGCAAGATTAAAATATAGAAATATCGCGTGTAACAAAGGTTGTAACAAACCTTTGAAACAGGTTTTTAGCTCATTTTTACCCCTTTCTTCCCCCTTGTCACAGGAGATATAGGTTTAGAAGAAACTCCCTCCCACTAAATTACTTAAAAATTTGCACACCCCCCTTAATTGTGCTTTTCAAAATCAATCACTGTTAAAGTAAATAATCTTATATTATTATTCTAAAAAATAAACAAAAAAATTAATTTAGGTACATTTTATTTTTATTTATATTAATTTTCTCATAATTTGTAACATCATTATATCTGCTATGTTTTAACTCAAACTACACTGAAAAAAATATTTTCGTGGAACTGCGATAATTATGGGCAGATTGGCAATATTTTATTGCTGTTTTGGGAACTGCCATACGTATTGGTGTTTTAGCCATACAGCTGTGTGAAACCGCGAGTCATATTGTAAGGTTAGGTAAAATGGACAGTGGCGCACCGATGCATTATGTCAAACTTCTACATAACCTGTCAACCATACTCAAATGTCTAATCTCATCACAGTATTTTTTTCAGTGTAGCGGTCTAATACACTTATTTTGATAAATTAACTTTAAAATGTACTTTTAAAAAATAAATTACAAACGATGCCTTAAACTTTTAATCTAAAAACTTCTCTTTTAGCGGAATTTCTCAATTTTTCAATGTTGTTCAAAATTATTTCATTTTTTAAAATTATATTTTATTAAGTATATTTTGTACTTTTCTATGTAAAGATTGTGTAGTCTAAGCCTTACGTAAAATAATGAGAAACCCCCTTCCACGCCTATTTCAAAGTTAGTAACAGTTAGCTAGTTAATAAACTTAGATTTAATTTGCTACATATTACAACTTAATTAAATTAATTTCAGTTTTAGTATGTAGCAAATTCAACCCACTTAATTTAGTCTTAATGAAATTTTAATTAGGATTTCATTAAATATTTTTTTTAAAGTAGAGCATCTGTGTTACTTAATTAACGAATTTTTACGATTAACTAGTTTTACACTTCCGTGACATATTTTTATTCAGCACTTATAAATCTGACCCACACCTCTTCCTACGGATCCTGACCCCACACGGAAAAAAATTTAATTGTAATGATTAAAATAGTTGAACAGTACTGCTCGGATATGTGACCACTTTTTGTAATGATTAAAAAGCTTTGTTTTTTATAATTCGACAAGTTAAATGTACTTATTGCGATTTTATTAAGAATAAATACAAAACAAATGTTAGTGATTACTATAGTCTACGTTAAAAGAAAGTCAAAAAGTTCTATTTCACATTTACTTCTTATTTTACTATAGTACTTTGTACTGGCTAAGCTAGTGATATAGTTTTGCTTCTCAAAGACTGTTGTAAACGGAAAAAGCAAATTTTTATCTAATAAAAATAATAAAAACTTTTTTATTTAGTTCGACTACAACTATACACAAATTAATTCACTCTTTACAAGACTCCTAACTCCAACCTAATTACATTGTTAATCTGGACAACTGTATTAAACCCTAATTATGCATAATTTCGCTTATATCTATGCCTAACTTAAATTCGATTTAAAACCTAAACGACGCATCGCGCATTATCGCTCGCTTTTAACATGTTAACATGTTATAAAAGTTTATTACTTTCAAAAAACACTAAAACTTGAAATATTAAAAAGTTATTATCATGTTTTTTTAAGCTATAATAGTAATAATTTACATTTATCCTCAAATATTGTAAGGTCTATTCTATACACTATACTAACTATGAAAAAGTCAAAGAATTATCTTTAACTCAATTTACTTATTGAAATAATTATATTAAACAATTTTTTAAATATATTTTGACATAAAGCGTATTTTTTAACAGTAAAAACCGTAAATTTTCTTTAAATTTTTAGATATTATGCGTGAAAAAATTATTAAACGTTTAAAAATATTTTAATATATTACTAAAATATGAATAAAACATTTTTAATGCCAATTTTTATTTAAATAAAAAGAAATAAATATTTTGAGAGACAGAACAATTAACTGTATTTAGAAAAATTTAATTTAAATTTTTTAATTTCATTTTTCTGGATTTAAAACTTTAGGAAAGCTGTTTTTCGAAACTTTAAAAATTGGAAGATTGAACGAACTTACCTAAAGTGAAGTTCAATCGCAATTGTGCGAGCTGCCTCGTCCGAATAGGTCAACGTGTAGTTACGCTCTAACTAATTGTTCCTCACACAGTTATTTTAAATTTTATATTATTTCCCGCCGTCCGCCACACAGTGGGGAATACTGAAAAAACGGGGCTCAAAATAGGCTAGAGCCTTCAATTTTCATCGGATTTAAACTTTTTTTTTTTTTAAATACTCTGCATTAAATTCCAAAAAACTCCGTCGAGGCCGATTTTTTAATTTTTTGTTATTGTTTAAATAAAATTAATGTAAACCGTATAAACAATTGTAATATTTTGGTTTTTGCAGAATATACCACCATAAATTGCTTTAATATTTTAGAAATCAATTAGGCTGAAGATCCTGAAATACAAACAGTAAAAATATATTGTTTAAATAATGCTAGTTAATTGTTATAAACAAATTATGTAAACAAATTAACATTTTTCATCGTTTTCAATTGAAAACCCTTTTTTACCACAAATTAACTAAAACTTATGTTAGAAAATATAACTCATTACAAAGTGTCAGTATATGCATATAATTATAAATGTTATAAACAATTAGTATAAAAAAATATTAAATACAGCATCTAAAGAACTAAAAAAATTGTTATTTTTTTAAGGCATGTTTTATTTTAGAAATTGATAAACCTGGAAATCCATAAATACAAACAGTGAAAGTTTATTGTTTAAATAATGCTAGTTAATTGTTATAAACAAATTATGTAAACAAATTAACATTTTTTATCGTTTTCAAATGAAAACCCTTTTTTACCACAAATGAACTAAAACTTATGTTAGAAAATATACCTCATTACAAAGTGTCAGTATATGCATATAATTATAGATGTTTTAAACAATTAGTATAAAGAAATATAAATTACAGCATCTAATGAAATAAAAAAATTGTTATTTTTAAGTCGTGTTTTCTTTTAGAAATCGATTAACCTGAAAATCCTGAAATACAAACAATGAAAATAAATTGTTTAAATAATGCTAGTTTAATTGTTATAAACAAATTATATAAACAAATTCCCACTTTTCATCGTTTTCAACTGAAAGCCTCGCTGAAAACTCTTTCTTTGTTACAATACTTTCACTGCACTGTTTGTATTTCTGGATTTCCAGGTTAATCAACTTCTAAAATAAAACATGACTTAAAAAAATAACAATTTTTTTAGTTCTTTAGATGCTTTATTTAATATTTGTTTATACTAATTGTTTATAACATTTATAATTATATGCATATACTGACACTTTGTAATGAGTTATATTTTCTAACATAAGTTTTAGTTAATTTGTGGTAAAAAAGGGTTTTCAATTGAAAACGATGAAAAATGTTAATTTGTTTACATAATTTGTTTATAACAATTAACTAGCATTATTTAAACAATATATTTTTACTGTTTGTATTTCAGGATCTTCAGGCTAATTGATTTCTAAAATATTAAAGCAATTTATGGTATAGTATATTCTGCAAAAACCAAAATATTATAATTGTTTATACGGTTTACATTAATTTTATTTAAACAATAACAAAAAATTAAAAAATCGGCCTCAACAGAGTTTTTTGGAATTTAATGCAGAGTATTTTAAAAAAAAAAAGTTTAAATCCGATGAAAATTGAAGGCTCTAGCCTATTTTGAGCCCCGTTTTTTCAGTATTCCCCACTGTGCAGTAGCCAGGCAAATATTTATGGCTCTCTGTTGATACTTTTAATTAGTTACATTTGTTATTGACACAACAGAAACTTCAACAAAATATTGTGTTCTTAAATGATTTTGACAAGCCTAAATATCAGTGTCAAGATGACTGCTCAATCTGGTTCGATACTTTGAATATCGATATTCAGAGAATCGAACTAGAGCGCGCAGCACTTCATATTTACGCTTTACGTCAAAGTCATTTAAGAACACAATATTTTTTTTAAATATCTGTTTTGTCGATAACAAATATAACTAATAAAAAAGTATCAACAAAGAACCATAAATGTTCGACAGGCTGCCGAATTTATGTTAAAAAAATAACCAAAAAAAAGAACGGAAAGGAGTGTAATATGGTAAACTATTCTTCAATGAAATTATACAAGAAGTTATTTGGTAGGTAAAAGCTAAATTTTAAACAAATTAAAGATAATTGATCTACAATGATTTTTTACATCTTTTCTTTAAAAAATTTAAATGTTTCGAATTTATGCGTTTTTGAATTACCTATGAAATGTGTCAAAATTATTTTTGATAAAATTAATATTACATTACGAGAAACTATAATAAAAAAGTTATTTATTCCAAAATTATTATTACTCTTCAAATTTTAATTATTTTTATTAAAAGTCAATTAATTTTTGCAACTTTTAATTATTTTACTCAAACTGCTAATATATTTTCAGATTTTCAATTATTGTCTGCAAATTTTTAATTCTTGACACCAATATCAATGAATTTTGTCATTTTTCAATTAGTTTTTTATAATTAAAATTATTTTTGTCAATAATCAAATATTATTTACATTTTGGAATTATTTTCTTTATTATGTTATTTTCTTTAATATTTTTATTATTTTATGAATTAATTAATTTTTACACCAGCTTTCAATAATTTATGTCATTGTTCAATTAATTTCTTTCCATTTTAATTATTTCGTCAATATCTCAATTATTGTATTCAAAATTTTAATTTTTTTTCACCAGATTTAAATTTTATTCAAATTATAAGTCTTAATTTTTTTATTTTTCATCAATTTTTCAATTAGTTCTGTCTTTTTACAATTTTTTTTTAAATTTGAAATTATTTTTGTCTTTTTTGAATTATTTTCTTCATTTGCAATTATGTTTGAAATTTCGAATTATTTTCTTCAAATTTAAATGTCCGTCCCTTCAGGTAGGCTTCAATTTATTTATTTATTTATTACAAAAAAATTTTATTAATTTAATAATATTAAAAATAAAATTTAATTTCAGGAATATCAAACTCATTATTGCTTACTCACATTTTTTACCTTAAACCTCACTATTTACTTAACTTTTTCCACTTACTTACTTTATTGTATTAACAGGCACGTAGCCCCCCCGAAAAAAATTTCTGGCTATAGGCCTGTGTATTTAACCTTTTTTTTCACTAGTTTCAATCTGGAAGTCCGCTGGCTGCCCTGGTGTTAGTCAAAAACTTTTACGGACAAAAGGGGAAGAGGTTAATGTGAAATTACATATGTTTACCAAATTTGAAGTCTCTGGCTCATACAGTTTGAAAAGTAGATGGGGTGCGAAATCTGACAAACAGTGATTTTAATTTCTTTTTATAGTACAGAACCCTGAAAAATAACTGAAAAAATAGTTAAAATTTGATTAATTGAATTAGTAAGCAGAATTTTTATTAAAATATTAGTTATTTTGACATAACCTAAAAATGAATTTGACCAATAATTAGTTATTTTTTACTAAATGATAAGTAAGAATATGATTACTTAAATTAGTGACTGAGTTTTTGCTCTTAAATTAGTTATTTTTAACTAATTTAGATTTAGAGTACTTAAGTAAGATTTTGATAAAGCTCCTCCTTCTCTACCGTAAGATTTCGTAAGATTATCGAGAACCCGCACCCTCACCCCCCTAAACTTCTTTCGCAGATTATGGATTGGCCCTTAAGCGGTTTGAACTACGCAACTAACTACTAATTTAATACTAATATCATTTGCTTATTGAGTAATGGTTTTTAAAAATAAAAATCAATACCTTTGGATTATTTTTATCCTTAGATTTTCATCTATTTCTCACGTTTTTATACTCTGAAATAACTTAAAATGTTTTGATAATCAGATATGGTCTATAAAAAATATTTTCAACAGCAAAATGACTGTGGATTCTTTTGCTGACCAGATTCCTCTTCTAAAGAAGAAGTAGGGTGGTTATTAATTGAGCGATGTTTTCAAATATTTGGTCTCTACCCGGAAAATTTATCATGGTATCAAAAAAAATCGCTTATTCTTAAATTTGCTATAAAATCGTTAAAAATGAATGTTTTTCATTGCATATACTATATATTTTTCTTCAGAAATGTTAAAAAAATATAACTTTATTGCATAATTTTTATTTAAAAAAATTTTATTTGTACTTCGACTCCACGTAACAACTTTTTTGCAATTTTTGGGATTTTTTGCGGTCCTGCAAAAAATAGTTCATACAATTTCTGTAATAAATAAGAATTTCCCTTTTGCTCATAGAAAAATGTGGTTTTTACGTTTTTGTTTTGATTTTTAACATAGATTTAGAAGACAATATCAGTTTTTTAAACAATTAAAAATTTTACCCTTTTTTTCAAAAATAAAAATAAATTTGAGTTTTTTCAACTTTTGATTAATTTTTTCTTTTTGAAAATATTTTAGTTGGAAAGCTGAGATTTTTTCCTAAAAAATACTTGATTTCCACGAGGGTTTTTTTTTGTTCTTCTCCCCAAGATTTACATTTGTGCGTGAGAGAAAAAGGTAACACTATAGTGCCATGTCTTTCTCTCTTATATAATACTCCCTCCAAAAACCTTGTCTGCATCTGTCTCTGCCTTCTGATCGTTTCTGTGTTCATAATAAAAATGGAAAAAATAGAATTTTAAGGGTGGCGCACATCGCAAAAAAATCTGAAAAAATTCATGAATTCTAAATTTCTTGGAGTGAGTTTTCACTCCACTAAGAGTGTAAATTGAGAAACTCTAATCAGAGTGAAAGACCCACTCCATGAGAGTGAAAGACCCAGTCTAAAAGAGTGAGATCTCACTCTTAAAGAGTGAACTTTCACTCCAAAGTAAGTGAGAACCTTACTCACTCTAAGAAATTTAGAGAGTAGGTCTTTGTATACTTCAAAAAATGACGAAAAAAAGTAGTTCCATCTTTTTAAAAATTCAGAAACAAAATGTTTTTTTCATTTCGGAATTGTTTCGGAATCTCTAGCTTTATGAATTTTTTCTGAATTTTTAAGCCACTCTTTTATCAAGTAAATAAGGGCCAAATTTCAAAATACTTCAAACAGAGGATACATGAGGGGCAAAATTTCTGAATATTATTATAATATATTATATTTCCACTATAACGACACTAAAATGTTACCTCTTTCTCTCTCGCAAAAAAAGTAAGTGTTGGGGGGGGGGGAAGGCAAGCAACCGTGGCCCTCTTCCTGGATCCGCCAATGCCAGACGGATGACACGTCAAAACAATCGCGGGAATGACAGTGTGTATGTTTACATTTTTGTCTATTATTCGAGAACAAAAAAAATACCCTAGTGGAAATTAAGTCTTTTTTATGAAAAAATCTCAGCTTTCCAACTAAAATATTTTCAAAAAAATAAAATTAATCGAAAGTAAAAAAAAAACTCAAAATTTTTATTTTTGAAACAAGGGAAAAATTTTTAATTTTTTAAAAAACTGATATTATCTTCTAAATCTATGTTAAAAATCAAAACAAAAACTTAAAAACCACATTTTTTATGAGCAAAAGGGAAAAAGTTAGAAAATGTTGAAGAAGTAGATGTTCATCAAAAGTGAGAAAATTGAATCCCCTCCACGTCCTACAAATTTTGATTAAACTTAACAATACTTGGTATTTGAAATCGGATTTGTTGAATCCAATACGACAACAATTCCTGAAATTTTTGCCTGAGCAAAAAAAATTCATTCCTTGACCCGTGACATTTCTTCACCTTTTTCGATGGACACTTCAAAGTTTGTAAAATTTGAAATTTTTGTCTGTAAAGCAGAAACTTCCTGTCGGATGAGCTCTGAAGTTTCTTTTTTATAAAGAAATTTTATTGGCTTACAAAGACGAGTTGAGGGTGGTCGAGGGTTTTGCCACAAAGTTACTTGTTTTTTATTGTACGGGTTATCGTCAGAAGTTTCGGGAAAACCAAAAAGACGTCATGGGACTAATGTCATAAAAAAATTGGCATCAGTCAGATTAAAGTCTTGACTTTTGTCATTCAGAATGGATGCAGTAGGATTTTGCATATATTCTGAATGACCCGAACTCCCGTCAGCACCCCACTTACAAATTATTTGGACTCGTTCTATTGTAGGCAACGATTTAATGGTGTTCAACAGTCGTACAGTTGTGAGTTCAAGTAAGTTTTGCAATGGAATGTATGCACCTGAAAATATGTTCAAAACTTTACATTACGATTTACTGAAAAAATGGTATTCATCTTTTTATTCTTGACTCCTAAAATTTTAAAAATATATTATCTTTAAAATAGGAACCCTACTCATCACTGTCTTAGTTTTACATTAAGGAGAAAGAATTTTTCAAAGTTATTAACAAACGAAATAGCTTGAATTTACCGTAAGTTGCTTTTTAAATGTCTTATGTCTTAAAATAAGACAGCTCTTTTTACAGTGTTAAATCAAATTTTTATTTCCAAGAAAATAAGAAAATATTATTCCAATAAAAATAGGTTCTTACAATTTTAAAAACATTTCATTCTTAAATAGGTGCCAAAAATAATTGTTAAATTTTGATTTAGAGACAGGCTTGAAAATATCTTGGAAAATATGTATTATAGAAAAAACCGATTTTGCTGCCCAAAGACTAAATTTTCAATAAATCAAACGGATCTTTTGCAAACAAGAGTAACTTGTAGCTAGCAATAAAGCACTTTTGTTGCTTTTAATAACAAAAATTAACTACAAATTTTGATTTAGAGACAGGCTTGAAAATATCTAGGAAACATGATGTAAAGGAAAAAAATTCACTAAAAACTATAAGTTTAAATATACGAGTTTAACACGTGTTAAACACGGTGTAAAGGAAAAAAATTCATAAAAAAATATAAGTCTAAATATACGAGTTCAACACGTGTTAAACACGATGTAAAGGAAAAAAATTCACTAAAAATATAAGTTTAACACGTGTTAAACACGACGTAAATAAAAAGATATCACAAAAAAATATAAGTCTAAATATACGAGTTTAACACGTGTTAAACACGATGTTAAAAAAGAACTCCCCAAAAAATATAAGTTTAAAATATACAAGTTTAACACGTGTTAAACACGACGTAAATGAAACAATCACTATAAAATATAAGTCCAAATATACAAGATTAACACGTGTTAAACACGACGTAAATAAAAAAAAATCACTGAAAAATATAAGTCTTAATATACAAGTTTAAAACCTGTTAAACACGAAGTAAAGGAAAAAAAATAATTAAAAAATAAAAATCAAAATATACGAGTTTAACACGTGTTAAACACGACGTAAAAAAATCACTAAAAAATATAAGTCTAAATATATACGAGTTAAACACGTATTAGACGTGATGTAAAGAAAAAAATTTATTAAAAAACATAAGTCAAAATATACGAGTTTAACACGTGTTAAACACGACGTAATTAAAAAAAATTACTTAAAAATATAAGTCTAAATATACGAGTTTAACACGTGGGGCATTCTACGTGAAGCGGACAGTCCGCAATTTCTAATGTAAAAATCAAAATTTTTAAAATGCTGCTATTTCTATTCAAGAGAATGAAATGGAAAAAAATTATAGCTCTTTTTGTAGCAAATTTAACTGTCTTAAATGTGGTGTATTTGGTTTTTAAAATAAAATTAATTTTCATTAAGAAAAGTACAAATAAAGTATTCAACTTCATTTTTGATAACCTTCGACCATTTAAAAAGTTTTTTAAAATGGCTTGAAAAATAGTTCAAACATTGGAGATTTTGTGAATTAAATGAAAAATTGGCAGCTTTTATATTTTAATAGTAATTTTATTGATCGCCTTGGTGTTTTATATTAAGAAATGTCGATTAATGGTTAGACATTTTCGATATATATGCAACAGTGTTCACGGTAATGTTTAAACAAGTGACTTAATATTTTTTATTTTTGTTAAAATTTAAATCAATAAAAGATTAATCTAGTTACATTTTACAAGATATCTTCTTATATGCTTAATTCATATTTTGTTAAATATAAAGTAAAATAAAGTAGTTAAAGTAGATAATGTTAAAAAAAATTTTCTAGCTTTCGAAGTATATTAATGTCACTGTATTTTTAGAAGATTCTGGAAAATCTTAGGTTTTTTCTATTTATCTACGTACTGTAATATCTATTTTATAAATTTTTTGTTAATTTAATAATCATATTAATTGACATTAACTATTATTTAAAAATAATACAGATTTATAATTATAAAAAAAACATAGATTAGTTTATTAAACTGAAATATATTTTGTCCTTGAAAGGAAAATTGAATTCGGTACAGTACAAAATCGTTTTGAATTTATTATTTAAAACAACATAAAAAATAAAAAAAAAACTAATTTCATTAAACAACTTTCACAAGTTTACTGCTCGTACTATTGCTAGTCCTCTTTACTAAAATGCCATCCGGAGTGGTTTTAAAACATTTCTTTGTTCGTTAATTTGTTCTTTACTGTAGAAATAAATATTAGTTTCAGGTTTGGTTTTAATCGTTTGGACGTCGTGATCGCTTTTTCAGTGGGCAGCTGAAGACTTGCTCGAGTTGCTAAACGTTTAAGGTTTCCTCCAAGTCCATCACGCGGCCCTTTGCCGTGTGCAGTGGCGTGAAAATGAAATTCAGCATCTATTCCAAAATCATGTTTGTAATTATATAGATTTGCCATGTTAAATTGATTTTTAAATTGTTGTGGGGCACCATCTGTCACATAAATAATTTTTAAAACTTGCAAACCCTTTTCTTTAAGGTGCTGATGAAGAATTTTTTGAAAGCTATAAAAACTGACAGTGTCGTGTTTCAGATGGTCAGAAATCATGACGATACTCTGATGCTTCAGATCTTGCCCTTCTTTGTAGTAGAATACTGAGGTTAAAAGAGTCGCCTGATCATTATTCCAATGGAATGCCTGTGCGGCATCTTGCACAACGAAACTGTAATTTTCAGCAAAATCACATTGGACAATTATTTCATTTTCATTAATTGTTTCTTTGAGATCCTTAAAATAAAGTGCTTGTTGTTCAGCAATATAGGCATGAGGTCTTAGAATATTTAATTCGGCACATAAGCATTCTATGAAATCATCTACTTCAATTACTTGAGTTGCAATTGAAAAATTTCCTTTACCAACCCATGCTTCAAAATGAATACTAGTTATATCATTTTCATCAAAAACTTTTCTCAAATGATCTTCAATAGCAGTCGTTCCTGGACAAGAAAAACAGCGTTCATTTGAAGGCGATTTGCTAGTCATTAACTGACAAACAGGTGTAGGATTAGCACACATAATTCTTTTAAGACATTCTTTATAAGATGACAATTGCATGTCTGTTTTGGCAGTAAAAGAAGCAACATTCCCTCCAGCGAGCATCAGGTTTACATTCTGGTGATATGTACAATCACATACTAGATGTGAACCTGAATCACCAGCAAGTATACATTGCTTAGGTCGAAATAAAAAGAATTTTGCTAATCCTACTTTGACATCAGGAAACTCTTGTTTAAACTTCTCAAAGAGTTCTTTTATATTGCACAAAAGTAATTGTTTTTGATAATGACATCTCTTCCCGTCGTTTTCTTTCACGGATACAAAATCTTGTTTACCAGGCATTATTCTGCTATTATCTTCCCTAAGATAAAATGATCTGACTAAATTTTCAGTTTCAACTGGCAATTGTCGTTCATTAAATGAATTTGATGATGATGATAAAATCCCATGTTTTTCAACTATTTTCTTCGCATTTCTCGCCTGCCTTCTAGATGTTCCAAACTCTGTTGCAAGCTTATACTCACTCCAAGATTTGGGTGCACAAGTAAGAATCATATTTTTGTTACTCTTTAACGTAGAGGGGTCATTAAATTTTGTTTTTAGTTGATCGAGAATTTCTGAATCCACAGATTTTATAGTATTGTTTGTAATCTCCTCTTCAATAATAACTTTACTCTCTATTTCTTCAGGCTGATAATTTGATGTTACACCTCTATTTACATAACCATTATTAATTAAATCATTGAATCCTGTCTGAGACCGTTCAGCTTGTAGCCGATTTCTACATGAGGTGCAAACGTAAACATCCTTCAATAAGTTCCATTTTAACGATAAATTCTTTGCAATCTTCCGAATCCCTCAATAAAATAACGAATAGAGTTAAAGAAAACTAATTTTGCAATTATTTGCAATGCTTTTCAATTTATTTTCCATTTAATAAAAAAAGTCGCAATAAACTTAAATAACCCTGCTTTGAAATTAATATAAGTTTGTAATTAAAAGGAATTATTATTCATCATCAATTATACAAAAAATCGTGCATTAAGCATAAATTATTATTTTCTGTAAAATTATTTTCAAATAAAAATAATTTTAATTCAATAAAAAAATATTATTTTAAATAATTCTTTTGAACTCAAGTCTGATATTAGTGTAAACAAGATGTTCCAGAGTCACGCTAAAAACATAGAATTAATTTGATTATCGAACTTATTTAGGAATACCTCCAGCTTTTCTATGTCGAGCAATGTGGAAAGGATTAAAACATCGATCACCAAAAGGTGCCATTCTATCAAGATTACAATTAAATTATTGCTTAAAGAAAACAATAATAAACATTTTTATGGTTATGACTTCAAATAAATTCAAAATCTTCTTAAGCTAAACATCACATATCTTAAGTCACTTGTTTAAACATTACCGTGAACACTGTTGCATATATATCGAAAATGTCTAACCATTAATCGACATTTCTTAATATAAAACACCAAGGCGATCAATAAAATTACTATTAAAATATAAAAGCTGCCAATTTTTCATTAAATACACAAAATATTCAATGTTTGAACTATTTTTCAAGCCATTTTAAAAAATTTTTTAAATGGTCGAAGGTTATCAAAAATGAAGTTGAATACTTTATTTGTACTTTTCTCAATAAAAATTAATTTTATTTTAAAAACCAAATACACCACATTTAAGACAGTTAAATTTGCTACAAAAAGAGCTATAATTTTTTTCCATTTCATTCTCTTGAATAGAAATAGCAGCATTTTAAAAATTTTGATTTTTACATTAGAAATTGCGGATTGTCCGCTTCACGTAGAATGCCCCACGTGTTAAACACGATGTTAAAAAAAAATTCCCTGAAATATATAAGTCTAAAATATACGAGTTTAACAAGTGTTAAACACGCTGTTAAAAATAAAATTTCCTAAAAAATTTAAGTTTAAATATACGAGTTTAACAGGTGTTAAACACGACGTAAATAAAAAAAATCACTAAAAATATAAATCTAAATATACGAGTTTAACACGTATTAAACACGATGTTAAAAAAAAATATCTCCAAAAAATATAAGTCTAAAATATACGAGTTTAACACGTGTTAAACACGACGTAAGTAAAAAAAAATCACTAAAAAATATTGGTCTAAATATACGAGTTTAACGCGTGATAAATACGATGTAAAGAAAGTAAATTCATTGAAAAATATAAGTCTAAATAAACGAGTTTAACACGATGTGAATAAAAAAAATCATTAAAAAATATAAGTCTAAATATACGAGTTTAACACGTGTTAAACACGATGTTAAAAAAAATTTTCCCGAAAAAATATAAGTCTAAAATATACGAGTTTAACACGTGTTAAACACGATGTTAAAAAAAAATTGCAAAAAAATATAAGTCAAAATATACGAGTTTAACACGTGTTAAACACGATGTAAAGAAAGTCAGTTCATTAAAAAATATAAGTCTAAATAAACGAGTTAAACACGATGTGAATAAAAAAATCATTAAAAAATATAAGTCTAAATATACGAGTTTAACACGTGTTAAACACGACGTAAATAAAAAAAAATCACTAAAAAATATAAGTCTAAATATACGAGTTTATCACGTGTTAAACACGATGTTAAAAAAAACTCTCCTCAAAAAATATAAGTCTAAAATGTACGAGTTTAACACGTGTTAAACACGACGTAAATACGAAAACAATTACTAAAAAATATAAGTCTAAATATACGAGTTTAACACGTGTTAAACACAATTTATAGGAAAAAATCATTTAAAAATGCAAGTCCTAATATACGAGTAAAACACAAAATAATTTCAACAAAATTTTTAAAAAATGCAAGTCTCAAAATACGTGTTAAACACGTATTTTACACATGTTTTCGTGTCGAAAACGATATGTGTTTTACGCGTGTAAAACACGTAGAAAACACGTATAAAAGATGTATAAAACACGTGAAAAAATCGTGAAAAACACGTGTTTTACATGTGTTTTATACATGTTTTACACGTGTAAAAACACGTGTTTTTTTTTATAGGGGCATTGTTGCTGCAATGTTAAAATGGCCCACCTTGCCCATCTTTGCACATTAAGCTTGCTGAAAGCTTATCGCAAGATTGCACCGCAAGCTTGCAGCAAGGTTGCATGGTAATATTGTCGCAAAATGCAAGATTGCGTGGTAAGCTTGCTGCAAGGTTGCTGCAAGGTTGATGTGCAAGGTTGCTGCAAGGTTGTAAAAATTTCTTTCCATAGGTAATAAAATTCTGCTTTTTAAAATTGCTTTAATTTAAATCAAAAAATTTTGTTTAAAAAACATTTAAGAATTAACCATATTTATAAAATAGAATTTATCAATCTTTCCGAGTCAGTATATTTTGGTTAAGAAATAACATAAAAAGGTTTAACGTTTCGACGGCACCGCCGTCCTCTTTTGTGTTATTTCTTAACCAAAATATACTGACTCGGAAAGATTGATAAATTTTATTTTATATTTATTTACCGAGTGATAAATTCATTATATCAACATTAACCATATTTAATTATTTTACTTGTATTTTATTACTTTACAGCAACCTCATCGCAACCTTGCTACAACCTTGCAGACACCTTGCATCGACCTTGCACATCAACATTGTACATAAACTTTGCAGCAACCTTGCACATCAACCTTGCAGAAACCTTGCAGAAACCTTGCAGCAAGCTTACCATGCAATCTTGCATTTTGCGACAATATTACCATGCAACCTTGCTGCAAGCTTGCGGTGCAATCTTGCGATAAGCTTCTAGCAAGCTTACTGTGCAAGGTTGGGCAAGGTGGGACATTTTAACCTTGCAGCAACCTTGTTGCAATGTTGCCCGGCAATATTGCAAAACTTGCACGGCAACTTTGCGGCAAGGTTGCTGCAAGGTTACGTGCTAACTCTTAAAATTTTTAAGGTTTAATTATTCAGTAATTGAATTAACTGGATTAATTAAGTGTTTTATTATTATTATAATGTATTGATATTAATTATTTAATAGGTTAGACTTATAATTCTTTGATTTTAGTAAGAGTATAATATAACATTTAACTAATTCAAAAACTGAATATTCAAGTGATATTTAAAATATTTGCAAGTTACCATCACTTGGCGAAATTTTTCTTAAATGTCAAATGTTGTTTTTTATTCTTAGCTTCAGAACAGTAACAATTTCAATAATTTATTTTAAATAGCAACAATTTGAAAGATGCAATTGAGAAAAAGTGAAAATATACTGTAAATATTACTCTTTAGATAATCACATTAGTTTATATTGAACTAGCGCAATGATTTGCGCGCTGCGCGCGCCTCTTTCTTTGTATCGTTGATAGGCTTTTCTTGTGCTAGAAATATTGTTAAAATTGAATAGTTTGTGTCTTAAAAGGGTGATATTATAACTCTTTTATTTAACAATGTTCTGAACGTGCTACAAAATCGTTGAAAATGACTGTACATTTCAATATTTGAAATTTGAATTGTCCAGCAAGTGTTTGTTCATTGAAAGAGAGGGAAGTGTACTGTTTTCCTGTTAACCTCAAAAATATTGACAATCGATTTTTTATTCTTTTTGTTGATTTTTTTCAGAAAATGAAATAGACGAAGAATCCTTTCATTTATTAGAAAATGAAACGATAAATGAAATTATTAGTAAGCCGGGGCCGAGATTGAAATTTTTTAAAAAATTTAACGAATTCAAGGTATTTTTATTTCTTACGAAATTAGTTAACAAGTATAGTTTTCGATTCGGTGTATCGATGAAAATTTACTCTGAGTAAGTAATTTGATAAATAGAAAAAATTGATTTAAGCATAACAAATTTTATAACGATTCAAAATATACAGATTTTTTTATTGTTAACATGAAATATTTTAATATTCATAATGTAATGTGTAATTTAAAATATTCGTTTATTTCAAATGATCTTATTAAATAAGACTAATCTGATTTATTATTTATTTCTATTTAGTCTTTACTCGTTTAAATAGTACCATATTTTTTATAAAAATCATAAAAAAATTTTAAAAATCCCTAAATAACCATGGATTTAGGTTAGTGTGTCATTATTAATTGTTAGAATATTTACTCAGAGTAATTGAATAAGCTAATTACATTTATTTCTGAAGTTTAGTTTATTAAATTCCTATGTAAAACTAAAAAATTTACTATTTTCATATTAAAAATCTGAATTTGTTTATAAAAAATTAATATTCAAATTATTTGTTTAGTTTAAAAAGCAATAATATTTTAATTTAATTTAATTTTGCCTAATATTAATCGTATTTTAAGAGTTTATCGATTATTATTTTTAAACGTTAAAATTCAAATTTAATTTTATTGTTATTATTACTTATTAGTATAACTGGTCCTTGATTGATAATTGATATCTATTTTATTTCTGAGCAACCCTTTTAGAAGGTATAGAAATATTCTATCAGTTGATTTGATTTGTATCATTATCATTTTTATTGTATTTTATGATTATTTATTTGTTATCAGTTTGCGGAAACCAATAAGGAATACCGTACTTTAGCGACTGAAGATGGTCCTATAAATGAAGAAAATGTTTTAAAATCGAATCCCGAAGTCGAGGTTGAAATTATTGAGGGCAGCGGTAAGGAAATCGCAAACAACGAAAACATTGGCAACGACGAGGTACCCGAGCCTCCAAAAAAACGTTTGAAATCTTCTGAAAATTTTCCAAATTCATTATTTCCTGGTGTAAGTTTCCCATATTAGTAAAATTGAAAAGTTGATCCAAATTTCTCTACAAATATTTTACATCCTTAAATCCTTACACTAAATATAAAAAATGTTTCAGGGATTGCGTCAATATTTGAATCAAATTGCGGACGGAAAACAAGTTTTAGCAAACGAAAATAAAATAAATGAAAAAATCCGCTGTCTAATAGCAAAGTGTGTTGTAGATCGTTTGCTACATTTTTGTTTTATTACTAACAAATACACGTAATTGCATTATTTTTTAATTTTAATTGTTCACTTGATCAAAGAACATTGTATTTAAATTGCTATCTTTTTGCAGGATTTCCAAAGAAGTTTTTCTTCAAGCTAGTGAAGAAATCGTACATGCGTTTCCAGGAGAAAGTAAAGAAACATATTTTATTCCGTATAAACCTGCAACCAAAATAACTCCACGAACCTTGAATGCTGGGAAACTTTGGTTCAGGTTCAATAATTCCAAAAAAAGTTTAGGACAACCGAGTGAGGACCAAACAATTGTTGTTTCTGAAAATGTAAATAATTCTAACGTGGATAAAACAGCATTGTTACAGTTTTTGAAAAGTAACTTGGAGCCATACGACGAGATTTGTAAAAAGTGGCAAGAAACTTTGACTGATCGCGAAGCATTCTTAAAAGAGCATAGTATTCAAGAATACATGAAGGAGTTTCCAATTCTTAAAACCCAAAATGGACGGAAATTACTTTTGTTAGATTTTGAAAGAAAATACGGTTCTTCAATTAGTGACAAATTGTATGGACGTTGGAAAACTCTTGTAAAGGCTATTTGCACACTTTTGTCTGAAAAAGCAATTGTTCCTGAAGAATCATTTAATGATGAGAACCGAGGTAAAATTACAAAAATAAATTTTTCACAGTTTTATACTTATTTCTGGAGCTGTGCGAAATTCGAATTTTCTATGGGTTCGAAATTCGAACTGAACCAAGCCCATGCTAATTCTAATAGAACAACTCGAATTTCAAAAATGTGTACACCTCTACTTATTTCTAATACAATATAAATTATATTATTGTTTTCTATTTATAGATACGTTAGCATTAAGCCATTTTGCTTATTTGTTTCCGCAAAGCACGTTACGTATAAAAAATAGCAAGAAATCTTGGAGACCGACACTGTTGGAACGTCAAAAAAGCTTCTTCCTTCGTGTTGACGTATGTATTGTTTACAATTATTATATTTGTCTACAAAATTTTTTAAATTATTAGAAATATTAGAAGAAATATTAATTATATTTTTAAAAAGGTTGATGAAAATTGAGAGATTGTAAAAAAAATTGTAAGTGTCTTGTATTTAGATATTTTTTTGTAATTAAAGCTTTTAATTTATGAAATATTTTATATAATAATTATAATATAATTTAAAATATTATGCTTTGAATTTCTTTTTCGCATTTGTAGACTGAAGGCGAATTAGTGGAAGAGATTGATAAAAGACAAGTTAAACTTCTTCCGTACGGTGAAACTATTCAACCGTTTGTAGTTTGTATAGGCGAAACAAACAGTCCTTCTCGAATCTATGTTGTAATTAATGATCAAAAATACGTTATGGAAACTGCTTTAAAAGCACTGGATATTTGCTTCAAATGTATATTTGCATTGTACGCTAATTATAGTTGTGAGTCTTTAACCGTATGGACTTTTCTCCAGCAACACGTCTACGATATCCAAGAAGAAAATGATAAAAAGTACACTGGAATTGCGTCTGTACTCTCCGATTTGAAACAAGCCGGATTCAAGTAGGAGTGTTTGAGACAATTTTTGCTACATACACAAAGAGAAATTTGTGATATTAAATTATTTTATTCTTATTCAGTATAGTATATATAAAGAGAAAAAGTATTATTTGGTTTATAAAACATATTAATAATGTTGTGTTTAAAATGACTTTTAAAAATGTATATTTCTAAAAGTAGAAAACTTCTCTGGCAGAAGTACTACGTCATTTACATTTTATGAGCATAATTTTCTTTAAAGTTTTGAACAAACAAATCAAAGAAATTTTGTTTTAAATACTAAATTTAAGTTTGAAAGTACTGAGTGCCTTAGTTTGTGATAATAGAATGTTAGTTTTATATTCTTCGTAGTAACTGTTGAAAAAATAATATTATTTGGTATTTGAAACTTATTTTTAAAGTTTTTAAATTCGCTTTGAAACTGTGAACGTATTTTTATAAGTAGAAAACTTGTGTAAAAAAGTGCTTTCATATATGCTTTATGTAATTTAAAATATTCTAGAAGTGGAATTCTGTTTAAAGATTTAAGTGAACTCCTCAAAGATGAAAAAAATGAAAGTTATTGTTTTTCTATATTAATTCTTAAGATATGTGTTCTTTAGTTGTCAAGTCGTTGTGTTCTAAAGACGTTTGAAATGACTGTTAATTTTTTAAATGTAGAATTATTTTATTAACTTGAAAGCGATTTGATCAAAGATAAGAAAGTTGAAAAGCTTCTGTTCATTGATACTAAGATTAAAAATGAAGTGTTACTTATGTAAACGTTTATTTGAGTCTATTCAATTTCTTATTTCTCACTTTAAAGTTGTTCATGGTTTAAAATCAAATGATAAATACGAGTGTGTTGAACAAAATTGCATGCAAAGTTTTTCATATGTTTATTCCTTTAGAAAACACCTGCTGAAAGAACATAACTCGGAAAATGGATATGATATAGGTACCCTTCAAAATGAAATCCTTAGACTTCAAGATATAGTACCTAAAACTGAAGTAAATATTAATGATACTCTATCAATTTCTAGTCATAATGCAATTGAAAACAATAAAATGGAAGTAGATTACGAACAAACTTCAAATCATGAACTACGCGATCTCATTTAGGAACAAAAATGTTTATTTATAACGTCTCTGTATAGCAGTAATATTTTACCACGGAATACTGTTCAACTTGTTGTAGATGAATACGAAAAGCTAATTAGTCTTCCTCTAAAATCTTTAAAATCTAAAGTTTTAAATGTATTCGAAACTTATAACGTTGCATCGGAGCTGAAAAATTCTTTTGCTTCACTATTCGAAATGTTCTCCCTTGAAAATTTCAAGACAGAATTTCTTCGACTTAAATATTTAGAAAAAAAAGGATTTTACATAAAACCTAATCAACATTTAATTGGTGAAAGTTTTGAAAATATATCAGGGGTGCAAACTCCGAAAAATTATAAAGCGGAGGTCATGGATTTAGGTGAAAATCTGAAAAAATTTTTGGAGATTGATGGCGTTTTAAATGAAATGTTGGACTATATGAATGATTTGGGAACCATCAATAATTCAGTTCTTAGCAACATCATACAAGGAGATTTATGGAAATCAAAAATTAAAAATTTTGATGGTAAAATCGTTTTTCCAGTTTTATTTAATTTCGATGATGTTGAAATAGGAAACTTAGTAGGGTCACATGCGGGAATACAACAAATTGGAACAGGACTTATAAGTATACCAGTACTTCCACCACCTTATAATAGTAAACTTGAAAATATATTTCCAGCAACTTATTTTTACACATCAGATTTAAAGAAATATGGTAATAGAATAGTTTTTTTCAATTTAATAAATCAGTTCAATGAATTAGAACAAACTGGAATTTTAGTAGAAACACAAGAAGGCGAAAAGCAGGTTTATTTTATTTTACTTTTAAATCATGGGGACAATGCAGGACTAAACAAAATTTTAGGTTACACTCAGAGTTTCAACTCTTTAAACTACTGTCGGCTTTGTAAAGTATTGCGCGATGATGCTAAAAAGATGGTTAAAGTAGACAATTTGCTTTTAAGAACAGCTGAAAACTATGAAAATGATTCAAAGTCAAATGAAAACGGTGTGAAGGAAAAATGTGTCTTCAATGACGTATTGTCGTATGTTACTGAGAATTACGCATTAGATATTATGCATGATATTTGGGAAGGGGTTGCTCCTCTTGAAATGGGTTTGATTCTAAATCAAATAATCATCGTAGACAAAAAAATGTCTTTTGAAGTTTTCGATGGGTTATTAGAAAATTTTAATTTTGGATTTGAGACATGCAAACCTCCAAAAATCACTTTCGATAATATAAAAAATAAAACAATAAAAATGACTGCGGCCGAAATGAAATGTTTTTTTACTTATGCTGGGATGATATTTGGGTCCAAAATTCCTGAGGACAATGAATATTGGTCTCTATATAAAAAGCTAAGAAAAATCATGTCACTTCTAACGCCAACATTTTTTGATGTGGAAAGTTGCAATTACTTAAGGACTCTGATCACTGAGCATCATGAATGTTATTTGAAATTGTTTGGTTCCTTGAAGCCCAAACATCATTTCATGCTTCATTATGTCGATGTGATAAAACAAATTCGTTCTTTGTCAAATATATCTTGTATAAGATTCGAATCTAAACATAGAGAAGCTAAATTATCAGCTAAACCAGTTGCAAGTCGTGTAAACATTTGTCATACCCTAGCAATCAAACAACAACTTAAATATTCTCACCGACTTGCAATACAAAAAGGTTTTAATAAGGAATTATCGTGGGGACGGAAAGAGAATTTAGCTGAAAGAGACTTATTAAAACTATCTAAAATTGTAATTGACTAAGATTTTATTGTCGTTCCTTGGGCAAAAATTCATAACACTACCTACAAAACTGGCTACATTGTATCTCCTAACAATGATACTGACTTCCCTATCTTTGGTGAAATTGAAACTATCTTGATAGTTAATAATACGGATAACGACATCCTTTTCTGTTTAAAACTTTTTGAAACGGAGTATTACGACGAACATCTTTGCGGATACAATGTTGTAAATACTAACAAAAAAATATTTTTTCAACAATCGAACTTGCGAACTCACAGTCCACATATAAAAGTGTTCAAAGAGGGGTTTAAAAAAATATATATTATTCCACCCTTGTAAGACAATATAATGTAAACATTCTTAATACTGATTAAATGTTTTTTAAATTTTTTAGTGTCTATCTCATTTCTATTTTTCTTTTTTCTTATTAAAATTGCTGCTTCGACTTTAAATTTATTTTTAAATAGTTTTTTTCATATTAAAAAAATCAATTAAATTGTTTCAAAAACATCATTATTTTTTCTACTATCTACTGTAAAAAGGTTTATATAACTGTTTAAATGGAAAAAAATTTTCGAACAAGTCACCGTTCAGAACTTTAGGAATAATTTTTTACTTTAAAAACTAATATAATATAATTTTACTTAAAACAAATCAATGCATTTCGATTTAATAATATTATACAGATCATCAACAATCTGTTATAATATCCTGTACCATCTGTGATAGTATCCCATAAAATATTATTTTTAGCATCTTCTGATAGTTTCTGGTACAATCTAGATTCTTGTCCGTATATGTAAGATCAAATATCGTACCTGGTACTATCTAGATGGTACCCCTTAGCATCTATTTCTCTCAGTGCAGTGAGGTCATTCTTCATTACATATCCGTAACTGTTAAAGAAGATTATATATAGTAAATTGAAGTGAATATGAGGTCACTTATTTGTCTTATTTTATATTACAAATGAAATGAGAATGCCTTTAATTATTTAAAGTTTTAACACAAAAAGATTTAAAATAATCTTTGGATACCTGAAATAAATTGATGCTATTTTTTAAACTAAAAGCTAATGAGCGACAGAAAAGAAAAGTTGTTTTATTACTTAATTACTATTAACAATAGTACAAAAATTAAAAAAATTTTCTGGTAAATTTCAAACTGATGTATGTTACAAACAGATTATCACATTTTAATCGCAAACAATGCATTTTAAAGATAATTTTATTATCTTTAAATAAATTTTTGAAAATTGTTGAACGATTTTTTGTAACAAAGATATAAGTAATTCTTTAAAAAAAACAGCATTTCTTGTAAATACGCATAAGTCCAGAGCAGTTGATTTTGGAAAAAATTATTAAGAAAAGAAAGGTGCCTTCTTATGTTTCTGATTCTACAGAATAAAAAAAAATATTTACAATTAAAAAAAAATTTTTTTTACCATATTAAAAGAAAATTCAAAATATAGTAAAAAAGAAATTAATCATTTTTCATTTTAAATATGTCTTTCTAATTAAACACAAAAAAGGAACATTTTGCTTATTAATAATTTTTCTCCACAATCAACGGTTCTGGATTAATAATTAATTAAAAGAAATTGTCAACACTCTAAATATGGTAAAAAAAATGTTTTATTTCAATTGTAAATATTTCTTTTTGATTCTACACATAAGAAGACACATTTTTTCTCAATAATGTTTTTCAAAAATAAACCGTTCTTTTATTAATACAATTACCTATATTTTGTTTTTAAAAAAACCTTATGACATTTTTTGAAAATTTGTTTTTAAGGTCATAAAATTATCTTTTAAATGCATTGTCTCCGATTAGAATGTGATGATTTGTTTATAATATACACCAATTTCAAATTTACCAAAAAAATTGAATTTTTTTCTATTGTTAATAGCAATGAAGTAATAAAACAATTTTTTTTCTTTTGCTCATTAGATATCCTAAAACTGGAGAACATAAGCTTTAAAAAAAGTCTTTATTTATTGTCTTATCTTTATTGGTTCACAAAATGTAAAACTTTTTGTAAAGACAAAAATTCTGAAGAGTGGGCACAATCTGCTGGACGGCACTGTAATTAAAAGTCTATGTATTTACATTAAATCTCTTTTGCTGTCAATTACCCCTTTTTCTCCATTACCCACAGTAACTGCAATACATTTATTGAAAGTAATATTAAATATTTTGTACAAAAGGAACTGTATTTCAAGAAAATCATTAAATAGAAGAAGAAATATGAGCAAAATATATGGAAAGCATGAAAACAGAAAATGTTTTAATTTTAGAACAAATACCAAAAAATACGTGACATAATTAAACTTATTTTAATTAATTACAAGACACATGTTCAAAAATGTAATAAACGTTTGTAGAAACCTAAATCTTTACTGACTCATTGAAAAAGCCAATTACACACGTCTGTGAAGTAGAAGTATATATTTCCTACAAATCCAAGACGAAGGATTTTATGCACATATATTTTAAGACGTGTATATATAATGTTACACAATAATTATGGGACGTTCCATGTCAACCGGGACTAGGCCGGTGCCAAAAGTCTATTGAACCGATATTAATGGTTAAAAGCATAAAATCTTTGTCTTTAAGTCCTTTATCAAATACGATGTGGTACTTTTCAAAATTCAACATGACGACCAAAATATGGCTCTTCATATAAATGAAAAACACAACTTTAAATCTTAAAATGTTATTTAAGGTAAGAAACATAGGACACATAGCTTGTAAGTAGATATTATCAACAACTGCATGTCTCTAACTGGAGATATATAGACATAACGGCAAAATAAAACAAAAATTCAAAATGGCGGATCCAATATG
This sequence comes from Ganaspis brasiliensis, assembly GCA_037103525.1. NCBI lineage: Eukaryota > Metazoa > Arthropoda > Insecta > Hymenoptera > Figitidae > Ganaspis > Ganaspis brasiliensis. The sequence continues at coordinate 1,432,248 of JAZKLR010000206.1, read as the reverse complement.
GCGGACGAATTTTTGAAAATTGTTCGGATTTACTTGAAAATCGTAACTCGGGGGTTTTTGGGGTCGCTGATTCCGAATCCGAAGTCAGTTTTCAAAAATTCAAAATGGCGGATCCATTATGGAGGACAAATTATTGAAAATTATTCGGATTTAATTGAAAATCGTTACTCGAGGGTTTTTGGGGTCGCTGATTTCGAATCCGAAGTCAGTTATCAAAAATTCAAAATAGCGGATCCAATATGGCGGACGAATTTTCAAAAATTCTTCGTATTAACGTGAAAATCGTTACTCGGGGGATTGTGGGGTCGCTGATTACGAATCCGAAGTCAGTTTTCAAAAATTCAAAACGGCAGAACCAATATGGCAGACGATTTCTTTAAAATTCTTCGTATATACTTAAAAATCATTACTTGGAGGTTCTTGTGATCGTTTATTAGGAAACCGACGATATTTTTCTAAAATTTAAAGTAGCGTTTCCAATACGACAGATAAAATACAATTTTGGTAATAACATTTTTGAAGACGAGTATTTTGGAAGCTCTCTGCGTTAACAGGGTGGAGACTGTCTTCAAATTTAAATTATGAAGCCCGCATTACTTTTTTTCAATTTTTTTAAATTTAAAATTTTTTTTTTATTTTTTACTTATTATTTCTAATTTTTTTTATTTTTTCAATTTTTTATATTTTTTACGTTTTTAAAACTTGTTTATTTTTTAGTCTTTAAAATTTTGTTATTTAATACTGCACAGCAGTTAAAATTTGTGTTGCATCTGAGTAACGTTTAACTTCCAATTTTTTTCCATCAATCGAAACAAAGGAATATCCGCTTTGGATTTTGGAGCTAGCCAGCAAGCTCAAGCATCCAATGTCATCTTAACATCACATGACCTTTTTAATTCGGCAAAAAATAAATTTGAGAATGTAACCATTTTTGAGTATAGTCAAAAACACCACAGTAGCACGCAAAAAATACTTTCAAAAAGATTCTCTCAAGCTCCTAGTGTAACCAAAATCCAAAGCGGACATTCCTTTGTTCCGATTGATGAAAAAAAATTGGAAGTTAAACGTTACTCAGATGCAACACAAATTTTAACTACTGTGCAGTATTAAATAACAAAATTTTAAAGAGTAAAAAATAAACAAGTTTTCAAAACGTAAAAAATAAAAAAAAATAGAAATAATAAGTAAAAATTAAAAAAAAAAATTTTAAATTTAAATATTGAAAAAAAAGTAATGCGGGCTTCATAATATAAATTTGAAGAAAGTCTCCACCCTGTTAATGCTGAGAGCTTCCAAAATACTCGTCTTCAAAAATATTATTACCAAAATAGTATTTTATCTGTCGTATTGGAAACGCCACTTTAAATTTTAGAAAAATATCGTCGGTTTACTAATAAACGATCCCAAGAACCTCTAACTAATGATTTTTAAGTATATACGAAGAATTTTAAAGAAATCATCCGCCATATTGGATCCCCCATTTAGAATTTTTGAAAACTGACTTCGAATTCGTAATCAGCGACCCCAAAAACCCCCGAGTAACGATTTTCACGTTAATACGAAGAATTTTTAAAAAATCGTCCGCCATATTGGATCCGCCATTTTGAATTTTTGAAAACTGACTTCGGATTCGTAATCAGCGACCCCAAAAACCCCCGAGTAACGATTTTTACGTTAATACGAAGAATTTTTAAAAAATCGTCCGCCATATCGATCTGCCATTTTGAATTTTTGAAAATTGACTTCGGATTCGGAATCAGCGACCCCAAAAACCCCCGAGTATTTTGATCGCCATATTGAATTGTGAAAAGTACCACATTGTATTTGATAACGGACTTAAAGACGAAGATTTTAAGCTTTTAACCATTAAAATCGGTTCAATAGATTTTTGGCACCGGCCTTGTCCCGGTTGACATGAAACGTCCCTTATATAAATATTAATATGATTAATATTACAAGTAATGTTATATAAAAGATATTAATACAAAGTATCTTGAACCCTGAGCCGAGGCAAATGTGAACGACAGCGGCGTTGAACTAAGAAGAAACCGGCGTACAGCGGCGTAGTGATTTATAAAAAAATGTACGTACTTAAAGACAGTAATAAATAAAAGAAACACATTTCCTGAATGCAAAATTTGCAATATTCAATAATTTATTACTTTTCTCTTGTTAATAAAAGTAATTATGTTTTATATTTATTCTTTGCCAAGTTCTTAACGATTCCCAATTTACCGAAATAAACATTGTACCCTACCTTCCCTTGAAACTGATAACATTATGTTTAGAGTATGTGATCAGTAAACAATTTGTATAATGACTTAAAAATGAAAGTTCCAAAAACATGAAAAGATTACTGAAACGTATGAGAGAACAACACTACTTTATTCCTAAAACTTCTTTGTAAACATAATTTTTTATAGACTTGTGGCATCGATTATCGCCTAAATAAACTTTTATTGAATTGAATGAACGTACCCGTGATAAGGCAACATACATTTGACCGTGATTAAAAACATCTCTTCGCAAGTCGATCGATATTTTATTAAATGTTTGTCCTTGAGATTTATTTATAGTCATGGCAAATGCCAATTTTATAAGAAATTGTCTTCTTTTAAATGTAAAAGGATATACATTTTTACAATACAATGTTACACGATGTAAGAATACTGAATTACCGCACTTGTCTCCTGTCAATATTTTACATTTCATGACATTGTTTGATAATTCCAAAATCAGTAATCTTGTACCATTGCATAATCCTTCATTAACACTAAGATTTCTTATAAGCATGACAACAGAATTTATTCTTAAATGCAATTCATGTGGTGGTAAACCAGATGGTGAAAGAACATTTAAATATTCCGGTAGGATGACTTCATCAAAATCTCCATTATCACAATTTTCAGTAGAATCAATGCTTTTATAAATCTTTTCGTTATCACTATCTAATAATAGTCCCACCCTTTTATTAATCTCATCAACATCAACATTTCTAGGTGATAAAATAGCACACATTGACATTTCTTCAAACCTTTTGTTTTGAATCAAATCGCCATACATATCTTTAGCAATACCCACGTTTCCTTTTTGAATTATTTTTTTCGGCAATGCAATGTTATCATTAACGTCATTCAATTGACCATTTCCAACCTTAAGTAGAAAATCTATAAATTCATTTTCATCAGGTAAAGCTCTCATATTTTGCGTTAAAGTAAATTTTCGGAAATGCTTCCAAACTTTACTATGCTTGATTGATAAATTAAATATTTCAGACACTGTGCCACCTTTTCTAATTGGTGAAATTTGTCTAAAATCTCCTCTCAAAATTAAAATTTTACCACCAAAAGGTTCATCTAATTGCATCAGATCTCTTAATAATCTGTCCATGATTTCTAAAGCATATTTCGGAGCCATTGGTGCCTCATCCCAAATGAAAACATCAATATTTTTAGATAAACTCCATCTTTCGATTGAACTTTAATATTTGACGATGAATCGCTGTATAATGGAACAGGCAAACCTAGGACTTTTTGAACAGTTTTTCCGTTGGGAAGTAAAGTTGCAGCAATTCCTGTAAATGCCATATTACAAACATTTTTTTCTCTACTTTTTAATAAATGCTATATCGTCGTATACAAAAAAGTTTTCCCAGAACCTCCCGGACCATCAACGTAAACACATCTAGAGTTATTTAAAGAAATCTCATCAATACATTGTAGTATATAATCAACAACAAGTTTTTGTTGAACATTTAATTTAGCATATTTCTCATGACCCAAACTATTGTGTTGCAGAATATTCATATCATCCCTTGACTCTAAAGTCTCTTTCTCATCTTCGATATCTATAAGTGCCTGGAAATCAGTAAGATGATATCCCTCTTTTAATAGTAATGCCTTTAAATTTCTAGAAGCTTTCTTCTCTGACGTAGCCAAATCAATTCTTCGAAAATCTTCTGATATTTCGACTTTAAATTGTTTCCTCAATTCATAAGGATTTACTGGGCGACAATAAATTAAAATTCTGACATATAATTGACGAAGTAAAGAAGGCATCATTCATATTGCGGCTTCTTTCATTGCTCTTATCCATTCATGGTCATCTTCTATAAGTCCTAATGCTAAACAGGCAGAGGTAAAAGTTTCATGACATATTCCATTAATTGTTCTTAAAGCTTGAAATGAAGTTGCACCTTTCACAGTAAGTAATAATAACCTTAAATGAAACAATTCTACTTGACATGGAGTAATAGAATATATTCTACCTATTACTTTTTCTCTACGCACTCTTTGTTCCCATTGCATTTGTTTTTCTTCCCATTTGTGATATTCTGGTATTTGGAAATAATAGTACTGATTTGCATTCTTATCACGCTTATTTAGTTCAAAGTAATCTAATAATTTTGTCTTTTTTTCTAAATCAAATGAAATTTGAGTAGTTTTCTTTGTTTCATGAATAATAACGTTCTATTCATTGGGTAAATGTATGGGTAAACGATTCACACTGTGACTTTTTTTCCCTAAAGGCTTACTCAAAATTCTCCACACTGCTTCAACAGGACCAACATATCTATTTTCTTCATAATGATTAATTTCATTATGGTTTATAGTAGACTCGCCATCAACATTCCTTATAACAATCGAAGCAGCATCATGACCTTCATAGATATATTTGTATAAGTATTTCACAGATTTAATACTTGAAACAACTTCAACATGAATGTGGCAATTAAATGTTTGCGATAGTTTTGGAGAGTATGGAACCTCAAAACGATTATCAATAATACATCCACTTGGTCTTTTATATGTTTCACATGTATTTCTTCTCCGATACTTTACATAACAATCATCTTCTATTGTCGTTTCTTCTTGATAATCTTTTGGAAAATTTTTAGAACATTTTCCATCAACTAAACACCAATCACCACATGGGCCATGAATATTACTTTGCATTAAAATATTGTGAAGTATAGGATTAATATTTTTGTCTGGAATTTCAGCCGATATAAAACGAACAACACTTTCAGGTATGAAAATTTTAGAGTTTTCCTTCAATATTACCAACAAATGAATATGGGGCAACCCTCTTTTTTGGAATTCAATGACATAAACAAAAGATTTTACATCTCCAAACAATTTATCATCAACAATACATTTTATCAGTTTCTTTACTTTTAATGCAAAAACTCTTGCTACTATATCAGGTCTATCAGAATCAGATTGATGAGGTAATAGATTTTCCTGTATTTCTTGCCAATGTGGATTACAAGTCATTGTAATAAATAAATCTGGTCTGCCATGGCGACCTACAATAGCCATAGAATCTTGATATTCTCGCATCATATTACGAGGTGATCCTACAAAAGTTGATGGTAATACTACTATTTTACCAACGTGTACATCACTTTCAGACTCTTGATTATGTAAATGATCAATTAATCCTTTATATGTTTCACTTCTTAATTAAGTCTGATGATTCTTACAAAAATATAATCTGTCTTTTTCAACTTTCACATAATTATCAACCAACCATTGTTGAAACAGTTTTCCACCATTTAGAAATTGATTGAATTTATTATCTCTTATTGCTTTTTTGTATTTGATATAAGCACACCTTGAAATAGTATGATTTCTGTTTCTTTTGTCACTGTCTGAACGAATCATATTGATGCTATAACCTTTATTTCCATACGGATAAAATATAGGATATATCCAAGGTTCAACATTGAGTTCTAAACTACTAACTAATTTTAATTCCTTATTTGACTTGTTATAAACCGTGACATAAGACTCCAGTATTTCACCATTTGCATTTGTATTAAAAATTGTAGCTACTTCATTACTCCTTTGAAAATTGTACCTTCTTCTATCGAAACCCTTTTTCAATGTAAACAATAATTGCAAGTCTGGAATTTCTTCATTATTTTTTCTTGCTAACTCAGTTTCTATTTTAGCAACTTCTGATATCATTAAAAAAAGATTTGGTGAATGCATTACAATCTCTCATTAGTCTTTCAATCATTTGGAAAATCGTTTTATCTAATTTTTCATTATTTTTCAGTCTATAACGAACAGCATGTTCTGGATCGTAAATGTACAATTGACCAAAACATGGATAATCTTCTTTTTCAGGAAATAGAGCATTATTGATTTGGTAATACATTTGACCTTGTATCTTATAACAATATGGCCCTCGTCTTCTGCCATTAAAATTAACTACATTAGCATTTAATGATGCAAAAGCAAATGAAATATTGTATAGTCGGATATTGGTCTTAAAATGCACTGATTTTTTATGAGAGCCTTTAAGTAAAGTTTTTAAATAATGAGGATAATCTACTAAAGGAAGTTCAACACTACCATGACTGCAACAGTCATTAAAAGTAGTTTTTTTACAATTAACTTTTTCATCTTCAAAATGTTTAGCTTTACATTTACTACAAGATAAAGTCATTTCACCAAGATAATTTTCCATACAACTTGAACCATTTATCAGATTCAATGCAATTTTATCGTTTTCAGTATTGTTAAAAGAAACTACCTCAGGATTTTGGTACGTCGTTGACAAATTTTGCACTTCATTTGACATTACTGACCTATAATTAGAACTTAAATCATATTTTCCACTACTAATCTCACATAATAATTTTTGTTCTTTACAATTTGATAGCTCATATGATTCCTCATCATGGCGACCATTCTTACATTGTAATTTACGTCTTGCACGATAATTTCCGACTTTTTTTGTCACATAAATTTAAATCTCTTACATGAGAAGATGTTTTAGATGTTGTTGGAAGGTTTTCAGGATAATCTTTTTGAAATTCTGCCCGTGTTTTCCGACGTTTCTTTTCAGATACATTTAAATCACTGACATGCAAAGCTGATACTTTCGATGTTGATGGAAGGGATTTATCTGTACTTACATAAACATTATCTAAGTCTTTTTTAGAATCAACCTTTCGTTTTAATTTAAGCCTTCCACGGTAATTTTTTTGAATTTCTGCTCGTGTTTTTCCTTGCTTTTTATTCAAGCAATCAGATAGTGATAAACAACTCATACTAAAATCTTCTACAATGAAAAACAATTTTTTAAAATCTGTATTTTCCTATTTCTTTGTTTCTCCCTCTCACTCTCTCTTATCTCTTTCTGTCTCAATCTTTCTAGTTTTATACTTCAACTCTTTATCTCTCAAACTCTTTACTCTGTAACTGTTTATCTCTCAAACTGTTTATCTCTCTCAAACTGTTTATTTATCAAACTGTTTATCTCTCAAACTGTTTATCTCTCTCAAACTGTTTATTTATGAAACTGTTTATCTCTCAAACCGTTTATATCTCTCAAACTGTTTATTTATCAAACTGTTTAACTCTCAAACTGTTTATATCTCAAACTCTCTAATCAAAAAAACTCTCTAACTCTTTAAACTCTTAATCTCTAAAAGAAACTCTTTAACTCTCAAACTCTTTAACTCTCAAAAACTGTTTATTATCTCTCTCAAACTGTTTATATCTCAAACTCTCTAACTCTCAAACTCTCAAACTTTTTTTTTCTAAAACAAATTTGCCACAAGCCACAAAAATAGCACCCAACGACAAATTCTCTATTTCTTTCTATCTCTCAAACTCTCTAACTCTCAAACTCTCAAACTATTTTTTCAAAAAAAAAATTACCGCAAGCCACAAAAATAGTACCCAACGACAACAACAGCTCAATTGCAACTGACTTGAAGAAAAATTTTTATTTTAAATTTACCCTATTCCACAACTCATTTAACATTTTAATTATTCGTCGTTCAAGGGAGCAGTGCTAATGAGGGTCAGTTTCAATACAAACAATAGGCTATCTGCTAGGCTCATTATCCTTCGAGAGAACCTTCCTATATAAGAAACGAGTACTGAAGGTCAGCGTTAAAAGTTAACGGTAAAGCGTTAACAGATATTTTATACCTGGTTTTCTTGGTTAGGGAGAGAAGGTATTTGTTAAAAGTTTACGAAAAGGAAACTCTTAGCTCATTATACAAATTACCTTGAAATTTAAATTTTATTTTTTAATACAAACAATAGACTACCTGCAGAGAGTCATCAGCATTAAAGCAAACCCTTGTATAATGAGGGTTGATGGCTTTAGGAAAAGAGATAAAATTTTCGAGTATTATTGAAAAGAGAGAAAATAAATTATATTTTGGAATTTTACCTCCTCACTCAAATATTCTTCAAATTTAAAAATTTATTTCTAAATACGAACAATAGACTAAATAAGCTCATCGGTTTTCGAGTCAACTCTTGCATAATGAGTTTATAATTGGTTTTGGAAAAATTTTCAAGCTCTAACGAAAATAACGAAAAGAGAGATAAATACATTAGTGCGTGGTATAGAAGTGCATGGTAGTGAAAGTTATTAGGGCATATCTCTGGAACCTTTAACTTTTATGTCCCTTGCATATATTTTGATAATTTTAATCAATTTTTACCTGGTTTTTGTTGGAAATATTAACATTTGATACGATGAACTATTTCCAAAAGATTACACATTGATTTATTAAATAGATAAATAATTATTCCAATTTGAACATCCGATTTTTAACAATGTTTACTTGTCCCTAACCATACTTTCGAATGGTTTATACGTTGAAACTTTGTAATTAATAAAAATACTAGTTAGATGACACATGTTTTTAAAGTTAATTAAACGATGAACACATTTGTGCATGAAAATTAATATTTTGTTTATTGTGAAGAAAGTTATATGTTTTTAAAAGTTGTCCCTCATTTTTAACCTTTTCGACCGTAATCATCTTATTTATCATTTTTCTTGAATAAGACTATTGGCACACCAAAATAGTTTATGGAAAATAAAAGTTTAAATAATTAGAATTATTTTGAGACATACTAAATTGATGTGCTTCATGTCTTCAAAAAACTATTCTAATTTAAATAACAGAAAACACGTGTGTACAAAATTTGACAACGATCGTAATACGAGTGATACTTCACGAAAATGAAATAAAAGTATTCAAAAAGTACTTACATATATTTTTACAAGTACCATTTAACATTGTGTGAATGTGCTTTGAGAAAAAATACTTTATTGCAATGATAATGTAAAAATATTTATCAGTTACGGTCGACCGTAATCGACCGAAATTTTTTAGAAAGAAATTTTTAAGTCTGAAGTTGCCGATTCTAATGTTTTCAACAGAAATTGTCATTAATTAAAACCTGAAGATTAAGTTTTAATGTTTATTTCGAGATTGATTTTCACACAAAAATGGAACTTTATTCCTTTATTCCTAGTGTAGTATTATTAATATTTTACTATTCTTATAAATATTGAAAATATTAAACAAACTTATCGTTTTTTAAAAATGATAACCCCTCAAGCAATTCATTTCAACTGTTTTTCATCCTAAAAAGCAACCACCTGTTGAATATTTTTATGTTACAGGTTAAAAATTATTTATTGTAATTTTAAATAATTTATAATTTCTTGAAGACAATTAGATTTATTTGTCCAATTTGTATAATTTGAAAGCTTAGCACTTGAAGTTTATGTAGACAAAGTTTCAATACTGTGCTACAAAAAAAAAAAAAATATTTTTTCTTATCGAAAAGTTAAAGGTTCCAGAGATATGCCCATTAATGAATAAAACTTGAGTGTGTATAATGTGGAACTGAAGAATGCTTATTATAGTGTATTTTTTATTATGTGTTTATAACAGAAATGTGTTTAATGTGAAAGTGTGTAGTATAAATATGCTTTGTTTATTAAGAGTTTGTGTTGTATAGTTCTTAATACGCTGAACGAAAAGTGTTTATTAAAGAAATTAACTGTAAGTGTATAATAGCAAATAATAAAGTGACTCTTAAAAAGTGATAATGATTCAACTGAAAGTGTGCAAAATGTGTTGACTAAAGAAACAATGTTTAAAAGGTGTTCAAATTTCATATTTTCTTCTTATTTTCAATAAAGTGTTAGTGTTATGAAATGTTAAAAATGTCCATAAAATGTTATTGTGATTTTATTAGAGAAGTGATTGATAACTGTTCAATAAATAAATTAATTGTGAATGTTTAATAAATAATAAAGTGATTATAATGCTTCTAAACATTATAATTCGTTGTCATAGTCGTTACAGTGTAAAATAAGTTTTAATAATATAATTATATAAAAGAATTTAAGATAAAGATATGAGATATATAATAACATGAGAGTATGATATGCAATAAACAGATGAGACAATGAGAAAAATGAGGTAAAAATATGAGACAATAGCATGAGAGATCAGGTAAAGAGATGAGATAATGATATGAGATAAATAGATATAAGATAAACATATGAGATACAGAAACAAAAAAACATTAAGGCTTGAAATATAAAGATACTTTGATGACGTATAGGATAAAGAGGTCAATATGGAGTTAGATCGTGAGTCATAAAAAATTCATTTTTTGTTAGTTTTTTTTTAAGTTGTTTTTGAAAAATGAGATCTCAGTTAAAGAAGAGATACTTCAATTTAAATGATAAAGATAAGGATATTATTCGTAATTGGGAAATGCTAAATGACAATCACATGTATAAGTTTCAGCAATTATTGGAACTTGCATCAGGTGGTAGTTTCCAAAAACAAATTATAGGATATTCAGAAATGTTAGATAAAATAAAAGCAATTAATAAGAATAAATCACATGTTCAAATATTGTTTAGTAGAAATCGACTTTTGAGTCACTGGATTTGCAAATACTATAATGAAAATGAACTTTTTGTTTATAATAGTCTTCATGAAGGTTATTTAAATGAAGATTAAAGAGAATATTTATGCAAGTCATATCTATTTAAACCTAATGTAGTTTTTTTAAGAGTACAACAACCAAATTTTGTTGATTGTGGTGTATACGCCATTGCGTTTGCTGTTTCTTTATATTTTAATATTGAACCTAAAAATGTTGTATATAATCATGCTTTAGTGAGATCTCAATTGTATATGATGTTTGAAAAAAATGTGTCATCTCATTTTCGGATAATTTTACAAAATTGTATAAACTTGGAATTGGCAATATCGAATAAATAAACAACAATAATTTACATGTGAGGAATGTATAAGATGCGACACAGAAGAGAAAATTAGATTATCAAACTAATGACGGCTTTACAGAAATGAAAGGAGATAGTAGTAGTCCTTCACTACATACAGAAATAGGACAGAAAAAAGTTGTTGATATTCCTGACTAAGAAACTAGAAAAAGGAGTACCAAATATGAAAAAATGTATTGTAAAACACCTCAGTTAAAAGGAGAGATGGGAAAGAGAGATAATTAACAAATATGGAAAGTGTAAATAGTGACAGAATATAAATGTTTGTAAGAAAAACATGTGGAAAATGCATCAAATTCTATTTAAGTAGTAAAAGAAGGTAATAATTATAAAATATTGGAAACAATAGTAGTAAGAAGATATATTTAGCAATGCTAATGAGAAAAGTAGAAAAACTAGAGCAGAATATCAGAAAGAATATAGTGAAATGATGAAATTAAAACGAAAAAGAATTGATAACAAAGAAATAAAAATATCAGTTATGGAAGATGTATGTTTAAGTACTGAAACAGATTTAAATTTTTCTAAAAAAACACGTAGATAGTGCTGTTAAAGAAGGAAAGATAGATAATAATTCTGAGCAATTAATAATTTCTAGCGATTGTAATGAGACAAGTAAAAAAAGTCCTTGAGAATATCAAAAAATGTTGAAAGTCAGTTAAAGTATCTTAAAGAAGTACGAGAAGACGATAATAATGAGAAATTACAAAGAAAAGTGAACCATACAAAAATTGTTAACACCTCTAAACAGATAATTAAAAAAAAGTAGAGCAGAATATAAAAAAGGCTATCCTCAAAGATTCAAATTGAAACAGAATATGTGCCATGATATGGATGAAAATAATGAAATACTATATTCAAAAGATATGAAGGAGAATGATGTAAGAATTTGTGATGAGAAAATGAAAAAAAGTCACGCAAAATAACAAAAACAATAAAGTAAGTTATGGACATTTTAGGAATAACATAAGACTTTACACTAATTCAATTGCTTTTGCATCTTAAAATGCTAATGTAGTTAATTTCAATAATAGAAGGTGGGGACCATTTTGATAAATTATTCTAGGTCGAATTTATTATCAAATCAACAATTTCCTTTTTCTTGAAATTGATAATGATCCATCTTTTAATCAATTATTGCTGTTAGATCCAAAAGAAGCAATTTACTATAGATTAAACAAACATGACAACTTAGATGTGGATATATTATTTAGTATTCACAAATTATTGAGAGATTGTAACGCATATACAAAGTCTTTTTTAATGATGTCTGAGATCATTAAAATGGAAATTGCTTTAGCAAAAAAAAAAATTTAATTTACAATTTTTAAAGGTGTAATGAAGTTGCTGCTATTTTTAATATGAATGCTGAAGGTTTAATACCAGAGTCTTATGTAACGATTTATAATACATCGATTTAACAAGTACAATTAGTCATTTAGACTCGAATGTTGAACCTTGGATATATCCTATCCTTTATCCTCTAGGAAGCAAGGATTATAGTCTCGATATGATTCGTACGCATAGTGACAAACCAACCAGAAATCAAACTGTCCAGATCTGCTTATATAAAATATAAAATAGGAGTAAGAGATCATACCTTCAATCAATTTTTATATGGTGGAAGAATGTTTCAGCAATGGTTAGTTGATAATTATGTCAAAGTTGAAAAAGTTAGGTTACATTTTTGTAAAAATAATCAAACAAAATTAGGAAGTGAAACTTACAAAGGATTAATTGATCATTTAGATAATCAAGAAATTGAAAATAATGTACATGTCGGCAATATGCTGATACTGTCTTTAACATTTATAGGATCACCTCGTAACATGTTAAAACAATATTCATATGCAATGACCATCATGTAGCTTGTCATGGTAGACCAGATTTATTTATTATAATGACATGTAGTTCAAAATGGAAAGAAATTTAAGAAAATTTATTACTTAATCAGTCAGCTTCTAATAAACCTGACACGGTTGCAAGAGTCTTTCATTTAAAAGTAAAAAAATTAATCGAAACTATAGTAGATGATATACTATTTGGACAAGTAAAGTCTTATGTTTATGTTATTGAATTTCAAAAGCGCGGTTTACCACACATTCATTTATTGGTTATATTGGAAGAAGGTTCTAAAATATTAAGATCAGAGAGTGTTGATCGGTAAACTTTTTAAAGTAAAGTTTTTAAATGGTTTTAGGTACATCATAATTTTTTATAATTATTCCTCATATTCTTCATTTTATTCTTTATCTTTATTTTATTTAATAAATTTTTAGTTAATCAAAATTTGCAAATTGATATTATTTTAAGAAATTATAAAATTTGGCGCGCGCTTTTTTTCTAGTTTGTAATAATAAGGGTTAATAGCTTTAAGGAAAAGGACAAAATTTTACTTTTTCTCTTATCTTCTCCTTCAATCGGTAACGCATTTGCTTTTCATTCTCTCCAAACAGAAAGACATACGTTTTTCTCTTTTCCTCTTTACTTGAACTTGGTAACTCATTTGCATATAACTCGTTTAATATTAAGGACTATCACTTTTTGAGATTATGTTACTTTGAAGTAAAATTTTTCAAATATTCTAGATCGTCAGCTTGGAAATATTGCCACTATCACTGGTTTATTTTTTTAATTAAATATTGAATTATTTTGGTAAAAATTTTTTTTCCCTAATTTAATCATACACTAAACACAATCACACTAAACTTTAGGCTCAATATAAATAGTAGTATAATAAGATTACAAAGAGTCAGAATATAATGCAGTACAAAATACTCTTTGATACGTGGTTTTTCGATTATTCTAGTATTATTATCATTATTATTTGTTAATATTGGAGTAAGGCTAACACGAAAATTTTTGAGTAATGTAAGTTTTGTGTTAATACTAAAAAAAACTGTTTTTATGAATTTTACGAGGGTAACCCATAAGACATGTAAATTTAATTTCAAATATTTTCAAAACCAGGTGATAAAAATTATTTAAACTTCGCAGAAATACGTGTAAATACGTTTCAAAAGACATTAAACCATTGAGTTGTTCCGTGTAAGGCAAATCAAATAATTTCTTATTAAGCTAACCGTTTTCTTGTAATTAATTTTACATTTTCTTCTATAGCTAAACATAAATAGTTAAATTTACTACTTCAAATAGTTAAATTTTAAAGACTTTTATAATAGTCAATACAAAAAGTTAAATTTGTTTGCGAACCTGTTGAATTTTTGAGAATATTTAAAAAGTTATCAGATCGACTAATTTTTTTTTAGTGGAATACTAAATATGAAATATCAACCTAAAACATTTTAATAAGAGAAAAGACGATAAAATTTTTCTTGTGTTCTTGTTTTGGTAAAATTGAAGAACACAAGCACCATAGTGTACTAATCTAGCATAATAGTTTTTAAAATTTTCTTTGTTAAAAAAACAGATTTAAATAAATTTAAAGCAGTCAACAAGTTCAAAGTAAAATAAAAGATCACATAGTTAATAAAGTGATTAAATTTCTAAAGTGCGTAAAATTTACCAATACGAATCCAGAGCGATTTAACATATTCACATGGAGAAAAATGAAAATTTTTTTGGACTTAACATAACAACCATCTATCACTAACAACGCTAACAATAAAAAACAATACAGCATCAACAAGTTTTAGATAGGTAACAAAAAGGCAGTATCACATAAAAAAAATACTTGAAAAAATTAAGAATTAGCAATAAAAGGGAGATAAAAGTAAATTATTTTTCAAAATTTCATGAAAGTTTTTTTTTCTATTCTATTTATATTTGTTTATTAATTTTCCTTCAAAAATTTTTTTCAGAAAAGGTTGGGGGCCCGTATCATTTTTACACAAATGTTTTCGGGCAACTTGTTATATTGTACTCCCGAAGATGAATGTTATATTTTACTCCTTCTGAAATCGAGAATGTTATATTGTTCAACTTACTTGAAACGAGTTTGTTATATTGTTCTCCCTTACAATTTTCGCGTGAATTTGTTATATTTTACTCCCAAATTTTTCAACTCAAAATATTATATTGTACTCCCAAATTTTTTAGGCTGGGTAATGGAAAAAAAAATCTTTTCAAGTCAAGTTAGGAAACAGAAAAATATGGTATCCCCAAATGATTTAATTTTCAAGGGGGGGTCTTACCCTTATTTTACGTTCATTTTCAGGAGGATATTATTTTTTAAAACATGTATTTTATAAAATACAGTTTTGTTACTCGGGCATTTCAAGGTCGCTCATAACGAATTTAATGACACTTTTTTGAAAACTTTTCGATGGACCTATATAAAATTTATATTTTGTTTACATTTTTAAGGGTTTACTTTAAAAAAAAAAAAATTAAATTAAAATTTTTAATTTTTTAAAAATTAAATTATTGCTTTCTCTATGGGAAAGCAAATCTTTTTGCAGAAATGGGAACAAAATGTTAATGAAATGAAAATAATCTTCATCTTGTTTTGAGGTATCTTTTATGAATTTGTACTATTCCCTGACAAATAATATATTATGCCTGAATATTAAACCTTAACTTGAAGAAATTATACTTATAAATATAAACACAAGCATTTTCCTTTTCTTTTCTTCGCTTAAAACTTGAATCGCTTAAAAAGAAGTGAGTGTCACTCAAAAAATTTTGTCAAATATTCAAGATCTTCTTATTTCCTACAACGCCACTTGGTCATATATAATCCTTATTGATTTATAAGATTTGCTGAATGTAAAATAATATTTGAAAATTTAATTTTTCTTTCAAAATGTAAAAAATGCTATCATGTTTAATTATATTATTAGTCCTGCCAACGATTCGATACGACACGAGATTTTATATCGTCATCTTAATAAGCAGACTTCGCAACTCCATATAACACAACTTTACAGGAGAGCAATAAGACTGTTGTGTTATTGTGTTATATTTATGTTTTATTAAAAATGTTTGCATTTATGGAACATAGTACGAATTACATTAAGAAGTCCATTTTTGACCGAAAGTGGAGTTACGAGGTTTGCTTATTAAAGTAACGATATGGTCTTGTCTCGGTCTCGTCAAATATTACAATTTCATGTCTCGGTATCTGTAAGGTTGATCTCGATCTCGGTCTCCTGAAACTTCCTCTCTAAATCTGAATTAGTAAAAAGTGGGCTATTAATTCAAGTTGATAAATATTTATACTAATTATTAGTAAAATTTAACTCTTCCATTTATTAGGTTTTTATTTTTTTTATTGTCGTTTTAGTAAAAAGCGACTAAAAAGTGGTTAAAATTTTTACTACAGGTAATTTAACCTTCTTTCTAGTCTAACTTTTCCACATTCTAGCGCTTTACAGCAAGTTCCCCTTAGTCCTCACCAGGCGTCAAAATAGACGATTTTACGTCACTGAAAAAAATTATCGTTACATTAACCCCGTAAATTGTTGGTTAAACGGAATACTACTTTTTTTAGGTTATATTAAATATGAATGTAGTTAAGTTTACTATTTTCATGGTTTAATTAGCCATTTTTGTTCGTTAATATAACTAAAATGTAAGTAGTATTCACTTTTCTTCTTTAATGTTTCATCGAATAGACAAAGGGTTAAATAAAATGATAGATTTTTCATTTATTTGGCATATCAATTGAGTATATCTTTTCATTTTTTTCATAAAATTGGAAGATTATATATTTCCTTAATTGTAAATAACGCGTTAAAAAATATATTGATTTGTAATTTTTAAACTTCTTTTTAATTTTAAATTGCACTTTCTGTGCAATTTACTCTCTAAAATTGAATAAGTGAAAATTCACTTATTAGATGTCAAAAGTCTTCCACTCTTTCAAAAAGTGCATATGCACTTACAATAAGGGTAAATGCACTTATGATAAGTGAAATTTTCACTTATTATAAGTGCATATACACTTTTTGAAAGAGTGGAAGACTTTTGACATCTAATAAGTAAATTTTCACTTATTTAAATTTAGAGAGTAGTCGTGAAAAAAGTTAGTAGTGGCGTAGAAGATTTTAAAATGGGTTAATCGATGCATTTTAAATGAAAGAAAAAGATACATACCTATACCGGAATAATTTTTTAAGTGTATTTAACAAAAAGAATTCGGCTCCTTTCACATGTATGAAAAATATTTTATTCCTTTGGAGAACCCCCATGAATGGCAGCAGTCAGATTACCTGTTGTTTCTTTATACCGAATTCTAGATAGCAAATTGAATTTGCAGAATTCTAAATTGTTCCTTATATCTTCTAAAAATTTGCAATTTTTTGCAATTTAGTGAATTGATTTAGTGGAAATGTTTATTGCAGAGAAAGTTCGATACAAAAGTAGGTAACTAAATTAAGTTCACTTTCTTGTCCTAATTTATGAATTCCAATGGTATTAATAAGTAAATTGTCATTTTCATCATTAGTGAGACACTAATACATATAGATGTACATATGATAATTTACTTCATTAAAGAACGCATGCGCAGTGCCGCAGTTAAGCACATTTCTGTTGTAAGGTTACAATACTGCATAAAGTTCATTTAATACACATCTACAAATTATATAATATTATTATTATAATAAATTTCAAAGCTATAATTCTTAAAAATAAGTATTTAAAAGAAATATTTCTTCAGTTATATAGATTGCTTTTAAATTTTGCGCAAAATATTTGTCGGTTAGGAAGTTTGGTTTTTAAAGATACCAATTTTACTTACTTTTTTCACCTTCTTCTATGACAACCGAACGTCAGAATACATAAATGTAAATTATTCTAAAGAGCATACAAAAAACGAAAGATGATAGACTTTACTTCTTCTTATACGGGTCACAAAGGCGGATCCAGACGAGGGTTTTGGAGGGGGCGATATATGAGATAGAAAGAGACAACAATATAGTGCTATCTCTTTCTCTCTCATAGGATAATCTAAGGCTTTTAGAGGAGGCGATCGCCCCCATCGCCCCCCGCTGGATCCGCCCTTGACGGGTCAAGATTTTCCGAAGAAAAGTTAATAAATTGCATACCCACGTGTTTTCGGCGAGACGCATAGAGTGGCACCAGGTTATTATACTTAATAAGAAGAGAAATTAACGATAAAAGTGATCAAAAAACTCCCGAATTTTACTTATAAAGGGACCACCGATTTCTGCTTCCATATTCCCATTTCTCCGAAATACTTCGAAAAGGGCACGACTGCCCCGAACGCAAACTCCCAGACGGCTACCAGACAACTCAAGCATGCATGTGCATTAATTCTAGTCATTTTAATTTTACTTACTTACAGTCACTAAATTAATTTGGTTTTTGGAGTTTTTTCAAAATATCTATTAATAGTCAATAGATTTTACTTCATGATTGAAATCAATTCATCAAATTTAAGGCAAAAAAATTTGTACTTTGTTAAAATTTTAAAATTGATTTTCAATTTTTTGTTATTCTTGTTACGTTTTTAGACAGAAGTCTCTCCACATATATCCTAAGTTCCTCCTTTTAAATTAGGTTTAAATTAATAATCCTAATTTGGGATAAGGACAAGTCAATCAGAAGCTACGACGTTTTGAGAATATATATTTATTATAAAATAAAGTCAAAAATAAGGTTATACATATGTATAAATATCAATTAATTGGGTCTTACTTTTTGAAGAAAAAGATAACGATGTAGGCTTTGAGTCGAACTTGCAGTGGTTTATTTGGCGTGAATCTCGAGGTTGATGACTTGATAATGTGCTGCAGAGGTGATAAGACTCCAGACAGATTGGTGGCAGAACTAGACGTAGATTCTTCGTGGCACGCTCTTCAAATTAGAAGATTATATCAGTCTCGTTCTCGAGATTATTATAAACGTAGTACCGCTACTTTTACACAAATATCACCACATTATTCAGAGTAAAATTCAAAATTGGCGACATCTGCGTGACTCCACGCACTCGCCACCTACCGATCCTACTTCATAACGTTTCTTGTGCGCGATATCGCTGTATTGCTCAGAGTTTTAAGCTTAATATTTCTTTGTTTTACCAAAGTTTTTGTCATTAAAATTAAGAATGGGTAAGAAAAAAAGACAACGAGAGAAAGAAGATAGAGAAGAAAAGGAACAATTATGGAAAAAGATAAAGATGTTAGAGGAAAAACTGGAAAAAAGAGATGCTTCTCTGAAGCACGCCGTCACGCCATTTTCCAATTTATCAAATTCACAAGAGTCTATTAAAAATCAGTCAGTTACACAAGAGAAAGGTAAGATTCCTCTTATTATGTTGTTCTCTTTTGACGATGAGCTCACACGAGTGGTGAGACATGTCGTTCATTTTACTAGGATAGTACTTACACGAGTGGTAAGGCATAACCTAGAAATTTCATTTTGTAGAGACAGCTGATCCATGGGAAAAAGAGTTTTTAGTACCACAGGATGGTACGAATCCTGCCTTACCAACAGGAGTGGCTGATAAGGAAGGCAACTTTATTACTGATTCGAATTCCAAAACAGCGGAATATACTCTTGATGAAAAAACTCTCGAAATTCTTGGCGAAGATCCTACGAAAGAAAATTTAAATGAAGCAGATATTCATCCAGATTTAGCGAACAGATGGTCAAAGTGGATTACTGAGGGTATTAAAAAAGAGGAAAAATTTAAATTAGTAACTGCGTATCCTCGCGCAAAAAATTGCGTGGTGGAAGGACAAGTTTTAAATAAAGAAGTTGCTAGAATGATGAATTCTGCGGCTATAAAAAGAGATAAATATGCAAGGGATTCACAAAACATGACTGGCTCAGCAATGGTGTCTCTGGGCTTAGCAATCTCAACCCTTTTATATGAAAAGGAAGATGAAGGAATTGATAGAGACCAGTTGCTTCCATACCTTGTTGATACAGGTAAATTATTATGTGAGATACATCACCATGAAGCAGTGACGAGAAGAGCATTCATTATTCCAGGTATTGATAAAAATATGAAATCAGTTTTAGAAGAATCAAAAATTGATAAATATTTATTCGGTGAAAGCCTAAATGAAAAAATAAAATCAGAAAGAGCTATTGTAAAAATAGCTGCTGATTTAAAAGCTAAACCCTTGTCAAAAACACCAATTCCAAGTTACCAAAATAATTTAATCTCGAAAATCCCACCCTCGAGCAACCAGGGAACACCGAAGGTGGGAAAAAATCGCTTTTACTCCACGTACAAGAGGAATTTACCAGTTCAGAAGACTGCAGAATTCCAGAGATATCCGCAGAATCCATCAGCTCATTATCATCAGAAACAAGGACCAAAGAAAATCTAGATAAGGTAAATAAAATTGGTGGTAGGCTCAAATTCTTTGTTAAAGAATGGGGAAAAATTACCGACAGTAATTTTATTCTTAATTGTATAAAAGGTTACAAAATAAACTTTTTTGAGCCAGTGTATCAAAATTATGAACCTCGTGTTACACATTCGGATAGCGAGACTCAAGACTATACTGCAGCAATTTCAAAGCTACTGGAATTAGGAGCTGTCAGAACTTGTTCTTACGAAAAAGATCAATTTATTTTATCCTATTTTCTGGTTAATAAACCAGACGGATCAAAAAGATTTGTTCTTAATTTGAAAAATTTAATTAAGTTTATTTTAACAAACCATTTTAAACTGGAAGAGGTTAAAGTAGCTGGTAAACTAGTGTTTCAAGGTTTCTACATGGCCCACATAGACTTAAAAGATGCCTATTTTCTAATCCCAGTGCATAAAGACAGTAGAAAATATCTAAGATTTTATTTTCAAGATCAATTATATGAATTTTTAGTGATTCCTTTTGGATTGTGTACAGCGCCTTTTATATTTACAAAAATATTAAGACCCGTAGCAAACTACTTACGTAAACTAGGTTTTTTACTGGTAGTGTACTTGGATGATTTCTTATGCATATCAAACAATTTTAAATTATGTCAACAAAATGTATACGCGACAAAAGCATTATTAGAAAACTTGGGCTTTATTATTAACGAATCGAAAAGTGAAATGACTCCTAGTACAACATGTCAATTTTTAGGTGATATTTTAAATTCAGAAAAAATGACATTAGAACTGCCACAGAACAAACGATTGGAGATTTTCAATTTAATCAGTAAGTTTGAAATGATGAATTATTGTACAATAAGAGTTTTCGCTCAGTTTATCGGGAAATTAATAGCAGCTTGCCCAACTATTAAATACAGTTGGCTATATACAAAAAAATTTGAAAGCCAAAAATTTCTAGCTTTGATGGTAAATGATAATGATTATGATTCAAAAGTAAATTTGACAGATGATCTACAAGACGATTTGTCATGGTGGAAATCGCATATTCTAACCTATGACAATTCTTTTAAACCACCAAATTATACAAAAACTATATTTACTGATGCTTCGCGTACTGGTTGGGGGGCGTATTCTGATGGTGAAAAGGTTCATGGTTTTTGGTCTGTGGAAGAAAGAAAATGTCATATTAATTTTTTAGAGTTGTTAGCGATTTTATTGGCATTAGAAATATTTACAAAAAGTATAAGCGACTGTGATATCCTCCTAAGAGTTGATAATACAACCGCAATCTCCTATATAAATCGCATGGGAGAAATAAAATATCCACGCTTAAATTCTTTCGCTAAAAGAATTTGGCAACTTTGTAAAAAAAAGGATATATGGATTTTCGCGTCATATATTCGATCTAAAGATAATGTAGAAGCAGATAAGGAATCAAGGCTGTCGAATATAGATACAGAATGGGAGTTAGCTGACTTCGCTTTCGATCGCATTATTAGAATTTTTGGAAAACCAACAATAGACCTTTCTGCTTCAAGAACTAATAAGAAATGTAGTGTTTTTTGTTCATGGTACAAAGACCCAGAATCTACTTTTGTTGACGCGTTTACACTAAACTGGAATCAATTTTATTTTTATGCCTTTCCCCCTTTCTCTTTAATCCTGCGAGTTTTGCAAAAAATTATAATTGAAAAAGCTACAGGTATATTAGTCGTCCCATACTGGACGACTCAGCCTTGGTTCCCTCTCTTCAATTCGTTACTTGTAGGGAAACCCTTACATTTTAAACCATCAAAAAACTTATTAATGTCTCCTTGCAGAAAACTACAGCATCCACTTCAAGGAAGTCTAGCCCTGATTGCAGGGAAATTATCAGGAACTCTTTGATTCAAAAGTCTTTAACGCCAGTGGCAATCCAGGTTATGATGGCATCGATTACGGAGTCAACTATTAAGCAATATTCTGGCCCAATAAAGGAATGGTATAAGTTTTGCGAGTTAAAAAATATTCAATTGTACGACTTTAAGGACACAGATTTGTTAGAGTTCCTAGCGAGCAAATACGAAAAAGGATCATCATATGGATCCTTAAATTCCGCAAGATCTGCTATTTCGCTTATCGCTAAAAATAATTTCTCTACAAATCCGTTATTACATAGATTTTTTAAAGGGGTTTATAAATCTAGACCGTCAAAACCAAAATATGATGAAACTTGGTATCCATCAATAGTTCTAAAACATATTTCAAATCAGTATCCTCTCGATAAGTTGAGTTTAACAGAATTAACATATAAGCTAGTAGTTCTTTTAGCTTTGGGAACTGGTCATAGGTTACAAACGTTTTCTTTAATGAAGTTAAGCAATATTAAGATAAATAAAAAATTAATTGAAGTAAAGATACCCGATCAAATAAAGACTTCTAAAGTTAATTCAACACAGCCTTTATTAATTTTTATACCTCTTTAGCTTATAAAAAAGGCGTTGATATTAACGTAATAAGATCAACTGCAGGATGGTCTAAGCCTTCAGAGACTTTCGCAAAATTTTATAATCGGCCCATTCAGATACCGAAAGATTTATTCGCTAAAACAGTTCTTTCATAAGTAAATTATTCCTGTATCTAAATCAATATAACTAATAATAAAATAATCTTCTGCTTATAATCTTTAAACATCTACGTTTATAATAATCTCGAGAACGAGACTGATATAATTGAACGATCAAACGAACTTATAAGTGAAGTACGATCGAGATTATATAAGTCTCGGTCGAAGAGATTACAATCCACCCTTAACTCCCACCCGTTAACAAAAATTCCATTCATGCGTCTGGCAAATTTTTAACAGTTATTTTATTATTTATAAACTTTAAAGATATGAAGTAGGATCGGTAGGTGGCGAGTGCGTGGAGTCACGCAGATGCCGCCAATTTTGAATTTTACTCTGAATAATGTGGTGATATTTGTGTAAAAGTAGCGGTACTACGTTTATAATAATCTCTTCGAACGAGACTTATATAATCTCGATCGAACTTCACTTATAAGTTCGTTTGATCGTTCAGTAAAGCGTTGACGGGATGCAAGTCCAAGTAAAACACTGGGTTGAACTGAACCAAACTATTTTATTCACTTAGTTTGATATGATAAGTTCCTAATCTCTTTTTGTTTATTAATTCATTTATTTTGAATTAATGGCTGAGTTGGTTCGGAAAAGATTAAGTCAAAATCTTAATAATTCGAGTATAACTAAGACTGGTTCAACACTGGTGTAGCACTGAGTTTACCTCGTTCAATCGGCAAAAATGAGTATTTGATAAACTAGGGTAGACGAATAACTTGACTGACGAAATAAAACTGATTCTCTTAACAGATTCTCGAAAATAATACGGACTGGAATAAACTAAAGCACTCTCTAACTGATACTAACTGTTACTAACTATGTTCTTATCGTTCTGTTTGCCTCTTTATATCCGAGAAAGGTGAAGGTTAATAGTCGTTTTTTGATCATGTGTCACCCGCGTCTCCGCTGCAGTTCATGAATCTTCACCGACTTCCTCACCGACTTCCCCTCAGATTTTGGCCCCTTTGCCACAGTGTGCGATTCAAATCTTCCTCATCTTCTCCCCAGAACCTCTTCATCAGAATAGTCGTAAGTCGTTTTCCCTAATTTCCTTACGCCGCAAACCCCGCTTCAGACTAGTACTTGACTCGTAAAAAACCATCGTAGTGTTGTACGCATCATAGAAATGTATTATGTCATCGTTATCTTATTTGTTTTTAGTGAGCCCAATTACAGCGTTTAATATTATGTCATAAATGGTGTGATTGGGTTCTCTGTATAGATAACCAGAAAGTTGCAGAATTAAGAAAGATTCACTATGTCACTTCAGAGTGTACACAAATACAATCCAAATTGAATGTTTCACACTTATTTACTTGTCAACACGCCGCGCTAGTGATACGGTCAGGTTAGATTTTGAAGCTGTACTATTCACGCTAAAGACATCGACTCTGTTCTGTTGGTCAAACAGTGCGTGCAAGAAAAGTAGAAAAGTGGGAGACATGCAATTTGGACTGTATTTGTTTGCACTCTGACGTCACATAGTGAATCGTTCTTAAATCTGCAACTTTCTGGTTATCTACAGAGAACCGAATCACGCCATTTTTAAGACTGCGTTATGAAAATAATA
The DNA here is from genome assembly GCA_037103525.1 of Ganaspis brasiliensis. Classification (NCBI taxonomy): domain Eukaryota; kingdom Metazoa; phylum Arthropoda; class Insecta; order Hymenoptera; family Figitidae; genus Ganaspis; species Ganaspis brasiliensis. The sequence goes on along the minus strand of JAZKLR010000206.1, from coordinate 1,407,705 downwards.
TAAGAATACAAAAGAATATATAAGAAATAATATGTTAATTAATACAATGTAAATATGTATAAAGTAATTTATATATTTATATGATATAAATGTATATATATATATGTATATAAGTTACGGACGTAACATTTTGCTTAGACCGTAATTCGAAACGAAACTAAATAATTACGTTTCGAATCACGGTTCAAGCGAAATAACAAACAATTAAAAATCAATTTTACAATTTTAACAACGACAACTATTTTTTGCCTTAAATTTGATACATTGATTTCAATCTTTAAATAAAATCTATTGACTATTACTAGATATTTTGAAAAAATTCCAAAAACCAAATTAATTTCGTGACGGTCCCTGCTAATTTATTTAATCGCCTCAGAACCTATCTATAATTCGAAGTGAATACGCTTCGTACCACCTCTGGGAATTCATTTCAGAAAGTGTTATTTACGTATTACCTTAAGGTATTTCTTTCGCAGTTATACTTGAAGAAATCGATTTTCTATGGATTTTCTTTAAATTGTAAGAAAACGTTATTTTATATTTGCATTGTACACTGAGAAAAAGCATGTTTACCCGTAAGGACTGGAAGTTAACGCTGACCATCTAGATGCTAACGCTTACATCCAGATGTTAACGCTTATTATCCAGTCGTTACGGGTAAACATCTATTTTTCTTACAATTAGTGTATCTGGTTAAAATTTTAGGAACATTTACTGTCAGCTGTCTAAAATTGGAGATATTCATATTCCAAATTTCAAGTTTTATCATTTTGCATGTGAAATTGGAATTTCGAATATGAATATCTCAAATTTTATAGACTGTAAATGTTCCTGAAATTTCAAACAGATACAAGGCACATATAAAATAACGTTTTCTCACAATTTAAATAGAATCCATAGAAAATAGATTTTTTTCTAGTATAACTGCGAGAGTACCTTATATCAAAAATTCGAAAAAGTCCTTCTTCTGCAATATTACCAAAGTCTCTTCAGTAAAGTATGAAGGACATTTCTGAAATTCATTCTAAGAACTGGATGGCCTAGAAGTACATGGCGTATATTCGTATGAGAAGATAAGTTCGAAACCCCAAGTGAGCCTAAAGTTTTTTAAATATTTTATTTCAAGTGTTATGATTTTGTAATATTACCTTAATATCATAGTAATATTACCGTAATGTTACATCAATATCACTGTAATATTACGTGTAATATCACCTTGAGGCGGACATTTTAATTTCACGTCTATATCACTGAAATATTACAATATGATATCACTGTAATATTCACGTAATATTACGTGCTGCTTTGTATAATTAAATTTATTCGTAAAAAAAACAATTTTTAAATGAATTACGCAACATATTTTTACAGAAGCATTATTAAAAGTTTTATTATTATTACATTTTTTTTTTTAATAAAATGAAATACAGTATCCTCAACACAATTTAGTCTAATAGCAGTGTAATAGAAGATTTTAAAATATTAGGGTAATCGATGCACTGAAAAATAAATATGGTAATGCTTACCAGAATTTCTTCACATGCAATGGTTCGTTAGAAGGATTACCAAGATACAATGGTTAAATGAACTAAAAAAATTCAGGTTAAATTTACTACAAAAATTATGTGTCTAACTTTATTTTGTGGTGCCATTTACCATGAATTCAATTGTTACCGTGACAAGTGAAAGAGGGTAAAAGAGGTAATAAAAAATCGAAACCTTAATTTTTCGAATTGTGTTAATCATATGTTATTTTTATTCTCACAACACGCTACTCAAACAAATAATTTATAAATTGAAATAAATATCCGACCTGGGATTCGAACCCGTGGTACGCGATTAACAATCCGACGTTCTAATCCCTGTGGCACGCACGGTTATACAAATGCTTTGAAAGCTGTTTATTTTAGGTAAAAGGCTTTTAATACTTATTTTTCTACTTTAAAGTAAAAAGGTTCCTACAACCGCGAGGATAATGTTAACATAATCATATTTAGTTAAACATGTTAATCAGGCTTGAGTCCGTAAATAGTCTACTTCACTATAGAATTTACTTTTATAGTGAATCAGACTATTTACGGACCCAAGCCTGATGTTAATACACTTAAATGTACTAAAAGGTGATTGTTATTGTAACCAACTGCAAGGTAAATTTGACCAGAATTACTTTACCTTTTTTTAAGTGGTAAACTTAACTACATAAACATAGTTAACTGTACCAAAAATGTGGTTATTCCAACCAAAATTAATTTAACCTTCAAAATATAGTTATTTTGATGAAAGTGATTTTTTTCAGTGTGCATTTTTGAATGAAAGAAAAATATACAGTTGTGCCTGATTACTTTTTGAAGCATATTTATCTAAAATGCTTTGGCACTTTTTACATGTAAGAAAAATGTTTAATAACTTTAGAGGACCTTGATGATTGACAGCGGTAAGATTTCTAGTTTTGTTACTCTGATCCTCACACGAGGGCAAACTGAAGGTACAGAATTTAAAATTTCTGCTTATTTTTCCAAACATTTGTAATTTTATGAAATTTAGTGAATTGGTTTAGTGGAAATATTTAATGCAGAGAAAGTTCGATACAAAAGTAGGTAAGTAAATTAAGTTCACTTTCTTTTCCTACCTAATGAGTTTCAATTGTGTTTATAAATAATTTTCATTTTATTTTCCTTCATTTCTAATCATCTGCTGTATTACTTTGATAGTTTACATGAACACAGCTCTTATAGTATACTATTAAGATTAGAAAATGAATAGGGATCAATGGAGAATTCAAACAAGGGTTTTGGAGTATGTATGACATGAGAGAGAAAGAGATAGCAAATATAAGGCTTTGGGGGGGGGGGACTATTCGTAGTACTCCCTTGGATCCGCCAATGATAGAGATGCGCTCACAACTTCTTTATTACTAATTTTATTTACATTATGATTTAATTTTCACAATAATAAATGATTTTATTAAAATCATTTACATTTAAAAATACTCCTTTTTTCCCTATATTCCATGCATTGTTTATATTATTTAATAAATATAATAATTATTAATATATACACTTTACTTTTTCTTTCTTCTTGTGAATAATAGTAAAGTTTTTCCTCATCAAACAAAAAAATTATTTCCTAAATTATAAATGGTCGATTCTTGCGTAACTGCCCGATTTCAAGATAAGTTTTGGTAAAAAAAAAAAATTTTTTTATTCAATGTTTCTCTGCACTTATTTTTCTTATTAGGGTGTAATATAAGGATATTTTAAACGATTTTACTACAACTATATTTATACAAAAATAATAGCAAATTTTTGAAAATTGGCAGCCATGTGGAGCTGAACCGCATCCTTTTATTGCAAATATATTGTACGAAATAAAAATTTCTTTTTGATATTTTGCTAAAACGAAAATAAATAATAAATTCATAAATTATTAAATATTCTAACAGCATTTTAGATATTAGTAAACATATATAAAATTTTATAAAACAACAGCAAATACAATATTTAATAATGAATATTTTGTTTTATTTTTTGAATAATTTAAAATCGAGATCGAGCAGTGTAATCCGGCATTGCTAAACTACTTTATAGAATAATATTTTAAAATAACCACCACAGATAAAAAAGTTTCTCTGCATGAAGCACACTGAACACTTCATATAGGCCATGGAGCTGAAATTTTACGTGATACCATGGAGCTGAAATTTGACATTTATTCTAACCTCACTTCTACAATATTGAAAAATAAATCTGTTCCTTCTGCAGATCGCTTTTTTCATATAAAAACTTAAAGAAAATGGTAACAATACTATCAAATAGTTGTTACAGTAATATAATAGTAATGACATGGAACTGAACGCTTTTTTTGTACCCATGCGATTTTCACAAAAATAATTTTTTTTTAAGTAAAAATTTTTCTTTTTTAAAACTTTTTTCACATGTGATTTAGTGCTAATGGATCAAAATTGAGATTTAACTTATTAGAAGGCGTAATAACTAAACACATGACACCTTAATTATAAGTCTACAGATTGCGTTCAAAAATTGGAAAAATTGAGGGACAAAATATTTTTACAGATTTTTAAGTATGAAAAAGTTATTATGAAGTGCAATATAAACCTAAATTGTTCATAAATATAGACACTTTATGCTTGAAAAAGGCTGAGTTATAATAATGATATTTTCACTGAAAATTATTAAATTAAAGTTAACATTTTGCAAAAGGGACACGCCACGGAGCTGAAATTTCAGCAGTTATAGTGCAATATAATAGAAGTTATAATATATATATTTATGTGTATTTGGTTTTCAGTTACTCTCATATATACCTTTAAAATTCACTAATACACTTCAGAATATATTTTTAATTTAGGTGTATTTTTTCAACGCCGCCAAGTAGGGCAGTTACGTAAGAATCGCCCAAATATATAATAACACTGTAAAAAGAGAATCTTCATATAAGACGTGTCTTAAATTCATCAAGCCCTACTATATAAATGTTTATGTACAAAATACTATTTTAATCAAGTTGAACTTACAATAATTACAAATTTACCTTCTTCAATTTATTAGTACTTCACGTTATATTATAAAAATTTGGAGTTTTTAATTTTGTTTGGCACAATTTAAGGCAGCAGAAAAATCTGTAAACTCATCAAAAACTGTCTTAAAAATATTACGTTTGTAAATAAAGTCTTAAGACAAGACTTTCTTTTTGCAGTGAAAAATTTTATTTACAAGAACTTTATTTGCTTGAAGTAATTTATTTTATTTATTTATTTTCCTTCTTCACTGATATTCTTTACTTTCAAGTTTATGTCAATGGTATAGTTTTGTTTTTCATGGTATTTATATTTACAGTGATTTATTGAAAAAAGACATTATCTGCATTTTTTGAGAAAAAAATTTCTATTCGTTATTTTATCATTTTCAGCGAAAAAAATAGGCTTATTTTTTTGTTAAATAAATTAGTAATGCTATTCTACTAATTTATTAATTTTTTGTCGTCATGTATTTTACAAATTGAAAAAGTCAAAATAATAAAACATCACCTTAAATTATAGTACATACTGGAGATTACTTTTTTCAAGTAATCTTGAAACACAATACTTTTCTTTATACTTGACAAGTGTTACATTGAAAAAAATATGTTTGTCAAAATCAACTATTTGTCTATAGTTGAAGCCATTTTAGTTAAAATGACAAGGATTCCAAGTTAAGCTTGCAATCGAAGCAAAGTTAGTTCTAATATACATCAAACTTGTTTGTTTGTAATTCTTAAAAACGGGGGAAAAAATTGTCAATCAGCTAAAAATTTACAGTTTTCTATAGTGCAAATGAGTAAAGTTGTATTACATAATCTTAAAATAATACAAAAGTATACATTAAACTTTTAATAATGTTTTTTGAAAATGTCAAATCAACATAACCTTCAAATATATGACGGCCACAACTAAGTCATTTACCGTAACCACTAATGTTTTAGAGATAGAAAATATTAATATTTTATGAAATAATAGACTTTCTGAGTAATAAAAACAGTCGGTCCTACAATTTCTGATGTTCAATATAATATAATTTCTAATTTCTTAGACTGAAAATTATCCTTGTATTTTAACTAGGCTTCCCTAGTTGGCGCCTTAACTAACAAGGAAAACTGGTTGATTCCTTGTGTACGGGTGCAAGGGATTTTTTTCAGTGTACTCTGTGACTGGTCTGTAGTAAGAATGTCTTCGTTCTTATTACCCCTAGGGCGTGCATTGAGTAGGTAGTTAATAAGGGCTCCGAACTGGTAGTGTTACGGTCGTGCGTTCAATCCCCATCAAAAGTAGATTTTTTTTTAGGTAGGCGATTATTTGTTTAGGACACTAATACTAATACTGTTTGTAGGCTTCAAAATTCTTCCTGTTTCCTTGCAGTTAGAGAAAATCTAGCAGCTGAATTCGTGTATTTAAGTCAGATTATTTTTTGGACGAAAATGTAAGTACAATTTTTTTATTCTTAAAAATTCGAAAATCCTCTTTCAAGCATACTCTAAAAAGGAAATGAATATATATTACAACTTAATCCTTCACGAAAATAATTTTAGAGTAGATTTTTAAAATACATTCTCGCAGCTGATTTTGTATCTTCAAATCGGAGATTTTTTACTGTAATTTTAAATCAAATTTTTTTGTTCTTTTGAAAACTCGAAAATCTAGTTTAAATCTTGCTATAAAATAATTTAAATGTTTTGTAACAATTTCAATTTCATAAAAAAATAATTCTAGAAAATATAGTGAAAGCAGCTTAACAGCAGTTTTACAAAAATTTTTTTTAATAAACAGACTCGCTGCTGAATTTGTGTAATTACAATTTTTTTATTCTTAAAAATTGAAAACTCTACATTGAAGTATACTATAATAATTGAATAAATTGTTTGCAACCATTTTAATTTTCAAGATAATAATTTTAATAGTGAAGCACAACGATACGAGAATCTCAATAATCTCGATCATTTTTGTTATTTGAGAAGTTTGATCGAAAATGAGAATCTCAATTTTTCATTTGTTTTGATCGTCTCATCTCAGTCTCGTGGAAATTCTCATTTTCTTTCTGTCAAGTTAAATAATATTAAGACAAAAAAACTATGTGTAAAGTAAATAGAGAAAACAGTACATTATTTTGTATTGCAACATATAAATCTACTAATTCAATGCAAAATTTTGTTGCTAAGAAGTTTTGGGGAAGAAAAGATGTAAGTAAAATGATATTTTAAGAAATATTGTATTAGTAATAGAAAATATTGAATTTGTATTAAGCTTAACCCTACAATTTTTTGTATAACACAGCAGAAAATATTTTATAATATTTAAATAAAGATTGTTCAAATTTGTGTAAATTTAAATTTAAATTAAATCATAATACTATTATTATTATTAGTATACATATTAATAAATATGTAACTGTTAATTAAATTTAAAAATTGTGCTTGTAGTTTACAATTTTCAAGAAAGGTAAATTTCGTTCCTGACAATCCAAACAAGAATGGTATTTACGAGAATTGAGTATCTGATGAAGATAAATTTAGAACTGACTATTGAATTAAAATTTTTTTCAGTGCTCGTTGTGTAATATAGGTATAACTGTGATACTTTAATAAAATGTATTTTAGCATTTTTATGGACTTTTCAATAAATTATATACGTTCTTCTATGCCCATACATTAAAATTAAAAAATTTTTATAAGAAAACTATACATAACGACATCAGAATTATCACTTTCAGCATTTATAACATTTACAATTTGTGTTGTATACTTTTAATCAAAAAATTTGTTACGGAAAGAAAAATTCAATTTTTATAAACGATAACATTTTATTTATTATCCAAAAGAGACGTTTTAAAAGTTTTTAAATTGATTTTGTTCACATTGATAATTTTTTTAAACAATTTTTATTGCTATTTATCACATTTATTTTACATTGACGTTAATAATTATTAATATATCATATATTCTATATTTTCACAACTATAAAATTCATCGTTCCATGTATTTGGAAACCGACCTTGTTTAGGCTGTCAGGGAAGAATTTCACATTTCTTTACAATTTTAACCTACAAACATAATTTTTTAATTTAATTAACTATATATTATATAATAACTATAACCAATTTATTAATAATGTAATCAGTAGTAAAATAATTAAATTTTTTTAACTTTACACAAAAGTTTTTATTATTTCGCATTACTGATAAAGAAAATCTAGAATGAGTAAACATTTATACTTACTAATTACTTTCTCCCTTAAAATTAATTTATAACACAATTATAAATATTATATTAATGGAATTCGATTTTATAAAAAAATAACATACTGCTTATATTATTTTATGCAGTGTCAATTTGCGTTATTGCTATAAATGACAGTTGATTGAACAAAAACCGATATTTTGAGAATCTCGATTGAATGAGACGAGATGAGATGAGATTTAAAACAAAAGAAAATACAAATTTTCTCATTCTCTCTCATTTCTCGGATTTCTTGCTCAAGTGCATCACTAAATTTTAAATAAAACTCTCAACAAACATTCTAGCAGATAATTTTGTATCTTCAATTAAAATTTAAATTTGAAATTGAATTAAAGAATTAATATCTTCTTGAAAATTTGAAAATTAAGTTTTAAAGTTGCTATATAAATAAAATAAAAATATTTTTGACTAGTAAAATCTGCCAAAGATAATTCTGACAGAATTTTCGTAAAGCGACTCTTGTCGTTAAATTTGTATATTCAAATAAAGGATTTATCCTTACGGAAATTAAAAAAAAGTTTTTTTGGAAGTCAAAAATTTCAAGTTTTCAAGAATAAAAATATGTTCATTCAATTTATCTAAAAAAAAAACTTTAAATTTAATGCTCAAAATCAGCATTCAGAATTAATCTAAGGGAGGGTGGTCCCAAACCGACCCCCTAAAAGGCAAAAGCTAAAAAGGTGCCAAAAACTTGTTTCATTGCTGAGGTCAAATTTTTTTTCAGTAAAGGAATCATTTTTCCATGTTTCCACCAGTTGCCAAGGCTCTGGATCTCATTAAGTAGGAGATACTGAGAGAAAATCGAAAACTGAAGTTTTCGACAATCTCAAAAAGGGTGTTGTGAAACCGACCACCTATTTTTATTGCAGGAAATAGCGAAAACAAACAAAATTTTGAACTTGTATTGTAATTTGAATTAAAAAACAACAAACTAAAATGAACTTAGATAATTTTTACTTTATTTAAATACATTATTTAAGACCTTTTTCAGAATAAGAGTAAAAGAATTATCATTACAATAAAAAATGAGTGTTTTTAGTCTGACCTTAATTACAAGCTATATTATCTTAGCTTAATTATTGTTATTTTATTAAAATACATTTATTGGTATTATTTGGTAATTAAAAATAATTTAGTTACTATTACAATGCAAGAAAAGGGGGGGGGGGGTCGGTTTCGGACCACCCCCACTATTTTCACATAATGTCTTGCCGATCATTCATGTCAATGAAAGCGTTTGAATTTGAATATTGTGTATTAAAGTTGAGGCCACAAGCAACCAAAAAAACTTATCCCTTAATTTTTCTAAACTCAATTCAACACTTTTAACACAAATTCAAGACAGGTCATAAACAAAAAATATTATTGCAAAAAACTAATTTTACGTGAAATTCCGAGATACAATATTACAAAGAGATTATTACCTATGATCAAAATGTCAGAGTTATGAAAGTGTTCTTTTGATGGTATTCACGATTTGTCTAGTGACACGATCTCTGAGAAACAGAGGGGGGTAGATATGGTACGAAGGGTCGGTATGGTACCAACCTCCCCTATACATTATTAAACCTCGAAATAATTTATTAAAAGTTTTTAATTCTACAAATTATTTTGTTTTAATGGTATGTTTGAAATAATAATTAAAATTTTTAAGATAAAGTAAATTTTAATTTAATTTTCTAGCATAAATTTTTGGAGAATCTATTTTAATTAAAAATTATAAACTATTGAAATTCTGAAATTTAAGAAGACTTGGACCACGTGGTGGATATTGCCGAGAAATTCTTATCTTTCTTTTAAATGATTTGACTTGCAGCTAAACCTTTTGCTCCAGCAGTTATAGTTGTGAAAATAGGTTTTCGTTACATTTTCTTTATATTTTGAGAAAAGTTTTGTATATGTGCCTTCTATCTGGTTCAAATTTAAGTACCCCTTGCGATGCTCATAATTGTGATAATTAGGTTCGAAATTCCAATTTTTTATCGTTTTCCAAACAAAATTGGAAGTTTAAACTTGAATATTTTAATTGTGTGCATCGCAATCGATTTTTTCAAGCTTAACTGCCAGAAAAATATCTTAACGACGCCAACGAATAAGGCTGTCTTGTTTTGTTTACCACCAATTAGCTTACTTCCCCTTCCATCCACCCCACAATTTCGTTAGTTGCCGTTTCGCGGTATCCTCCGTTCTCTACGGCTCGTGTAAATAGGCACGTTTATTTGAATCGCAAGTTTGGTCTAAAAGAAGATGTTTCTAAAAAAAATTTTTGATGGTTTTTGAGTTTTAATAGTGCTAGTGCGGTGTGGTACTATTAATTAAAACTAATAATTCGAAACAATTGAGGTTTGTAGTACTAATACGGTGTAAATAATATTTGTGTGGAGGGTGTTTGGATTACCATTCTTTTCAGAAAATAATTGCCGCTCCTGAAAAAATCATTTTGTTTGTTTTCGAGAAGGTCAGTGGCCGAAAAAATAACAATATTTCTTCTAGAAAACATCCAAGTCTAGATTCAAATATAGGACATTCTACGTAAATCGCACTTCCCAAAACTGGTAACGTAAATGACATAATTTTTAAAATGCTGTTCTTTCCATTAAAATGTGTGAAATGAAAACAATTATGGCTTTATTTTGTTATGAATTAAACGGTATTTAATGTTCTGGGTTTGATTTTAAAATTAAAATAATTTTTTTTAAGATAAGTGAAAATTAAAGTTTTAATATTATTTTTAGTGTCCTCCGACTAGTTAAGAATTTTCTTACAATTCTTTTCATACTTCAATAAAATTGTTATATTTTTTAATTTATTTCCTCCATTTTTAATTATTTTCTTCAATTTTCAATTCTTTTATTCAGTATTCGATAACCCTCGTCTTTTTTCAATTGTCAATTATTATTTTGAACTTGCAATGTAATTCTTTAATTATCTTCTTCAGTTTTCAATTGTATTCATCAATTTTCATTTATTTTCTAAAATACTATAATATATATATATAATACTATATACTGTACTATACTATATATTCTTTTCTTTTTGATTAAAAATTGATAAAAATTTGTTTATATTTCTGGTATATTTGAAAGAATTATTTTAATTTTTAAGAATAAGTAAATTTTAATTTTATCTTTTTTTTAAATTTTTAGAAAAGCAACTTTAAATAATAATTAAAGTCTATTAAAATTCTGAAATTTATGGAGACTTGCACCACGTGGTGGATATTGACGAAACATTCATATCTTGTAAATAATTTGACTCGCAGCTTAAGGTATTTCTCCGGCAAATCGATTTTTGTTAAAATTTTCTTAAACTTTGGATAAATGTTCTTTTTTGTATGCTTTATGTGTGGTAAAAATCTCAGGGCCCCTTGCGATGCTAAAAATTGAGATATTTACCTTCAAAGTTTTAACATTTACATGGGAATCATACACTAAACGTATAAAAGTGGCACACTATTATTAATATGTGGAAAACTACTCGCTAAATTTTTTTCAAAAACTAGTATGTTATAGGGACAAATAAAAGAAATATTATAAAAAAAAATTTATAGGGGTATCGATGCTTATTTTTTAATTATACTAATCTGAACTTCGAAACCAATGTGATTTTCCATTAAATTTACGAGCGAAAGGAAATCCAACGGTCGCAAATTGCCAAAATTCTTTTGTTTGAAGCACATGTGAAGTGTCACGAGACTAACATATTGCTTTAAATTACGTTTTCAGATTTAATTTATTAGTTTTTTATTTATTTGTTTTTATTTATTTTTTTTATAGTATTTGTGCGGCCCTGAAGCTGGAGAACTACCTTAACGTATTTCTCCAGCAGTTATACTTGAGAAAATATTCGGAAAAAAGTTATTTTATATGTGCCTTCTATCTGGTAAAAATTTTAGTACCCCTTGCGATGCTCATAATTGTGATAATTAGGTTCAAAATTTCAATTTTTTATCGTTTTCCAAACAAAATTGGAATTTTGAACTTGAATATTCTAATTGTGTGCATCGCAATCGACTTTTTCAAGCTTAACTGCCGGAAAAATATCTTGACGACGCCAACGAATAAGGCTGTCTTTTTTTGTTTACCACCAATTAGCTTACTTCCCCTTCCATCCACCCCACAATTTCGTTAGTTGCCGTTTAGCGGTATCCTCCGTTGTCTACGGCTCGTGTAAATAGGCACGTTTATTTGAATTGCAAGTTTGGTCTAAAAGAAGATGTTTCTGAAGAAAGTTTTGATTGTTTTTGAGTTTTAATCGTGCTAGTGCGGTGTGGTACTTTTAATTAAAACTAATAATTTGAAACAATTGAGGTTTGTAGTCCTAATACGGTGTAAATAATATTTGTGTGGAGGGTGTTTGGATTACCATTCTTTTTAGAACATAATTGTCGCTCCTGAAAAAATCATTTTTTTTTGTTTTTGAGAAGGTTAGTGGCCGAAAAAATAACAATATTTCTTCTAGAAAACATCCAAGTCTAGATTCAAATATAGGACATTCTACGTAAATCGCACTTCCCAAAACTGGTAACGTAAATGACATAATTTTTAAAATGCTGTTCTTTCCATTAAAATGTGTGAAATGAAAACAATTATGGCTTTATTTTGTTATGAATTAAACGGTCTTTAATGTTCTGGGTTTGATTTTAAAATTAAATTATTTTTTTTAAGATAAGTGAAAATTAAAGTTTTAATATAATTTTTAGTGTCCTCCGACTATTTAAGAATTTTCTTACAATTGTTTTTATACTTCAATAAAATTGTTATATTTTTTAATTTATTTCCTTCATTTTTAATTATTTTCTTCAATTTTCAATTCTTTTATTCAGTATTCCATAACCCTCGTCTTTTTTCAATTGTCAATTATTATTTTGAACTTGCAATGTAATTCTTTAATTATCTTCTTCAATTTTCAATTGTATTCATCAATTTTTATTTATTTTCTATAATACTATAAGTTTCATCAGTTTTTAATTGACAACTTAATATTCTTTAATTTTGTAATTGTTCTTTAATTTTTTTTTATTCTGTTGTCCACTGTTCTCGATAGCTTTCGAATTTTTTTTTACTTTTTTTTTCAATTTTCAAGTACTTTTCTTAATATTTAATTAATTTAGCAATTTTTCTTATAATTATCAATTGTTTTCTTACAAATTTAATTTAATTCTTTTGTGTTCAATTTATTTCTTCAATTTTTAATCTTTTCTTCAATTATAAATCTCGTCATTTTTCAATTATTAATTATTTTCCACAATTTATAATTATTTCCTACAGATTTTTCAATTTTTCTTCAGATTCTCCATATTTTTTATATATTTTCTTCAATTTTTCATTCATTTTTGTCATTTTTTAATATTTCTTTTAATTATTAATTTTTCCCGCAATTTTAAATTATTTTCTACAAATTTTTCAATTTACAATTTCTCTTAAAGTTTATAATAATTATTCTTTAATATTTTGTTCTGTTGACAATTCTTTTCGACAATTCTCTAATTTTTTTTCAACGTTTAATTACTTTCCTAAAATGTTAATTTAGTTCCTTAATTTTTAATTAGTTTCATCAATTGTTAATTATTTTCTTTTTTTAATTATTATTTTTAAATTGAAATTTCAGTCTTCAATTTCCAATTCCTTTATTGAATATTCAGTAATTCTTTTTTTTTTAAATTTGAACTTCATTCTTAAATTTTCAATTTGTTCTTTATTTTTTTATTATTTTCTTTAAATTTTAATTATTCATTTTTGATTATTTTCTTCTATATTCCACACTGAGAAAATGAGAAATGACTGAGTACTGTCCAGACAGGAATGGTTCTTGTCCAAATAAAAAATTTTAATTAGACAGCACTCATTGCTTTCTAGACATGAACCATTCCTGTCTGGAAAGGACTCAGTAATGTCTTGGACATTAAAGAAATGGACAGTAGTGAACCCTGTCCAGACAGGAGTGGTTCATGTTCAGACCTGAATGATAACTCTCCGATGGTGAAATTAAAAGAAGGTTAATTTGTAAAATGTGATAAACGTTATTCAAAATAATTGTATATAAGTAGCATAATAAAAGGTTGTCAATAGAAGTCAATAGAAAGTACAGTGAAATTAATAGAATGTTAGTAATCTTACCATCAAAATGATTTAAGATGAAATCCGAATGAAGTAATGAAACAATTCACATAGAAATTCAAATGGGATCTCTTTCATCCTTTTTAACTTTTACAGATATTTGAGAATACACACAAAAAGATAAAGAACACACGTATAACTTTTTTTTTATATTTGGACAAAACTGCACTGAGGGATTGAAGATTTGAATCTTTATAAAAACAAAGTTGAAATTTTATTAATTACAGGTTAGAAAAAAACGTACTTTTCTAAATATTTCAAATGTTTTATTTAAAATTTACAAAAATAATAAACTTTCAAAGACTATTTTTTGTGAGCAATCTCTTCTATTAACTTTTCTATGAAACATACTAAAAATCGTAAACAACATTTCAGACATCAATATAACCTTTCTAGCGTTCAGTGTGATATTTAGAAAATTCATATGCAGCATATGAAATATTAGGAAAAACTGCGTTTTCCCCTAACCTGTAACATTACGCATTAAAATTTCAAAGGTTTTTATAAACATTAAAATCTTCAGTCCCTTAGTGTGTCCAAAGAAATGTTGTAAACTTTTATTTTAAAAATAAATGTTTTTTTTTAAAAAAACCTTACTTTGTAATATAAATAAAAGAACATGTAAACAGTTTTTCCGGATATAAAATAAGATTTACACGTCTGTTCTTTACTTTGTTGTATCTATTCTTGAATATCTCTTTCTATTAACACTATTAAAACCTTCTATTATGCTACTTATAAACAATTATTTTGAATGACGTCTATTACATTTTACAAATTAACCTTCTTTTAATTTCACCATCGGAGAGTTATCATTCAGGTCTGGACATGAACCACTCCTGTCTGGACAGGGTTCACTACTGTCCATTTCATTAATGTCCAAGATATTACTGAGTCCTTTCCAGACAGGAATGGTTCATGTCTAGAAAGCAATGAGTGCTGTCTAATTAAAATTTTTTATTTGGACAGGAACCATTCCTGTCCGGACAGTACTCAGTCATTTCTCATTTTCTCAGTGCACAATTTTCAGCTCTTTTAATTACTTTTTTAAATTTTAATTATACTCTTTAAATTTTAATTCCATTTTTTAATTTTTTAATTATTTTCGCAATTTTGTCAATTTTTATTTTTTTTCTAAAAATTTTATAATTATTCGTCGATTTTTTCATTTTTTTTCGAATGAGTATTAGTCTAGCCATTTTTTTAATTTTGTTTTTAACTGTTAATTATCTTAGTCATTTTTAATATATTGTCTTTAATTTTGTAATTATTCTCTTAATTTTAATTATTTATTGCACTTGCAAAAATGTAGATTTCAATGACTAAAAACAATTCAAAGTTTTTTTCGCTTAAAGCGCTTGTTAACGTTGCTACTTATTTTATATTTGGTAATGGAATTTAATAAAAAAAGGTCTTTAAAACTTGGAAGGCATTGAATATTGAAAATTTGAAAACGTAGCAAACTTATCTTAAACACATTCCAGTTTGTTGTTTGTTTTATTTTTTGTCACCTTTGTGTCACCTTTTACAGAGAAAAAATTCAGCTTTTCATATTTTTTCAAAATAAAAGGTACTGTGATGCCTGGTAATGTTTAAAAAAAGATTTAATATATGTAATAGTTTGAACTTGGTTAAATTTATATTTATAGAAGATTAACGTTTTTATCATTTACTTATTAAATTCTATAATTTATTTACCCTTTAATGATCAATAATAACATTATTAATTTTATACGCTTGTAAATTTGAATAAGTTTAAAATATTACATAGCTTGAGTCTATTATCTTAGACATTACCGTGAACACTGTTTTGTATACATCTAAAACTTGTGACACTAAAATAAAAATATTTGTGTAAAATATTAATTAAATAACTATTATATTAAGAACGTTGCCATTTAGTCATTTGGCACACAATTTCTCCAATCTTTTAACTATTTCTAAAGCAATTGTAAGAAAATTAATAAATGGTCGGAGGTCATGAAAAATGATCTTTAATCTTTAATTTTCACATTTCTCGAAAAAAAAATTAATTTCTAAAATCAAAATTAGCACATTGAATTTACTACAAAAAAACGCATAATTTTTTCCATTTCATACATTTTAATGGAAAAACTAGCATTTTAAAAATTATGTTTTTCATTTAATAAATTTTGGGTTGTTCGATTTATATAGAATGCCCCATATAATACAAACATAATTAAAATTTTTTACACAATTCATTACTCAAAAATCTATTTCTTAAAAAAATTGTATAATCTAAAATTCGCTGCTGAATTTAAAAATTTTAATCATTTTTGTTTTTGACAAAAGATTTAAAAATAATCTATTTATTGATGAAAATTTGAAATTCTTATTTCAACAAAGCTATAAAATGAAAATACTTTAGTAAATTTAATATTAAAAGTCTTAATTAATCCAGTAAGTTCAATTATTGTATATTTAAAACTTTAAAATCTTTGATTTCAGAAGGAGTAAAATATAACATTTATCTTCGGGAGTACAATATAACAAGTTGCCTGAAAAATTTTGTGTCAAAATGATACGGGCCCGAAATTTTCTTCTCTTTAATTTTTCATAAAATTTTTTTTCTAAAAGGGGGGCAGTACATTGTAAGTGATACAGACTATCAAGGGACGACAGTCAACAAAAGAAGGGGGCAATAAAACAGGGCGATTAGTCCCGGTATTTTTCTTCTCTCTCTCTTTCTTTTCTCACTTCGACATTTTGTTTTTCAGAAGAATGCAGGAATATGCAATTTATTTTTTTCTTTTCCAATTTCTTTACACCGAAGGCAAAACAATTCATTAGTGAGCAAAGCTGAAAAGACGTCTAAACTGGCCACTAGATTCGACATGTTCACAAATGGACGTACACGTGTTAATATATATAAAATATAAAATAATACTTCGCACAGTCTGATCCATTTAAATAAATTCCAAAGACAAATATAAAACATTAGGTAACATATTCCCGAACATTGTGTATTCTTGCAACCCTCATAAATGTGTCAAATTGGTTTAAGTTACAGTTAATACACTTTCAAATTAAAAAAAAACCTAGTCAAAAGAGATTATAAATAATTTAAAAGTCTGAATTGACTGAAGCTAATTTCAAATATAATCACAATTTTAGTTCTGTCTTACAGAAAATCTAAGAACACAAATGCGGTAAATCGGACACGAGCAAACCTTTAGGAAACCAAAAATGTCATATCTACAAAATTCTGATTATTGTCCGACAAACCACCAACAGCTGACAAGGGAAGTCAGCATACAAAAGGGGGGTATTTGTCACGATCGGCCCCGTGACTTTATTTTTTTTTATTAAAAAATAATAATATTTTTAAAATGTTTAATTATTTAAACATTATTAATTTAATAAAAAGGGAATCAAACATTTATTTGTTAAATTAAATACCTTTTTAGGTCAAACAATCTGTCTTCATTTTTCATTGTAAAATGTAAACCATATCGCAAGATTGAAATTGGTTAAAACCGTCAACAATGCAAAATACGAATCAACCTAATTAATACACTTACAAAATGGATTTAAGTACATCTTATTATTTATATAAAGAATCAAATAATCTAAACCTTAACAACTTCTATTTTCTTTTAATACAGTCGGGACTTTCATGGATGCGGACTCTATGGTTGCAGTGAGTCGGAAGAGAGGATAGACGAAGAGTTATGGGAAGAAAGAGGGGAGGAAACTTGTGACACAAAATCCTCGCCTGTCGCATTGTCTCTAGCCCAATGTTTACGGTTTTCACGGATGCATACCACTCCCGAAAATTGCAACCATAAGAGTCCCGACTGTATTACTGGTCACAAACGTAAACCTAGAAACAAAGAATAAAAATTACACTTTTAAGATCAAAACATATTACAAATCAAAAACGCAAGGTGAGATGCTCTCAATTATTTATCGAGAATTGCATCAATAACAGCATTTCAAAATCACAGCGAACTAATTTCATCAAGAATGATAAAAAGTTCATCAGCAAAATTACGATGACCCAAAACTTGAGTTAATAAAACGAATGAACAGGGTGTCATCGAGGTCTTTCCGGCCGAGTCTCAAGAGGAGACAGAGGTCGTTGTTTGAGTTTTTGTAAGGGGTTTCTCATGGAAATGTCGGAAAATGAACATTTTTTATTTTATTTAATTATTTATTTATTTTTATAAATATCGGTCTAAACCTGTTAACATATTAAAATTGAAGTATTTTAAAAAAGAAAAAAATTATTTTTACACCTAAAATATTATATTAAAAGTTCATCTTAGTGCCGTGTAGTTGACTCTAAAAAAAGAAGGCGTTTTGCGGTAGCCACGATTCCGCCATTTTGAACCACCGGAAACCTAAAAATCCAAAAGAATCTTAAAATGTACATGTGTGGGCAGTCCGTATACCAGGAGTTTTACTTAAAACCAAAAAATAAAAAATGACGGGTTTTTGAATAAAAAATACGAAAAAACGACATTTTTTTCGTACTTAAGGTCTTGTGGGGGGGAGGGGGTTGCTATGGTAGTTTATTACTAACAAAATGCAAAAGGATTTAAGTCAATTGCTTTTTTCGTTTTCTCTAAACTACGTCTACCGAAAAAAAACTTTGATTTCGAGAAAAACGCGTTTAAGCTTCGCACTACCTGATCGTTTTTTGTAACGCGGATTACCGGATATCTACCCCCGGTAGACACGAGTTTGTTTATTTGTATTGTACAAAAAAAACTTAAAATCATAAACATTTTTTACTATATTTGTTGTGTATTAACAAATAGTACTTTTTACCAATATTACGATGAATTTTGCAAATGTTTAAACATCTTATTATTGCAAATTTATAATAATTCCAAAGTAAGCAATGAGACTAACAGACTTTGAAAAACTTGTCCAGTTTTTTGCTTTAATATGTACTAAATCAATAATTTATATAAGATATTGGATTAAAATAGTTATAAATATTAATTAAAAAATTGTTTAAACAAATTATTATTGTTACTAATGAACTTTTTATTAAGTGCACCTAGAAATCTGCAGTTTTTTCTTAATTTTTCAATTAACCAACGTTATACAATGGCGGATAAAGATTACAATTGAAGTTGTTATTTAAACAATTTATAAACAAATAATTATTGTTATTTATCAACTTTTAATACAGAGTACCTAGAATGATGCAGTTTTTTCCCTAATATTGCAATTTACAAAACTTTATGAAATTATAGATGAAAATTACAAATTAAGTTATTATTTAAACAATTTATAAACAAATTATTATTGTTATTCATCAACTTTTTATTCAAAGGACCTAGAATGATGCAGTTTTTTCCAAATTTTGCAATTTACCAATTTGTAATCTTCATATGTAATTATATGAAGTTTGATAAATTGCAAAATTAAAAAAAACTGCAGATTTCTAGGTGCACTTAATAAAAAGTTGATAAATAACAATAATAATTTGTTTAAACTTCATCGTAACTTTTTTAAAAATATACTTTTTCTTGACACATATTAATACTTCGATGATTTTAATTCTTTCTTACAATGTGCAAGTTGTAAAACATTTAAAATACTCTCAGTTACCTTAGTAGACCGCTTATATACATTTACAAATGTTATAAATAAACAAGAAGAAATGTTAAAATAATTTTTTTTTGCAATTTTTCGAAAGCAAATCAAAATTTGTTCACTGACTTAAAATTGCAATTAGATTGAAGCAAAACTATAAAAGTTATTTCAATTCAAATATTTTCGTGTCTACCCGTGGTAGACACTTCACAAGCTTTGCAGAATTTTGAAGAAATAAAAACATCCAAAATTTTCTTACTGAATTTTCCAATAAGCGTAGTAATTCCAAGAAGGGATGAAAACCCTCTTTTTGCCCAGGTACCATCTCCCGAAACCGATTATTCGTTTTCAGGAAAACCATGTTTTTTGTTCTCAAGTTTTTCTTCTTTGACTGCATTACTCAATATAACATCGAGTACTGCCTTAGTCGCTGTATGTATATTATCAATGGCAGCATAATACAGATTATTGGAAATTGATGAAGTCATGTCCATAAGCCCACAAAACATTTTCAAACTATTGATCCCTACACCAATAAGACGAATAACTAACACGATTTTTCGATTTATTTCATAAGAGCCATTGATTTGAGGACAAGAACTGAAGGATGTTTTCCCGCACGAGCAATTCATAGCTAAGTTAAAACCAAGTCCTTGGACATTTTCACGTTGAAATTTCACTTCACCGTCACATTCTTTGCACTTTAAATATGATGATAAAATTGCAAACAAGTTGAACACTAGAATGAAAGTTTTCTTCTATTGTAATCTTAAAATCTGTATTGGATCTTAGTTTTTGGGCACTAGCCGTTGTATATGATGTTTCCTGTTCAACCGTGTGCTAATTTCCTTGAAATTTCTTCCTTTTTGACACACATCTTTTATTTGGAGCACTTCTGGAACCTTTTGCACGTTTTTCGTAATTCACGGTAGGAACGGACATGTTCGAACCACACACGAAATACTGACATGTGCTGACCCGCGATTGCACACGCTCGCTGGGACGAAATGCTCTTTTTTTGTTTAAAAAAGTCTAGAGCTCATAAATCTTGCCCGATTTACAAAAATGTTTTTTTAAATAAAAGCTTATAAAATTTTCTAGTGGAAATTGGTCGTAGTTTTTATTTATAATCATTATATTGTTTATTTACTTTGCAAAAGTGTCAGAAATAATAAAATAACAACATGTATAATTTCCTATTTCGTATATATGATTGATAACTGATGCAAAATGCCCTAAATCATTGAAGATACTCTTCTACATTAAAAATAAATAATTTTTAGTTGTTTTTTATAATTATAAATAATTGTTATAAACAATTTAGCAAATCCAATAGGGTACAGTAGTTCTTAGCTTACATTTTCCTTGAAACTAGTTACACGGGGGTTTTCAGGGTCGCTGATTGCGAATCCGATAACAGTTTTTAAAAATTCAAAATGGCGGATCCAAGGTGGCGGATGAAAAAACAAAATTTAGTTGGATTTCCTTGAAACTTGTCACCCGGAGGTTTTCGGGGTCGCTGAATGCAAATCCGATGACAGTTTTTAAAAATTCAAAATGGCAGATCCTAGATGATGGAGGAAAAAACGAAATTTAATTGTATACTTCTTTGATATCGTTGGAGTTGTTAGAGTTGTAGCAGTCGATTTATTTTTAAGTATTAGTAACAAGTTTCAAGAAAATTCAACTGAATATCTTTTTTCATCCACTATTTTTGGTCCGCCATTTTGAATGTTTAAAAACTGTCATCGGATTCGTTATCAGCGACCCCGAATATTGTCGTGTAACAAGTTTCAAGAAAATCTAATTAAATTTCGTTTTTTCATCCGCCATATTGGATCCGCCATTTTGAATTTTTAAAAACTGTCATCGGATTCGTTATCAGCGACCCTGAAAACCCCCGTGTAACTACTTTTAAGGAAATCCAATTAAATTTCGTTTTTTCATCCGCCATCTTGGATCCGCCATTTTGAATTTTTAAAAACTGTTATCGGATTCGTAATCAGCAACCCTGAAAACCTCCGTGTAACTAGTTTTAAGGAAAATGTAAGCAAAGAACTACTGTACCCTATGGAATTTGCTAAATTGTTTATAACAATTATTTATAATTATTAAAAACAACTAAGGGGTCTTCCATAAACCACGTAGCCCCATTTTGGACGATTTTTGACCCCCTCCCCCTGCGTAGCCTAGGGTAGATTTTCATTGACCCCCCCCCCTCCCCCATGTGGAACGTAGCTTAATGGATAAATTTTTCAAGAGCTGAATAGAATGTTTTTAGAATTTTATTCACATCAATATATTTAAAATATAAATTAGTTTCCTCATAACAGAGGTAGAGATCAGAAATATCACAACGCAATAGAATATTTTGAAAAAGCAACAAATAATACTGAGAAAATAAGTAAAGAAATGAGAAATATTTAGGCATCAGCATTAATCTATATTTGCAAATGGTGATGTTAGCCAGTCGTGAAGGTCATTTATAACCGGAAACTGTTCGTCTGCTTCAAAGACAGGTGCATCATTTTGTCCTACTTCAACGTCTTCCTCATCAAACCACTCTAGCACAGGTACTAGTGAATCCACTTCGCATAATACCTCCTCTTAACGTTTTGCAATAATTTTTTTTACTCTTTGTTTACCACGAATTCTAATGTCGCCATGCATTGATTTTGTGTGTGAAAGCTTTTGCTTTTTAGAAGCAAAGTATGATCCACAAAATTCACAGGTTCTTTCTGAAAAGAAAAACAATTTTAAAAGATGTCAGTTGTAAAATAATTATTGACTTAAATTAATTAAAAAATTGACTAACACAAATTTAGTGAATGAAGATCTATTTTAAAAGTACGTAATTATTTTATACCTTTAATCTGATTCTGCACTGAGGGGCAATAATAATCATATGGTACAGGAAAACCGTTTAATGTTACTGGTTTCAGACCAATAGATTGATTCATACAAAGGTCATGAAAGCTATCTTTAGCTACGTCGACGTCTTCGGGATTTGGAATTTCAAGAGTATCTTTTTTAGTTCTGCGTAAGGGAAAAGGTGGTGGAAGAAAACCACTACTAAGTAGTAGAACCTCTTTTAAATTACTTCTCCACTCTCTTAAGCAATCTATGTCATTACATTTTACAATCTACAATAAGAAAACATTGTAATCAAATGGTTTTTAAAAACTATGACAACAATTTTTTATATAGGCACGTAAAAGACCTAGAGGAAGTATTGACTTTCTTGAACGTGAGTGTTGTACCATTCAGGTGATACATGATCTGGCTCGGAAGCAGTACAGTCCGGACTGATGTACTCTGCAGTTACTGGATACTGATCTATAATCATGTTACTCCACACTTCTGCGAGAGTAATTCCAGCTCCTTATCAATTGTTTTACAATCGTTGCTGAGGTGAGAGCCAAAATGATCATGAGGCAGTATTAAACCCGATAATTCTCGACTTAAGGGAGCCATGCGTCTCTCAACACAATTATAGGCGCTTCGTCCAGGAGCATTTGTGATGATAAATAGAGCATCTAAATCATATGTTTTGAAATGATTGATGGCCTCGGGCAATCACTTTCTGGTAACGCGGATTTTCATCCGGCCCACCATCCGACATAGTTACCACAACTGGTTTTAATTTTTTGCTATTGCTGTGTTCATCTGTGAAAACATATTGAATACTTTTATTAGAACCAAAAAATTAATACTGATAATAATACTATAAATAATGTGTATTAGTTTTTTTATACCATAAAATATAGTTTTGAATGATTCCAAATGTAAAAGCTTCTCAAAATCAGAAGCGTGTGTTGATGCAGTGCTGGAACAATGTTTGCCGCTGCGAATAGCCATGTGTGTTGGTCCAGAATATGTGACAGATTTAGGGTCGCCAATCTTGCAGTTCTTAATAACAATTCCAGCGTAAACGCTTGGAATAAGTTTATGTCTCGGTGCCAAGTGGTACTCTGCTCTTGTCATCCTGTGAGATAAAAGCCACCTGACTAGAGCCTAGAATCGAGATTAGTTGTTCCAAAGACCTGTGTAAAATGTTAACAATTTAATTAAATCAGACACCTTTTTTGAGAAAGCAAATAGTAACAAAAAAAGTTTGATAAATTACCTTATTGATGCTGTACAAAATTTTCCAACACAATGGTCTTTTCTCATCTCAGCTTGAGCTCTGCAAAGTTTTACCGGTACAGTATTAATATGCTTCTTGCCTTCAACAGTAGAACAGTTTCGAGGCAGAAGTCGAAGGTATGTTCCACTTTGAGAAATTTTGAAACCTTGTAATTGCAGTTCAGTGTCAAGGTCCTGAAGTGTTTTGCAACTACGTATTAATTCAGTTCGGCGTCGACTGTCCGCTGCTCCGCCAAACATTGCAATGTTGACAATAGCTTTCAATAGTTCGGATTGATCTTCTTCAAGACGTGGCCTGCCAAAAGTTTCCCGAATCTAATATAAGAATACAAATTGCTTTCAGAAAAATGAATACTTCAATAAAAAATTTAGTCGCAATCAGAAATTTTAAAAATCGATTAAAGAGTTAATAAGCTTACAGTTTGAACTTTGATGTGCAATCATTAAATGTGTGCACTTTTTAAAGTATTTTTCTTAAATAGTTAAAATTAGAATCTTTTTCTTATGAATATTTTTTTAATAAAAAAACTTTTCTGTATGTTTATTTATAAATTTAAAGTCAAAATAAAAATAATTCTTATTAGCTTTCCTTTTTTCCTCACAGCGACTAACATACTCCTAATAAATACAAAAAATTGTAATTTCAAAAGATCTGCATAAATACTTCATATATTACATGTAAATCTTTTGCTAGATTTGGTTTTTCTTTTATCAATTCATTATAAATTGTCTTTCTCTCCAGCATGTACTTCTTTTGTCGCTTAGCTTTAGATTTCTTAGAAGTTAATAATTTTTTCTTTGATTGTAGTTCCCTTCTCATTTTATCAATCTTCATCTGAATTTCAGTCCCAGCAGATTGATGAGGACCAGAATCACGTTCCTCAATTGCTACATTAAGTTTCTTTTCCAGTAAACTTATTTCGGTCTTCACTATATCTTGAGCTGGAGTTTTAAATTCGCGTTTTCCTTGAGTACTAGCCTCCATACATTCTGCATCGCTTGCTTCATCGCTGCTAATCACGATTTTTTCAACTTTTCTACGCTTATTTTCTAAGAAAAAAACAAACAAAACATTCAAATGGTTGCTGCTGATTTAATAGAAAAATATATTTAACTTACATATTAGTACCTCTTATAGGACTGTCAAGTTCAGTTGAATCTGGTGTATCGTTCGTGTTACGAAGAGCATCATCAATATTTGCTACATTGTGAGAAGTTGATGGAGAGTCAGATATACTGACATTACTTGAAAGTTTCTAGAAGAAAAATTCGTTATAAAAAATCATATTATATATTTGTAATTTTAACACATACATATCATAGTATAGGCCTTCAAATCTTCAAATTTTGAGTTTTATCTTATTTTATTTATTACAATAACAGAAAAAAAGAAACATAACTTTTTTGTTCTTAAATAACAATTAATAAAACAACAAACCATGTACTTTATATACATTAAAATACATTTTCTAACATTTGTCTCGTAATTGTGAAAATTCAATTTTCAGTTTTTTTTTTCTAATTGGCGATTTTATAAAATAAAAATTAAAGAATGGAATCTTATAATTTACATATAAGCACTATTTACTACTGCAGTATAATCAAAAGTAACCTCACACCTTTAGTACGTACTAGACAATTTTATATAGCAATCTTTAAAACAAACGAAATTTTTTTATTTTTTTGGAAACGTCTGTGATAAAAAATTAATTTAAAAATATTACACATCTTTTTTTAGACACAACTAAATATTAATTAAAAACAGTTTCTTCAAAATAAATTGTAAGTTTATAATTTTATTCGTTTTAGAACACGCCTTTTATGCCATGCTTTCATGAAATAAATAATTTATTATTTAGAATAGTAGAATATTATTTAGAATATTAGGAAAAATAACTTACCTGCTGAGTAAAGAAACTTAAACGAGCTGCATCCTTTTTTGTTTTGTTTTGAAGCAATTCTTTGACTTTTTATTTACATTATCATCTAATGTTTAGGGGAGACCGAGGAGGAAAGTAACAGAGGTGGAAAGTAACAACGCTTATAACTTCTAAACCAATGAGCGAACAGACATAGTCTTTAAATAATTTTTAGTCAGTTTTGCCCCCTCTACCTCCCCCAAATTATATGTAAAAATTTCGACAAAAGTAAGTTTTTGCCTAAATTTTCAAAATATCATATTTTTTTAATTTTATAGATATTTTAAATATGCTTTTCGTTTTTTTGAAGCTTTTTTATTTATCTTTAAGTCGTGCTAGTACATAATTAAAAAATGCGAAATACTTTTGTGTGGTTGAAACCTGTTTTTTTAAATCCAAGGAAAAGAGGGGTGAGGTGGAAAGTAACACGTTGTTACTTTCCTCCTCATCTAATGCTTTATTTTTATAAACCTCCTCCTTTTTTATAACTATGTGATTTTATTTGTTTATTTTATATTTTAAAGATTAAATATTGGACTTTTGATTTGAATTTTTAAGAAACGATGCTTTTTTAATGTCATTGCTATTCAACGAATATTAAATAGATAAAAAAAATTGATTTCAAAAAAGTGCAAAAATATCTGCCAATTATGTACAAAATGTTGTTAATATCACTTTGCCTTTTTATATGTTCATAATAAAAATAATTTAAATTAATAGCAGTTTTATATTTGAAATGCTAGCCTTAATTTTAAAGTGTTACTTTCCTCCTTCCTGCTGTTACTTTCCACCTCAGGGGTGAGGAGTAAAGTAACAAATAAAGAGCTGATTAAAAAGTCCTCCAGTGAACTATCAAATTATTATTAATGTTTAATTCCAATTATATTTAATAGGTGAAAGTCCAAGCTTTCGATTAATATGTTTACAGCACTTATCTGACAAATAGTTTTAATGCTAGCATCAAAAAACTGATTTTTGTTACTTTCCTCCTCGGTCTCCCCTATACTAAGCTAAATTGAAGTTTATAATTGGATTTTTGATTTTATTTTTATAGTTTCTAAAACCACCCTCTACCCTTACAATATAATAATGAAACTTGGCACAAACTTGCACCTTACTACACTGAGAATAAAAGTTTAGTTTTAGCAACAATATTTTTTGGTTGACCATTGTTGGTTGTAACAACAATATTTTGATTGGTATAACAAAACGATATGGTTGGCGTAACACATCAAGTTGTTTGGGTCAACAATATTATTTTGTTGCTCTTATTTGGTTGAATCAAACAGAAATTGGTTGTGATCTGTAAACATAATTTGGTTGTGACAACCAAACAATTATTAAGAAAAATTGGTGATTAGTTTGTGAGTAAGCTGTCGATAATAATATAAATAAAATCTGAATAAAAACTAATACCAGACGGTCGGCCGAACCTGTGTCTGATAGTTGGGCCAATGGTTTGAGTTACTGAACTGTCTAGCTATAAGGTTTATTCCCTATTGGTCATTCATATCTCTCAGGGGCTGGTGGTTAGCCTACTGGACTGGCAGCTGGAAAACCCGGGTTCGAATCTTCATGACTAATGAAATTTTTCTGTTTCAGGTTTTCATTAAGTTTATAATAATAATTTTAATAAAAGATCAATAAAATAAATGTTATATTATATATTAGAACGACTTGAAATTAGGAGTACTCGCATTTGCATGGACCACCCATTATTGGGTTTGTTCGCCAGTGGAGAGGGAAAACTGTAGAAAAACTTCTCCTGAGGACAACCAGTTTATCGGCAGTCGAGTTCTAAAGGTCTGCACAGGTTAGTTACCAACAATGCACTTCATTATACCTCAAAGTCAAACATTCTACTCTAGTTATCTCACGAACCGGAAAAATCTCAGGCTCCCCGAGGCGCGAACCAAGCAAGCTTGACTTGGCGCGACCGCAGAGTCCAGGACCTTAAACAACTGAGCTAACTCTATGGTTCCTTATTATATTAAATTAATATTGTACGTTATAAAATTAGATTTCAATAAAAGATCTGCACCTGCCGATATGATTATTTTGTTCAAAAGTATAATTAAATAAACTTGAAAAAATGTTATTTAAATAGCATAATAATTAGCTTTTTAAAACTAATATATTTATCTATTATCCGCAGTCAAATAGTTCAGTATTTACTCCTCTTTTAAGAGTCGTAATATCGTCTCGTTCTCGTGCGCAAAAATATTCTTTAAATCTGAATAAGTGAAAACTCGTCCTCTTATTCCAATAACTGCATATACACTTATTGTTTAACTTACAATCAGTAAATATTTACTTAATCAGGTCTAGAAAGTATTGTGAATTACTGTACGCATTAGTTTTACTTTGGAAACATTTTAATAAATTTCTTGCAATTAACGTTCATTTATAATTTTATTTGTTACATTTTATAATGATTTATTGATTTTAAGCACAAGTTCCAGTACCCGCACCAGCTTGCTGACAATTTAATCCTGGGCAACATGTCTGGTAAGCTGAGCACATGTTTCCAAGTTGCACACATTGTGCCTTAGCAGTAGGAACCACAAGCATGATGATTGTTAGAATCAATAATGCAAATAGTCCCATTGATTTAAAACTGGCCATTTTGTATTTTTCTGCAAAAAAATAATATATTAAATAATTAATATAGTAAATAATTGTAAACTAACTACTACAATCTCTTACACTCTTAATGAAATAAGCCATTCCATGAATTGATTAAACTTTCCATTAAATGCAAGCACTAGTCAAGTATATGCGACCTAGACTGTGAAAAGGGGGCTTACGTGTCAAAAAATCATTTTTTACTTTTTTTCCGATTCTGATAGATTTTGAAATGCTCTTTCACGTGATGTAAACCAAAAATTCATAATTTGTCAAAAAGTTTGTGAAAACTGTAGCTAAAGAAGAACACATTTGCGAAAAAAACTGTGTTTTTTAAAAATCTGGAAAAAGGAAAAAATTTGATTTAATTCGTTTGAAACTCCTTGTCCGTAGGTTTTTGGGATCGATGATTACGAATCCGGTGTTAATTTTTGAAAATTTAAAATGGCGGATCCAATATGGCCCTTACAAAATTAAAAACTTATCGGATTCGTTTAAAACTGGCTACTCGGGGGTTTTCATTAAATAAACATTAACATATGCCAGAAATGCTTTGTTAATCCTCTGTTGATGCTCTGTTGGTCCTCTCAGAGCATCAACAGAGAAACAAAAGAGAACTAAAAGAGACTCAAAAGAGACTCAAAAGAGAATCAACAGAGGAGCAGCAGAGGACTAACAAAAAAGGAATCTATTTTCACGGATAAAACTGAAATCAATATGAATAAAATTAGAAAAAAAATATAAAATAAATATTTAAAATTCTCCTGTGATGTTACACTTTTACCATTTATAACACAATACACACAAACTGGAAACAGTCTAAATTTATTAGATAAATTATAATAACGCATGTGGGGATTCGAACCCACGACCTAACGCATTTATAACCTAAAGCACTAACCACTACGCTACTGACGCTTATGATAAGAATATATTATTTTCTAAGTGTCCTTATGATACAAATTATGAATTACACTAACGATTTTCCACTGTTGCATTTTCTGGAAAGAAGGAAATTACTTTTTCATTTTAATGCGGAATATGTATATCATTTTCATCATACATACAGATATATACTCTCTAAATCTGAATAATTCTAAAGTCTTACACTTTTTCAATAAAAGTGTATACATGCACTTACAATAAGTGAAAAATTCACTAATTTAGAGTGAAAAGTCACTTATTGAAAAAATGGAAGACTTTTGACATACAAATAAGTGAATATTCACTTATTCAGATTTAAAGAGTATATCTAAAAGTTTAAATTTAATTCAAACTATAAGATAAAAATTTAATTGTTTGCAAAAATAATAGTTCTTGAAAATTTCCAAAAAATAGAAAATTGATTATTAGGTACATTAAAAAATTCATTAAAAAATCAAAGAATGATTTTTAAATGATTATACATGATTATAAACATATCATGAAATTTAATTGAAAAAAGCGAGCACGCTTTTCAAATTTTTTTAAGACTTTTGAATGCCTTTTTTATAATTCGTTTCTATTTTAAGAATTTTCTTTTTTTTATATAATTTAAAACCTTCTTTCACTATTTTAAATAAAAATACCTAAAAAATTAAATTTTTTCAAAAAAATTGTATTTTTATCTGAAACTGCTTATTTTTTATTGCGTGAGTAAATTAATAAATTTTTTTAATTTATTCTAATTATACAGTAAGAGGACTGCCATGCCAGTCAATGCAAAATTAGATATTCCTGTAAAATACAACCCTCCTAGCAGGGAAGATAAAAAATATATTTTACAGGGGCTTGCGCATGCTCATGACTAAACTGGCCTCAATCGTTTCCGGCGCAGCTGCCATTAGTGACAGCCAAAGACGTAGACTCAAAGAAAGTGAGGAAACAGAAATGTAATATTTATTTGCGAAGTGAAAAAAGTATAAAATATCAATTATTATTAAAAAAAAGTTGAAGTGAAATAATAAAAATGAAGAAGCTGAAGTGATTAGAGTGATTTATTGTAAAAGTAGTATCAGTTAAATATAAAAATAATCAGTTTGCCGGTTTTGAGAGGTTATGTTTCTTTGTTGACAAAATGTCAAAACTATTGCCGGATAATAAACGATTGGAAAGAATGTTTTAAATAAATAAAAAAGTAAATACTGAAAAAGATGAAAGGATTATTAAAATGTAAGTATTACTTATAATCATAAAATTAAATATTTAGTTATAAATAAGTAAAATCTTTTTATTATTGATATTGTAATCGGAGAAAGTTTGAATCCAATTTAGGACATAAATAAAGAGAATGTTAACTTATTGATAATTAATTGATTATTAATAACTTTATTGTTTAACTTAATTTTATTGTTTAATTAATAATTATTAAATAAAATTATAAATTGAACTTAGTGAAAATACCTAAATAAGATTGTTTCTTTTACAGCTAAATTATTTGAGGATGAAAAGAAAACTTTATCAATTAAATAGGAGAAAATAGAAGTTTACGCTGAAGTATAATAAAGGTCAGTTAATTCCAATTACTGTCATTTTTAAACATTGTTTAATATTTTTTATTATTTTCAGATTTCTACAACCACACAAACAGAAAAATTCACTGAAGGATGCAGAGATCACAAAGCCTGTTTTTGTTAAGCAAATGGAAAAGTAGGGCTGACAAAAGAATAAAACGTTAAATAAAAAACAAATAAATTATATTGAACAAATTATGTCGAATAAATGAGAAAATTTAAAAAAAAATAACTTCAAATTCATATGATATCAAAGTTAGGAAAATTAGGTAAAAGCAGCGAAAAAAGAATAAATTATAACAAAAAGCAAGAACGAAAAAGATAAGAAACCAGTCTATTAAAAAAATTATAAAATTCTTTTAAATAAAAATGTCATGAACATTATTAAAGAAATTAAAAAAAAATTAAAAAGAGAAGCCAATAATGAAACGGTGACATTAAAGTATAATAAAAAAGTAGAAACTCCTTTTAAAAACTTAAACTATTTACGGACATTTGTTTTTAAATTAAAAAAAATAAAAAAGAAGATAATTAAAGAGAAACTAAAGAGATCTAAAGAGAAACAATTTTTAAAATTACAAAAATTGGAGAATTATTTTACAAATTACAAAAAAAAAAAAAATTAAAAGAACATTTTTTTATGAAAAGTAGAAGAACATTGTTAAAATAAGAATATTTAGTAGAAGATTTACTTTACATAAGATAAAACTAAACAATTTAAAGAAAGAATGTTGCTAAGAAATTGAAAAATGATGAGCAAAATTTAAGAATTAATTAAAACGCAAGAAAGAACTAAACAAATAGTGAAACATCAAGAAAATTTAATAGATAGGAAGAAAATTGAAAAATCTTTTTTTCTTTAATCTAACAAACTGTAAAAAAGTACAACAAATAATAAAATTCGGTTAGAATCTACAAAAAAATTAGAATTAATAAAAACAAAATTAAAAAATGAATAAAGAGTTCACAAAAGAAATTTAGAAATTCTGTATAAATAAAAAAAGTTTAGACAAATTGAACCAAAAACGTTTTTATAATATTACACTTAAAAAAGCTCCAACAATAAATTACGAAAAATAAACAAAATCTAACAATTTTATAATAGAATTTAGTAAGTTCACAAAAAATATCGCCAAAAATAGACAAGATGTGAAAACAAATTGAATAAATATACAAAAAAATGAGCATATTAATTTTTATAATATGGAAATAATTATTAAAATCAACGAAATAAAAAGTTTTGTGAATGATATAAAAACAACATTGTGTAAAATAATATTAAATAATTTGCTTAAAAAGAAGAAAATTAAAGCAATTCTTAAAATATTAAAACAAATAAAATAAAAAAAATTGTGTCATAAGTGAAAGGAGGAAAATTTCAAAATTTTGTTATAATAATAAATTATAAGATAAAAATTAAACAGTTTCGAAAAAGTGAAATCTTTTAGAAATAATTTAAGAATTAAGAAAACGGATTATTGTGGAAAATAATTAATATGCATTTAAATTTGAATTACATTAAATTTAAAACTTTGAACGAATTGAAATATGAGTTACCTAAAGTTTGGGATTTATTTAAATTATAAGGACTTAAAGATATAAAAATTTTATACTACTTTGTTTGCGATCTTTATACTAAAAATTTGTAGATCATAAAAATTTTGATCATATCTGTATTAGCACAATTTTTTAAATTTATTTGATTTGTTTTAACTTATAATGAATTTATATCAACATTAATTAAAATTTGCATGAATTAATCAATAAAAATAAGCATTGACAAAAATTCTAAACAATTATGATCTTCATAAATTAGAATTTAAATCGTTTGCAATTTAAATAAATTGAATTAAGGATGATTAAACCTATAATACTTAAGCTAAAAGTTAGATCTTTTAAAATTTGTTTATAATTAGTATTTGAATGAATTAAATTTGGCAATTCAATTAATTTGAAGTTGATTATCTGTTTATTAACGAATGTTTTGACAAATTAAAATTAGTATTTATTAAAGTTTACAATAATTAAAGTATTGGGCTAAGTAAATTTAAAAGAAACTTGAATTAAATTTTCATTACAATATGAGTGAATTATACTTAAAATATACTTAAATATTCACCAATAAAAGTTAAAATTTATAAAAATTCTGTACAAATGAAATTCGTGTAAATTGAAATATGGATTCGTTGACATTTTGAATCTGATTAAATTATTTGTGAATTGGAATGGAAAATTAATTAAAATTGAAGCAATTAAATTTAAAATCGACTTTTTTTTTAAAAGTCGAGTTTAAAATTTTTAAAAAATTGGTTAATGTGACAGCCTGTGATTCCTGAGGTCAATAAAGAAAATTCCTCAAATAAAATTTTGAAAAGGTACCAGAAATCTTATTATTTAATAAAATATTTTAAAAAGTATTTTTAAACAAAGACAACATTATTTAAATTACTTTTTTTAATTGCAGATTTAAAACATATGATGTTAAATAAAGAAGAAAACAGGATTTTGACCGACAAAATAGAAATAATTTTTCAAAATTTTTATTTCTCTGCCAATAAATATGATGAGAATTTCTAATTTATTTTTAAAGTAATATTGGTTAATTAAATAATATAACGGATTCTCAATTTGACGAAAAGAAACATCTATCTGCATGCGAAAAGCTGGTTTAAAATCTTTCAATTTACGATTGTAATTTTGATACCAATTGATATTAATAAAAAGTATACATTTTAGTGCCTCCAATTTAACTTTATAAGTATTTTTTTGTTAATTAAAAAATGTTTTTTTAACTTACAGAAATGATACGTCAATATTTTTATGTGTTTCAGGTTGCCTCTAAAAAAGTGTTTATTGTTATTTGTAAATTAGTTACGAATTTGGTTAAAAACATTCTTTATAATCATTTTATATCAAATTGTTGTACAAAATAAAAAAATATTTTTTTATATCATAATATTCCTAGTTATTCAATGCAAATAAAAAGTGTTTTATTATAATTTTTTGTTTATGGAATATTTTTTTTAACTAAATTGCTAAGAATTTAGACAAATAAAAATGTTATATTGTTTTAATAAATTAAAATAATTATATTTTTTCAAAAAATACCAAGAGAAGTAAAAGAAATAAAATATTTATCCCAAATAAAAATTGATAAAACATCAAAAAATTATGGTTGGCTATTATTTTTTTAGCAATACTGACGCTGCTTCTCTTGGAAATTTTAAAATCAATTTAATACACCTCTTTTTTGTCTTTTATTTATGAAAAAAATGTTTTAGAGATAAATCCCAATTCAGTTATGCTACGTTTTTATAAATAAAAAAGCATATTTTTACTATCCTTCATTTTAAAATATTGCTTCCTCATAGAAAAAGTATTATTTTACCCTCAAATTATCGATTGCGATTTCTTTTACGAAATTATACAAGATCCCTCAAAGGAACAAATTACGTTATACTTTTAAACCCGATCAACCGATTCTAACTATTTTTTGTCGCATTTAAAAATTTAAGAAAAAATCGTTTTTTTCAAAAATTGTATATTTTTTGTTAAAAATAAGTTAAAAGATAAGTATTTTATTCGTTTTATTTCTTCAAATCGCATCGATTCAGCTATTAGCGAACCCTCTAATGCAATTTAATCCAAAGTTATTAGCATCATAAAAATCGAAAATCTTGTTTCCTAATAATTTCATTTCTATGCTTTATTACAAGCTTAAATATATTTTCATTATTATGTAGGTAATTAAAAAACACATTAAATGAGCTATTTGCGAACATTCTACTGTATAATCCTGTTTCGAGTTATCAAGGTTTCAAAAATTTTTAAAAAAATTAATTTTTTAATGTTTTTTTTGCGTTTTATATAAATTTTCTGAACAATAATTTTTGCTCGTTTTGTAGACAATTCAAAAATGCATCAATTGGACTATTTAATATTTTTTTGCGAGCTATTGATTAAAACTTAGTGATGTTTGTAGTAATATCTATGAGGAAGCAATGTTTTCAAAAAATGAATACCAAAAAATTGCACATCAAATAAATATTTAAGGTACAACTTGGCAGAGGTTTTTTGCTTTTAAATTCGAGTATAAAATTATTATGTACATTATGCTTCGTCATAGACAAAAGACAATGTATTTAAAAAATGTTTACTAATATTTTCCTTTTTTCCCTATTTTTTTACAAGTTAATCATAATTTGCTTCCAAGGTCATGTTATTCTATTTATAGATTTCTGAATTGAGTACATCCAACTGCATAATTAGTTTTTTACATGAAGTACTTTCTTTTTTTTTCCTTTTTAACGTGGTACTAATGTTTAAAGGTCTCGATTTTCGCGAGCTTTGTTTATTAACTACTGGTACCAACTTAAAATAGACGGTCATTTCAATTTCCCAATAGAGAATATGCCGCCAACTGTTGGCAGCAATTAAATGCAGAAACTATTACCAGTATTTTTTTAGCTTAGAGAATCCTTTTATTCGTAAAGCCTAAAAAATATACATTTGGAATGCCATTTCAACCAGTTTATACGTTTGAGCAAAGAAAGTTTATCGTTATCTTGATGATTAATGGAATAACTGGAAGAGGAGCACGAGAACGATTTCATGAAGAATTCCCAAATTCTCCTGTGCCGTCCCTGTACACTGTTCAACAAATCTTCAATAAATTTAATACCAAGGGTTGTGTTAATCCTAATCATATTAATGAAGAGTCTGTAAGTATTAATCCATTATCTATGAAAAAATAAACAGTTTTGTACATATAAAAAAGATTTAAGAAAATTTGTTTTCTACAACTTCCGCCGAAAAAAAGAATTAAAAATTCTTCTTAATTTTATGAAGAACAATTACTAACGTTTTTTAAATAATTTTACTTAGACAATTCACGTTGTAAAAAAGGTCAAAATGCATTTTCATAGGTACAAAATTTATTGCTCTGTCACTTTTTTTATTTAACGCTTTCCTGTCCACATTTTCTAGATATAAAGAAAATATTTTTTTTCTATTATTTCTCAAATAATAACTAATAATCAAAGAAAACGAAAAACGTCAAAATTAGAAAATGCAAAAATATCTGCTTTTACGAACTTTTACTTTGTAAAATTCAAATATTTTTTTGTAAACATGCTTTGCCCTTGTATTAAAAACTCTTACGGAAATGTAAATAATCGATAAATTTATGCTATTAGTTATTACTTTTTTCTTATTTTTTTAAAGGATTAAACCATAAACGCGGAGTCCTATCACATAACTATAAAAAGGAAACCAAGAGTTCGATTTTCAAATTGTTTTTGAAATTTCAATATGCAAAATGGGGAAAACAACCATTAAAAAAAAATTAATTAAAAAAAGTTAAAGACATTAAAAAAAATATAGAAAAATTTAAAAAATTACAAAACAATAAAATAAAATACAAAACATATAAAATTTTGAAAATCTTTTAAAAAATTTTAATAAATTTATAATAAATAAATAAGCGAATTTCTAATTATAAATAAGAATTGAACAAATGAAAACCTGAGTAGATTTACGTTTGTAATTTATTTATTATACATACCATTTATCTAATAAGAAGAAATAAATATTTTAAATATAATATTTAAAAATCAATTATTGCAAACTTTTCAAATTAATTGAAAAAAAATGAAATCAATTAAAAATTGGGGAAACCAATTTTAACAATCATAAAAATGTTTTAAAGAAAATAATTAAAATTTTAGAAAAATACTTGAGAATCTTAAAAATAAATTAAAACAAAATTGAATGATGAAAAATTAGAGAAAATAATTGAAAATTGAAAATACATGATTAGAAATTGAGATTATTAAATTAAAATTAAAAAAAAAATTAAAATTTAAGAAAATAATTCAACAAACTACATAAAATATTTTAAATAAAGGAAAGTTAAACAAAATTTGAGAAAAATAATTGAAACTTTCAGAAGTTTATTAAAATAAAAGAATATAATTAAAAATTAGAGAAAATAGAAGGAAAAAGAAAAAATAATTTAAAATTGAACAGAACAAGTTTTAATTAAAGAGAAATAAGTAAAGACTTTTTGGCAATTATAAAAAAGAACGAGAAAAAGAACGAAAGTAATTGAAAATTGAAGAAAATAATTTAAAAAATAATATAAATAATGAAAGAATTGAAAAGTCAGATAAAAAGTAAACAATTTTTGAAATTATGAAACAAATGTAAAGAATTAAAAATTGAAGAAAAAAAATTTGAAAAATAATTGAAAAATGTTTTTCAATTTTTAAACTTGACGAAAACAATTAAAATATTATACAAACAATGATAAGTTCTAAAAAATGAATGACACTTAAGTGTGATGATTGAAAAAACTACAGAATTTTTTTAAAATAAAGAAAAAATAATTGAAATTTAAAAAAAATACATGAATACATTTTAGAAATCAATTAAAAAAAAAAAGAAAATAACTAAAAATTAGAGAAAAGAATTGAAGAAATAAGCTAAAAGTAATTGAAATTTACGATAATTAATAAACAAATTTTGAAATTATGAAAACAAATAAAAATAACTAAAAATTGAAGAAAACAATTGAAATTTTAGAAAAATTCTTAAAAATCTTAGAAAATAATTTTAGAAAATGAGAATAATAATTAACAATCGAGACAAATAATTGAAAAATTATAAAATTAATTCAAAATTGAAAAAAATATTTGAAATATGCTGAAAATAATTTAAGACTGAAAAAGACAATTGAATTATGATGAAAATAAATTAAACAACGAAAATTGAAAACATTCAATAAAATTTGAGAGAAATAACTGAAAAAATCATAGAGTATTTGTTAAAAAAAATAATAATTACAAAATTACTTAAAAAATATTAAATTAAGAGAATAATTAAAAAATTGATGAAAATAATTGCAATATCGGATAAATACTTGAAATTTTTATAAGTAATGACAAAATAATGAATATAGTTATAAATTTATGAAAATCAAGAAAAGTTTTTCCGAAACTTTTTTTTTCACAAATGACAATTACAAACCAGCACAAAATAAAATAACATGGACTAACTTCACTCTGGATTTTAAATTGTGGACAGAAAAAAATGAATAAATATTAATACTAACTAACTTTACTTCAGCCTTTAAAATGTTGACAGAAAAAGATGAATAAATATAAATACATACTAACTGACTTCAGGAATTTACGGAGATTATTATTATTCAATTTTATAGTTTTATTTGCTTTCTTTATACAAAAACAAATTTTATATCGTACTCTGACAATGTCTATTAAAACACCAATTTTCT
This sequence comes from Ganaspis brasiliensis, assembly GCA_037103525.1. Classification (NCBI taxonomy): domain Eukaryota; kingdom Metazoa; phylum Arthropoda; class Insecta; order Hymenoptera; family Figitidae; genus Ganaspis; species Ganaspis brasiliensis. The sequence continues at coordinate 1,369,751 of JAZKLR010000206.1, read as the reverse complement.
AGTTTTATTTTCTAATTTCTAGTACTTTTTACAAATTCTCGTTTTTTCATAATATTTTTAATTTTTTAAAATTTAAATCATGATTTGAATGTGAATGATTCAATAATTTAAATCCAATGCAGCTCATCTTGGGGTTACAATGTTTTTTTTTAATTTTAGATCTAAATTAAATAAAATAATAATAAAGTTACGCGTGCGAATCATAAATATAAATATTAATTGAAATTTCAAAAAAAAAAAGTTAAAATCGAACTCGACGTTCTTTTTTTCTGTTTTCCGTTTTTTTTTTAAAGTTACGTTATAAAACGTAACGTAACGTAACGTAACTCCCCTGGATCAGCCACTATTCTATTTCAATAAATAAATTTATTTTTAAAAAAACCAAATATAAATAAATTTATACATATATAAAGCTTTATTAAATTATTTTAACAATTGCAGAGAAAAAGACCTACGCTCCAAAAAATTGATGAAGACATGAGGGTACGTATCTGCGCTGCCGTGGAAATTAATCCTCATACAACAAGCAGGAAAATTGCTGATGAAGTCGGCCTCTGCCAAAAGTCCGTCTTGAAAGTCTTAAAGGAAGCAGGATATTTTCCCTATAAAATAAAAAGTGCCCAAATACTAAAGGAGACTGACTATCCAAAAAGACTACAAATGTGCAACAATTTCATTCAACGCTTCGAAGAAGATCCTACTTGGAAAGCACGGATTTTGTGGACGGATGAATGCACGTTTTTTATAGATGGGAAAAGAAATGTGCAGCATGTACGAACCTGGGCCCGAGAAAATCCACGTGAATTAGTAGCAACCCACTCTCAGTATCAACAGAAATTAAATGTTTGGGCCGGAATGATTAACGATAAAGTAATCGGTCCGTTTTTTATTGATGGAAATTTAACAGCTGAAAAATACCAAGTAATGCTGATTGAACAAATTGGTCCAGCATTAGCTGAACTTTTTCCAAATGACGATGAGGTAATTATTATAGAAATCTATAATTAAAAATATTTTTAAAAACACAACAGTAGTACAACATAATAATAAAAAAATACTATTTTTTCAGGTAATCTTCTTTCAACAGGATGGAGCAGGACCGCATACTGCAATAGCCGTTAGAGAAGTGTTAAATCTGATGTTCAACAATCACTGGATTGGCAAATTCAGCCCCGAAATGGATTGGTCCCCTCGTTCACCAGATTGTACTCCACTCGATTTTTTTTTGTGGCCTTACATTAAATCAAAACTTTATCGATATGACAGAATAGAAACTCTAGAAGAGCTAAGAGAGAAAATTTTGCAAATAACAAGAGAAATTCCACCAGCCATGATAAGAAAAGTAACACACGAAGGGGTTGAAAGGCGAATGCGGGCCTGCATTCAGGCACAAGGAAACCTCTTTGAACACTTACTGCGTTAAAAATTATTATAATTTCTTGACTTACTATTTCTAACAATAGAAAAGATAATTTAACCAATAAACAGTTAACAAAAAGGCTGTGATTATTAAGTAACGTAAATACAAATATTATCATGTAATTTTAAATAAATAAACAAAATATTTCCAACAGAAAACCTTACCCGTTATTATTGTATAGATATACGAATAACTTTCAAACAAAGTACCCACGTCACTAACGAAATATCTTAATAGCAGGAGACAAATACAACTAAAACAAAAATTCCAATATGTAGATTCAGGGTGAAAGGGACCTTAAGTGCAGAATTGAGTTTTACGCGTACGGGCGTTTGAAGTTAAGCCTCCCTATGTTACTGTTAGTTTATGACTATATTTTACCTCTAATAACACAAAAACTAATAGACATATACAAGTTTTCATTTATGTATGTAAAAAAGAAACTTAAATTCTATCGATTCATAATTAAAATTAAAAATCGAATGTTTTGATTCATTTCACATTGAATCGACACAAATATTCAAAACAAAAAATGTTATTTCTCACAAAACAGTAAAAAAATCTCGAAACATAAGAATAAGGCAAAGTTTCGCTAAATAAATTACATTCTCATCAAACACAAACGATTCTACGCTTTTTTTTAATAAGTAACAAAAACTAACACTGACTTTAAAACAAAAATTAAAAAAAAACCACAAAAAAATCCACACACGGATAGAGAAAATTCAAACCCAATAAAAACACCATAACAACACTAACTTCACTCAAACAGAAATTTCTTCATTCTGCAGTGTGTACGATTATTCAGGACACCTAATCAAGACAGAAACTTACTCCTAGGTACCCCTAGATACCATCCAAGCTCATACCAATTACAATTAACCCCATAAAAACACCATAAATACACTAACTGTACTTCAACAGAAAGTTCTTCATTGTGCAGAGTGTATGATTTTTTTAGAGATCTAATCAAGATTGAAACTTACTCCTAGATACCCCTAGATACCATCAAAGCTCATGCTAATTACAATTAACCCCCATAAAAACACCATAAAAACACTAACTGTACTTCAACAGAAATTTCTTCATTGTGCAGAGTGTATGATTTTTTTAGAGATCTAATCAAGATCGAAACATACTCCTAGGTACCCCTAGATACCATCCAAGCTCATACCAATTACAATTAACCCCCATAAAAACACCATAACAACCCTAACTGTACTTCAACAGAAATTTCTTCATTGTGCTGAGTGTATGATTTTTTTAGAGATCTAATCAAAATCGAAACTTACTCCTAGGTACCCCTAGATACAATCCAAGCTCATACCAATTACAATTAACCCCCATAAAACACCACAACAACATTACCTTCACGTAAACAGAAATCCCTGCATTCTGCAGAATGTATGATTTTTTTAAAGATCTAATCAAGACAGAAACTTACTCCTAGGTACCCCTAGATACCATCCAAGCTCATACCAATTACAATTAACCCCCATAAAAACACCATAACAACACTAACTGTACTTCAACAGAAATTTCTTCATTGTGCAGAGTGTATGATTTTTTTAGAGATCTAATCAAGACAGAAACTTACTCCTAGGTACCCCTAGATACCATCCAAGCTCATACCAATTACAATTAACCCCCATAAAAACACCATAACAACACTAACTGTACTTCAACAGAAAGTTCTTCATTGTGCAGAGTGTATGATTTTTTTAGAGATCTAATCAAGATTGAAACTTACTCCTAGATGCCCCTAGATACCATCCAAGCTCATACCAATTACAATTAACCCCCATAAAAACACCATAACAACACTAACTGTACTTTAACAGAAATTTCTTCATTGTGCTGAGTGTATGATTTTTTTAGAGATCTAATCAAGATTGAAACTTACTCCTAGATACCCCTAGATACCATCCAAGCTCATACCAATTACAATTAACCCCCATAAAAACACCATAACAACACTAACTGTACTTCAACAGAAAGTTCTTCATTGTGCAGAGTGTATGATTTTTTTAGAGATCTAATCAAGATTGAAACTTACTCCTAGATGCCCCTAGATACCATCCAAGCTCATACCAATTACAATTAACCCCCATAAAAACACCATAACAACACTAACTGTACTTTAACAGAAATTTCTTCATTGTGCTGAGTGTATGATTTTTTTAGAGATCTAATCAAGATTGAAACTTACTCCTAGATACCCCTAGATACCATCCAAGCTCATACCAATTACAATTAACCCCCATAAAAACACCATAACAACACTACCTTCACTTAAACATAAATTTCTGCATTCTGCAGAGTGTATGATTTTTTTAGAGATCTAATCAAGATTGAATCTTACTCCTAGATACCCCCAGATACCACCCAAGCTCATACCAATTACAATTAACCCCCCTAAAAACACCATAACAACACTACCTTCACTTAAACAGAAATTTCTGCATTCTGCAGAATGTATGATTTTTTTAAAGATCTAATCAAGACAGAAACTTACTCCTAGGTACCCCTAGATACCATCCAAGCTCATACCAATTACAATTAACCCCCATAAAAACACCATAATAACACTAACTGTACTTCAACAGAAATTTCTTCATTGTGCAGAGTTTATGATTTTCTTAGAGATCTAATCAAGATCGAAACATACTCCTAGATACCCCTAGATACCATCTAAGCTCATACCAATTACAATTAACCCCCATAAAAACACCATAACAACACTACCTTAACTTAAACAGAAATTTCTGCATTCTGCAGAATGTATGATTTTTTTAAAGATCTAATCAAGACAGAAACTTACTCCTAGGTACCCCTAGATACCATCCAAGCTCATACCAATTACAATTAACCCCATAAAAACACCATAAATACACTAACTGTACTTCAACAGAAAGTTCTTCATTGTGCAGAGTGTATGATTTTTTTAGAGATCTAATCAAGATTGAAACTTACTCCTAGATACCCCTAGATACCATCAAAGCTCATGCTAATTACAATTAACCCCCATAAAAACACCATAAAAACACTAACTGTACTTCAACAGAAATTTCTTCATTGTGCAGAGTGTATGATTTTTTTAGAGATCTAATCAAGATCGAAACATACTCCTAGGTACCCCTAGATACCATCCAAGCTCATACCAATTACAATTAACCCCCATAAAAACACCATAACAACCCTAACTGTACTTCAACAGAAATTTCTTCATTGTGCTGAGTGTATGATTTTTTTAGAGATCTAATCAAAATCGAAACTTACTCCTAGGTACCCCTAGATACAATCCAAGCTCATACCAATTACAATTAACCCCCATAAAACACCACAACAACATTACCTTCACGTAAACAGAAATCCCTGCATTCTGCAGAATGTATGATTTTTTTAAAGATCTAATCAAGACAGAAACTTACTCCTAGGTACCCCTAGATACCATCCAAGCTCATACCAATTACAATTAACCCCCATAAAAACACCATAACAACACTAACTGTACTTCAACAGAAATTTCTTCATTGTGCTGAGTGTATGATTTTTTTAGAGATCTAATCAAGATTGAAACTTACTCCTAGATACCCCTAGATACCATCCAAGCTCATACCAATTACAATTAACCCCCATAAAAACACCATAACAACACTACCTTCACTTAAACAGAAATTTCTGCATTCTGCAGAATGTATGATTTTTTTAAAGATCTAATCAAGATCGAAACATACTCCTAGATACCCCTAGATACCATCCAAGCTCATACCAATTACAATTAACCCCCATAAAAACACCATAACAACACTAACTGTACTTCAACAGAAAGTTATTCATTGTGCAGAGTTTATGATTTTCTTAGAGATCTAATCAAGATTGAAACTTACTCCTAGATACCCCTAGATACCATCCAAGCTCATACCAATTACAATTAACCCCCATAAAAACACCATAACAACACTACCTTCACTTAAACAGAAATTTCTGCATTCTGCAGAATGTATGATTTTTTTAAAGATCTAATCAAGATCGAAACATACTCCTAGATACCCCTAGATACCATCCAAGCTCATACCAATTACAATTAACCCCCATAAAAACACCATAACAACACTACCTTCACTTAAACAGAAATTTCTGCATTCTGCAGAATGTATGATTTTTTTAAAGATCTAATCAAGATCGAAACATACTCCTAGATACCCCTAGATACCATCCAAGCTCATACCAATTACAATTAACCCCCATAAAAACACCATAACAACACTAACTGTACTTCAACAGAAAGTTATTCATTGTGCAGAGTTTATGATTTTCTTAGAGATCTAATCAAGATTGAAACTTACTCCTAGATACCCCTAGATACCATCCAAGCTCATACCAATTACAATTAACCCCCATAAAAACACCATAACAACACTACCTTCACTTAAACAGAAATTTCTGCATTCTGCAGAATGTATGATTTTTTTAAAGATCTAATCAAGATCGAAACATACTCCTAGATACCCCTAGATACCATCCAAGCTCATACCAATTACAATTAACCCCCATAAAAACACCATAACAACACTAACTGTACTTCAACAGAAATTTCATCATTGTGCTGAGTGTATGATTTTTTTAGAGATCTAATCAAGATCGAAACATACTCCTAGATACCCCTAGATACCATCCAAGCTCATACCAATTACAATTAAACCCTATAAAAACACCATAACAACACTAACTGTACTTCAACAGAAATTTCTTCATTGTGCAGAGTGTATGATTTTTTTAGAGATCTAATCAAGATCGAAACATACTCCTAGATACCCCTAGATACCATCCAAGCTCATACCAATTACAATTAACCCCCATAAAAACACCATAACAACACTAACTGTACTTCAACAGAAATTTCTTCATTGTGCAGAGTGTATGATTTTTTTAGAGATCTAATCAAGATCGAAACTTACTCCTAGATACCCCTAGATACCATCCAAGCTCATACCAATTACAATTAACCCCCATAAAAACACCATAACAACACTAACTGTACTTCAACAGAAATTTCTTCATTGTGCTGAGTGTATGATTTTTTTAGAGATCTAATCAAGATTGAAACTTACTCCTAGATACCCCTAGATACCATCCAAGCTCATACCAATTACAATTAACCCCCATAAAAACACCATAACAACACTAACTGTACTTCAACAGAAATTTCTTCATTGTGCTGAGTGTATGATTTTTTTAGAGATCTAATCAAGATTGAAACTTACTCCTAGATACCCCTAGATACCATCCAAGCTCATACCAATTACAATTAACCCCCATAAAAACACCATAATAACACTAACTGTACTTCAACAGAAATTTCTTCATTGTGCAGAGTTTATGATTTTCTTAGAGATCTAATCAAGATCGAAACATACTCCTAGATACCCCTAGATACCATCTAAGCTCATACCAATTACAATTAACCCCCATAAAAACACCATAACAACACTACCTTAACTTAAACAGAAATTTCTGCATTCTGCAGAATGTATGATTTTTTTAAAGATCTAATCAAGACAGAAACTTACTCCTAGGTACCCCTAGATACCATCCAAGCTCATACCAATTACAATTAACCCCATAAAAACACCATAAATACACTAACTGTACTTCAACAGAAAGTTCTTCATTGTGCAGAGTGTATGATTTTTTTAGAGATCTAATCAAGATTGAAACTTACTCCTAGATACCCCTAGATACCATCAAAGCTCATGCTAATTACAATTAACCCCCATAAAAACACCATAAAAACACTAACTGTACTTCAACAGAAATTTCTTCATTGTGCAGAGTGTATGATTTTTTTAGAGATCTAATCAAGATCGAAACATACTCCTAGGTACCCCTAGATACCATCCAAGCTCATACCAATTACAATTAACCCCCATAAAAACACCATAACAACCCTAACTGTACTTCAACAGAAATTTCTTCATTGTGCTGAGTGTATGATTTTTTTAGAGATCTAATCAAAATCGAAACTTACTCCTAGGTACCCCTAGATACAATCCAAGCTCATACCAATTACAATTAACCCCCATAAAACACCACAACAACATTACCTTCACGTAAACAGAAATCCCTGCATTCTGCAGAATGTATGATTTTTTTAAAGATCTAATCAAGACAGAAACTTACTCCTAGGTACCCCTAGATACCATCCAAGCTCATACCAATTACAATTAACCCCCATAAAAACACCATAACAACACTAACTGTACTTCAACAGAAATTTCTTCATTGTGCTGAGTGTATGATTTTTTTAGAGATCTAATCAAGATTGAAACTTACTCCTAGATACCCCTAGATACCATCCAAGCTCATACCAATTACAATTAACCCCCATAAAAACACCATAACAACACTACCTTCACTTAAACAGAAATTTCTGCATTCTGCAGAATGTATGATTTTTTTAAAGATCTAATCAAGATCGAAACATACTCCTAGATACCCCTAGATACCATCCAAGCTCATACCAATTACAATTAACCCCCATAAAAACACCATAACAACACTAACTGTACTTCAACAGAAAGTTATTCATTGTGCAGAGTTTATGATTTTCTTAGAGATCTAATCAAGATTGAAACTTACTCCTAGATACCCCTAGATACCATCCAAGCTCATACCAATTACAATTAACCCCCATAAAAACACCATAACAACACTACCTTCACTTAAACAGAAATTTCTGCATTCTGCAGAATGTATGATTTTTTTAAAGATCTAATCAAGATCGAAACATACTCCTAGATACCCCTAGATACCATCCAAGCTCATACCAATTACAATTAACCCCCATAAAAACACCATAACAACACTACCTTCACTTAAACAGAAATTTCTGCATTCTGCAGAATGTATGATTTTTTTAAAGATCTAATCAAGATCGAAACATACTCCTAGATACCCCTAGATACCATCCAAGCTCATACCAATTACAATTAACCCCCATAAAAACACCATAACAACACTAACTGTACTTCAACAGAAAGTTATTCATTGTGCAGAGTTTATGATTTTCTTAGAGATCTAATCAAGATTGAAACTTACTCCTAGATACCCCTAGATACCATCCAAGCTCATACCAATTACAATTAACCCCCATAAAAACACCATAACAACACTACCTTCACTTAAACAGAAATTTCTGCATTCTGCAGAATGTATGATTTTTTTAAAGATCTAATCAAGATCGAAACATACTCCTAGATACCCCTAGATACCATCCAAGCTCATACCAATTACAATTAACCCCCATAAAAACACCATAACAACACTAACTGTACTTCAACAGAAATTTCATCATTGTGCTGAGTGTATGATTTTTTTAGAGATCTAATCAAGATCGAAACATACTCCTAGATACCCCTAGATACCATCCAAGCTCATACCAATTACAATTAAACCCTATAAAAACACCATAACAACACTAACTGTACTTCAACAGAAATTTCTTCATTGTGCAGAGTGTATGATTTTTTTAGAGATCTAATCAAGATCGAAACATACTCCTAGATACCCCTAGATACCATCCAAGCTCATACCAATTACAATTAACCCCCATAAAAACACCATAACAACACTAACTGTACTTCAACAGAAATTTCTTCATTGTGCAGAGTGTATGATTTTTTTAGAGATCTAATCAAGATCGAAACTTACTCCTAGATACCCCTAGATACCATCCAAGCTCATACCAATTACAATTAACCCCCATAAAAACACCATAACAACACTAACTGTACTTCAACAGAAATTTCTTCATTGTCCTGAGTGTATGATTTTTTTAGAGATCTAATCAAGATTGAAACTTACTCCTAGATACCCCTAGATACCATCCAAGCTCATACCAATTACAATTAACCCCCATAAAAACACCATAACAACACTAACTGTACTTCAACAGAAATTTCTTCATTGTGCTGAGTGTATGATTTTTTTAGAGATCTAATCAAGATTGAAACTTACTCCTAGATACCCCTAGATACCATCCAAGCTCATACCAATTACAATTAACCCCCATAAAAACACCATAAAAACACTAACTGTACTTCAACAGAAATTTCTTCATTGTGCAGAGTGTATTATTTTTTTAGAGATCTAATCAAGATCGAAACATACTCCTAGATACCCCTAGATACCATCTAAGCTCATACCAATTACAACTAACCCCCATAAAAACACCATAAAAACACTAACTTCACTTTAACAGAAATTTCTGCATTCTGCAGAGTGTATGATTTTTTTAGAGATCTAATCAAGATCGAAACATACTCCTAGATACCCCCAGATACCACCCAAGCTCATACCAATTACAATTAACCCCCCTAAAAACACCATAACAACACTAACTGTACTTCAACAGAAATTTCTTCATTGTGCTGAGTGTATGATTTTTTTAGAGATCTAATCAAGATCGAAACATACTCCTAGATACCCCTAGATACCATCCAAGCTCATACCAATTACAATTAACCCCCATAAAAACACCATAACAACACTACCTTCACTTAAACAGAAATTTCTGCATTCTGCAGAATGTATGATTTTTTTAAAGATCTAATCAAGACAGAAACTTACTCCTAGATACCCCTAGATACCATCCAAGCTCATACCAATTACAATTAACCCCCATAAAAACACCATAACAACACTAACTGTACTTCAACAGAAATTTCTTCATTGTGCTGAGTGTATGATTTTTTTAGAGATCTAATCAAGACAGAAACTTACTCCTAGGTACCCCAAGATACCATCCAAGCTCATACCAATTACAATTAACCCCCATAAAAACACCATAACAACACTACCTTCACTTAAACAGAAATTTCTGCATTCTGCAGAATGTATGATTTTTTTAAAGATCTAATCAAGATCGAAACATACTCCTAGATACCCCTAGATACCATCCAAGCTCATACCAATTACAATTAACCCCCATAAAAACACCATAACAACACTACCTTCACTTAAACAGAAATTTCTGCATTCTGCAGAATGTATGATTTTTTTTAAGATCTAATCAAGACAGAAACTTACTCCTAGGTACCCCTAGATACCATCCAAGCTCATACCAATTACAATTAACCCCCATAAAAACACCATAACAACACTAACTGTACTTCAACAGAAAGTTATTCATTGTGCAGAGTGTATGATTTTTTTAGAGATCTAATCAAGATTGAAACTTACTCCTAGATACCCCTAGATACCATCCAAGCTCATACCAATTACAATTAACCCCCATAAAAACACCATAAAAACACTAACTGTACTTCAACAGAAATTTCTTCATTGTGCAGAGTGTATTATTTTTTTAGAGATCTAATCAAGATCGAAACATACTCCTAGATACCCCTAGATACCATCTAAGCTCATACCAATTACAACTAACCCCCATAAAAACACCATAAAAACACTAACTTCACTTTAACAGAAATTTCTGCATTCTGCAGAGTGTATGATTTTTTTAGAGATCTAATCAAGATTGAAGCTTACTCCTAGATACCTCCAGATACCACCCAAGCTCATACCAATTACAATTAACCCCCCTAAAAACACCATAACAACACTACCTTCACTTAAACAGAAATTTCTGCATTCTGCAGAATGTATGATTTTTTTAAAGATCTAATCAAGATCGAAACATACTCCTAGATACCCCTAGATACCATCCAAGCTCATACCAATTACAATTAACCCCCATAAAAACACCATAACAACACTACCTTCACTTAAACAGAAATTTCTGCATTCTGCAGAATGTATGATTTTTTTAAAGATCTAATCAAGATCGAAACATACTCCTAGATACCCCTAGATACCATCCAAGCTCATACCAATTACAATTAACCCCCATAAAAACACCATAACAACACTAACTGTACTTCAACAGAAATTTCTTCATTGTGCTGAGTGTATGATTTTTTTAGAGATCTAATCAAGATTGAAACTTACTCCTAGATACCCCTAGATACCATCCAAGCTCATACCAATTACAATTAACCCCCATAAAAACACCATAACAACACTAACTGTACTTCAACAGAAATTTCTTCATTGTGCTGAGTGTATGATTTTTTTAGAGATCTAATCAAGATTGAAACTTACTCCTAGATACCCCTAGATACCATCCAAGCTCATACCAATTACAATTAACCCCCATAAAAACACCATAACAACACTAACTGTACTTCAACAGAAATTTCTTCATTGTGCTGAGTGTATGATTTTTTTAGAGATCTAATCAAGATTGAAACTTACTCCTAGATACCCCTAGATACCATCCAAGCTCATACCAATTACAATTAACCCCCATAAAAACACCATAACAACACTACCTTCACTTAAACAGAAATTTCTGCATTCTGCAGAATGTATGATTTTTTTAAAGATCTAATCAAGATCGAAACATACTCCTAGATACCCCTAGATACCATCCAAGCTCATACCAATTACAATTAACCCCCATAAAAACACCATAACAGCACTAACTGTACTTCAACAGAAATTTCTTCATTGTGCTGAGTGTATGATTTTTTTAGAGATCTAATCAAGATCGAAACATACTCCTAGATACCCCTAGATACCATCCAAGCTCATACCAATTACAATTAAACCCCATAAAAACACCATAACAACACTAACTGTACTTCAACAGAAATTTCTTCATTGTGCTGAGTGTATGATTTTTTTAGAGATCTAATCAAGATCGAAACATACTCCTAGATACCCCTAGATACCATCCAAGCTCATACCAATTACAATTAACCCCCATAAAAACACCATAACAACACTACCTTCACTTAAACAGAAATTTCTGCATTCTGCAGAATGTATGATTTTTTTAAAGATCTAATCAAGACAGAAACTTACTCCTAGATACCCCTAGATACCATCCAAGCTCATACCAATTACAATTAACCCCCATAAAAACACCATAACAACACTAACTGTACTTCAACAGAAATTTCTTCATTGTGCTGAGTGTATGATTTTTTTAGAGATCTAATCAAGACAGAAACTTACTCCTAGGTACCCCAAGATACCATCCAAGCTCATACCAATTACAATTAACCCCCATAAAAACACCATAACAACACTACCTTCACTTAAACAGAAATTTCTGCATTCTGCAGAATGTATGATTTTTTTAAAGATCTAATCTAGATCGAAACATACTCCTAGATACCCCTAGATACCATCCAAGCTCATACCAATTACAATTAACCCCCATAAAAACACCATAACAACACTACCTTCACTTAAACAGAAATTTCTGCATTCTGCAGAATGTATGATTTTTTTAAAGATCTAATCAAGATCGAAACATACTCCTAGATACCCCTAGATACCATCCAAGCTCATACCAATTACAATTAACCCCCATAAAAACACCATAACAACACTAACTGTACTTCAACAGAAATTTCTTCATTGTGCTGAGTGTATGATTTTTTTAGAGATCTAATCAAGATTGAAACTTACTCCTAGATACCCCTAGATACCATCCAAGCTCATACCAATTACAATTAACCCCCATAAAAACACCATAACAACACTACCTTCACTTAAACAGAAATTTCTGCATTCTGCAGAATGTATGATTTTTTTAAAGATCTAATCAAGATCGAAACATACTCCTAGATACCCCTAGATACCATCCAAGCTCATACCAATTACAATTAACCCCCATAAAAACACCATAACAACACTAACTGTACTTCAACAGAAATTTCTTCATTGTGCTGAGTGTATGATTTTTTTAGAGATCTAATCAAGATTGAAACTTACTCCTAGATACCCCTAGATACCATCCAAGCTCATACCAATTACAATTAACCCCCATAAAAACACCATAACAACACTAACTGTACTTCAACAGAAATTTCTTCATTGTGCTGAGTGTATGATTTTTTTAGAGATCTAATCAAGATTGAAACTTACTCCTAGATACCCCTAGATACCATCCAAGCTCATACCAATTACAATTAACCCCCATAAAAACACCATAACAACACTACCTTCACTTAAACAGAAATTTCTGCATTCTGCAGAATGTATGATTTTTTTAAAGATCTAATCAAGATCGAAACATACTCCTAGATACCCCTAGATACCATCCAAGCTCATACCAATTACAATTAACCCCCATAAAAACACCATAACAACACTAACTGTACTTCAACAGAAATTTCTTCATTGTGCTGAGTGTATGATTTTTTTAGAGATCTAATCAAGATCGAAACATACTCCTAGATACCCCTAGATACCATCCAAGCTCATACCAATTACAATTAACCCCCATAAAAACACCATAACAACACTACCTTCACTTAAACAGAAATTTCTGCATTCTGCAGAATGTATGATTTTTTTAAAGATCTAATCAAGACAGAAACTTACTCCTAGATACCCCTAGATACCATCCAAGCTCATACCAATTACAATTAACCCCCATAAAAACACCATAACAACACTAACTGTACTTCAACAGAAATTTCTTCATTGTGCTGAGTGTATGATTTTTTTAGAGATCTAATCAAGACAGAAACTTACTCCTAGGTACCCCAAGATACCATCCAAGCTCATACCAATTACAATTAACCCCCATAAAAACACCATAACAACACTACCTTCACTTAAACAGAAATTTCTGCATTCTGCAGAATGTATGATTTTTTTAAAGATCTAATCAAGATCGAAACATACTCCTAGATACCCCTAGATACCATCCAAGCTCATACCAATTACAATTAACCCCCATAAAAACACCATAACAACACTACCTTCACTTAAACAGAAATTTCTGCATTCTGCAGAATGTATGATTTTTTTTAAGATCTAATCAAGACAGAAACTTACTCCTAGGTACCCCTAGATACCATCCAAGCTCATACCAATTACAATTAACCCCCATAAAAACACCATAACAACACTAACTGTACTTCAACAGAAAGTTATTCATTGTGCAGAGTGTATGATTTTTTTAGAGATCTAATCAAGATTGAAACTTACTCCTAGATACCCCTAGATACCATCCAAGCTCATACCAATTACAATTAACCCCCATAAAAACACCATAAAAACACTAACTGTACTTCAACAGAAATTTCTTCATTGTGCAGAGTGTATTATTTTTTTAGAGATCTAATCAAGATCGAAACATACTCCTAGATACCCCTAGATACCATCTAAGCTCATACCAATTACAACTAACCCCCATAAAAACACCATAAAAACACTAACTTCACTTTAACAGAAATTTCTGCATTCTGCAGAGTGTATGATTTTTTTAGAGATCTAATCAAGATTGAAGCTTACTCCTAGATACCTCCAGATACCACCCAAGCTCATACCAATTACAATTAACCCCCCTAAAAACACCATAACAACACTACCTTCACTTAAACAGAAATTTCTGCATTCTGCAGAATGTATGATTTTTTTAAAGATCTAATCAAGATCGAAACATACTCCTAGATACCCCTAGATACCATCCAAGCTCATACCAATTACAATTAACCCCCATAAAAACACCATAACAACACTACCTTCACTTAAACAGAAATTTCTGCATTCTGCAGAATGTATGATTTTTTTAAAGATCTAATCAAGATCGAAACATACTCCTAGATACCCCTAGATACCATCCAAGCTCATACCAATTACAATTAACCCCCATAAAAACACCATAACAACACTAACTGTACTTCAACAGAAATTTCTTCATTGTGCTGAGTGTATGATTTTTTTAGAGATCTAATCAAGATTGAAACTTACTCCTAGATACCCCTAGATACCATCCAAGCTCATACCAATTACAATTAACCCCCATAAAAACACCATAACAACACTAACTGTACTTCAACAGAAATTTCTTCATTGTGCTGAGTGTATGATTTTTTTAGAGATCTAATCAAGATTGAAACTTACTCCTAGATACCCCTAGATACCATCCAAGCTCATACCAATTACAATTAACCCCCATAAAAACACCATAACAACACTAACTGTACTTCAACAGAAATTTCTTCATTGTGCTGAGTGTATGATTTTTTTAGAGATCTAATCAAGATTGAAACTTACTCCTAGATACCCCTAGATACCATCCAAGCTCATACCAATTACAATTAACCCCCATAAAAACACCATAACAACACTACCTTCACTTAAACAGAAATTTCTGCATTCTGCAGAATGTATGATTTTTTTAAAGATCTAATCAAGATCGAAACATACTCCTAGATACCCCTAGATACCATCCAAGCTCATACCAATTACAATTAACCCCCATAAAAACACCATAACAGCACTAACTGTACTTCAACAGAAATTTCTTCATTGTGCTGAGTGTATGATTTTTTTAGAGATCTAATCAAGATCGAAACATACTCCTAGATACCCCTAGATACCATCCAAGCTCATACCAATTACAATTAAACCCCATAAAAACACCATAACAACACTAACTGTACTTCAACAGAAATTTCTTCATTGTGCTGAGTGTATGATTTTTTTAGAGATCTAATCAAGATCGAAACATACTCCTAGATACCCCTAGATACCATCCAAGCTCATACCAATTACAATTAACCCCCATAAAAACACCATAACAACACTACCTTCACTTAAACAGAAATTTCTGCATTCTGCAGAATGTATGATTTTTTTAAAGATCTAATCAAGACAGAAACTTACTCCTAGATACCCCTAGATACCATCCAAGCTCATACCAATTACAATTAACCCCCATAAAAACACCATAACAACACTAACTGTACTTCAACAGAAATTTCTTCATTGTGCTGAGTGTATGATTTTTTTAGAGATCTAATCAAGACAGAAACTTACTCCTAGGTACCCCAAGATACCATCCAAGCTCATACCAATTACAATTAACCCCCATAAAAACACCATAACAACACTACCTTCACTTAAACAGAAATTTCTGCATTCTGCAGAATGTATGATTTTTTTAAAGATCTAATCTAGATCGAAACATACTCCTAGATACCCCTAGATACCATCCAAGCTCATACCAATTACAATTAACCCCCATAAAAACACCATAACAACACTACCTTCACTTAAACAGAAATTTCTGCATTCTGCAGAATGTATGATTTTTTTAAAGATCTAATCAAGATCGAAACATACTCCTAGATACCCCTAGATACCATCCAAGCTCATACCAATTACAATTAACCCCCATAAAAACACCATAACAACACTAACTGTACTTCAACAGAAATTTCTTCATTGTGCTGAGTGTATGATTTTTTTAGAGATCTAATCAAGATTGAAACTTACTCCTAGATACCCCTAGATACCATCCAAGCTCATACCAATTACAATTAACCCCCATAAAAACACCATAACAACACTACCTTCACTTAAACAGAAATTTCTGCATTCTGCAGAATGTATGATTTTTTTAAAGATCTAATCAAGATCGAAACATACTCCTAGATACCCCTAGATACCATCCAAGCTCATACCAATTACAATTAACCCCCATAAAAACACCATAACAACACTAACTGTACTTCAACAGAAATTTCTTCATTGTGCTGAGTGTATGATTTTTTTAGAGATCTAATCAAGATTGAAACTTACTCCTAGATACCCCTAGATACCATCCAAGCTCATACCAATTACAATTAACCCCCATAAAAACACCATAACAACACTAACTGTACTTCAACAGAAATTTCTTCATTGTGCTGAGTGTATGATTTTTTTAGAGATCTAATCAAGATTGAAACTTACTCCTAGATACCCCTAGATACCATCCAAGCTCATACCAATTACAATTAACCCCCATAAAAACACCATAACAACACTACCTTCACTTAAACAGAAATTTCTGCATTCTGCAGAATGTATGATTTTTTTAAAGATCTAATCAAGATCGAAACATACTCCTAGATACCCCTAGATACCATCCAAGCTCATACCAATTACAATTAACCCCCATAAAAACACCATAACAACACTAACTGTACTTCAACAGAAATTTCTTCATTGTGCTGAGTGTATGATTTTTTTAGAGATCTAATCAAGATCGAAACATACTCCTAGATACCCCTAGATACCATCCAAGCTCATACCAATTACAATTAAACCCTATAAAAACACCATAACAACACTAACTGTACTTCAACAGAAATTTCTTCATTGTGCAGAGTGTATGATTTTTTTAGAGATCTAATCAAGATCAAAACATACTCCTAGATACCCCTAGATACCATCCAAGCTCATACCAATTACAATTAACCCCCATAAAAACACCATAACAACACTAACTGTACTTCAACAGAAATTTCTTCATTGTGCAGAGTGTATGATTTTTTTAGAGATCTAATCAAGATTGAAACTTACTCCTAGATACCCCTAGATACCATCCAAGCTCATACCAATTACAATTAACCCCCATAAAAACACCATAACAACACTAACTGTACTTCAACAGAAATTTCTTCATTGTGCTGAGTGTATGATTTTTTTAGAGATCTAATCAAGATTGAAACTTACTCCTAGATACCCCTAGATACCATCCAAGCTCATACCAATTACAATTAACCCCCATAAAAACACCATAACAACACTAACTGTACTTCAACAGAAATTTCTTCATTGTGCTGAGTGTATGATTTTTTTAGAGATCTAATCAAGATTGAAACTTACTCCTAGATACCCCTAGATACCATCCAAGCTCATACCAATTACAATTAACCCCCATAAAAACACCATAAAAACACTAACTGTACTTCAACAGAAATTTCTTCATTGTGCAGAGTGTATTATTTTTTTAGAGATCTAATCAAGATCGAAACATACTCCTAGATACCCCTAGATACCATCTAAGCTCATACCAATTACAACTAACCCCCATAAAAACACCATAAAAACACTAACTTCACTTTAACAGAAATTTCTGCATTCTGCAGAGTGTATGATTTTTTTAGAGATCTAATCAAGATTGAAGCTTACTCCTAGATACCCCCAGATACCACCCAAGCTCATACCAATTACAATTAACCCCCCTAAAAACACCATAACAACACTACCTTCACTTAAACAGAAATTTCTGCATTCTGCAGAATGTATGATTTTTTTAAAGATCTAATCAAGACAGAAACTTACTCCTAGGTACCCCTAGATACCATCCAAGCTCATACCAATTACAATTAACCCCCATAAAAACACCATAACAACACTAACTGTACTTCAACAGAAATTTCTTCATTGTGCAGAGTGTATGATTTTTTTAGAGATCTAATCAAGATCGAAACTTACTCCTAGATACCCCTAGATACCATCCAAGCTCATACCAATTACAATTAACCCCCATAAAAACACCATAACAACACTAACTGTACTTCAACAGAAATTTCTTCATTGTGCTAAGTGTATGATTTTTTTAGAGATCTAATCAAGATTGAAACTTACTCCTAGATACCCCTAGATACCATCCAAGCTCATACCAATTACAATTAACCCCCATAAAAACACCATAACAACACTAACTGTACTTCAACAGAAATTTCTTCATTGTGCTGAGTGTATGATTTTTTTAGAGATCTAATCAAGATTGAAACTTACTCCTAGATACCCCTAGATACCATCCAAGCTCATACCAATTACAATTAACCCCCATAAAAACACCATAACAACCCTAACTGTACTTCAACAGAAATTTCTTCATTGTGCTGAGTGTATGATTTTTTTAGAGATCTAATCAAAATCGAAACTTACTCCTAGGTACCCCTAGATACAATCCAAGCTCATACCAATTACAATTAACCCCCATAAAACACCACAACAACATTACCTTCACGTAAACAGAAATCCCTGCATTCTGCAGAATGTATGATTTTTTTAAAGATCTAATCAAGACAGAAACTTACTCCTAGGTACCCCTAGATACCATCCAAGCTCATACCAATTACAATTAACCCCCATAAAAACACCATAACAACACTAACTGTACTTCAACAGAAATTTCTTCATTGTGCTGAGTGTATGATTTTTTTAGAGATCTAATCAAGATTGAAACTTACTCCTAGATACCCCTAGATACCATCCAAGCTCATACCAATTACAATTAACCCCCATAAAAACACCATAACAACACTACCTTCACTTAAACAGAAATTTCTGCATTCTGCAGAATGTATGATTTTTTTAAAGATCTAATCAAGATCGAAACATACTCCTAGATACCCCTAGATACCATCCAAGCTCATACCAATTACAATTAACCCCCATAAAAACACCATAACAACACTAACTGTACTTCAACAGAAAGTTATTCATTGTGCAGAGTTTATGATTTTCTTAGAGATCTAATCAAGATTGAAACTTACTCCTAGATACCCCTAGATACCATCCAAGCTCATACCAATTACAATTAACCCCCATAAAAACACCATAACAACACTACCTTCACTTAAACAGAAATTTCTGCATTCTGCAGAATGTATGATTTTTTTAAAGATCTAATCAAGATCGAAACATACTCCTAGATACCCCTAGATACCATCCAAGCTCATACCAATTACAATTAACCCCCATAAAAACACCATAACAACACTAACTGTACTTCAACAGAAATTTCTTCATTGTGCTGAGTGTATGATTTTTTTAGAGATCTAATCAAGATCGAAACATACTCCTAGATACCCCTAGATACCATCCAAGCTCATACCAATTACAATTAAACCCTATAAAAACACCATAACAACACTAACTGTACTTCAACAGAAATTTCTTCATTGTGCAGAGTGTATGATTTTTTTAGAGATCTAATCAAGATCGAAACATACTCCTAGATACCCCTAGATACCATCCAAGCTCATACCAATTACAATTAACCCCCATAAAAACACCATAACAACACTAACTGTACTTCAACAGAAATTTCTTCATTGTGCAGAGTGTATGATTTTTTTAGAGATCTAATCAAGATCGAAACTTACTCCTAGATACCCCTAGATACCATCCAAGCTCATACCAATTACAATTAACCCCCATAAAAACACCATAACAACACTAACTGTACTTCAACAGAAATTTCTTCATTGTGCTGAGTGTATGATTTTTTTAGAGATCTAATCAAGATTGAAACTTACTCCTAGATACCCCTAGATACCATCCAAGCTCATACCAATTACAATTAACCCCCATAAAAACACCATAACAACACTAACTGTACTTCAACAGAAATTTCTTCATTGTGCTGAGTGTATGATTTTTTTAGAGATCTAATCAAGATTGAAACTTACTCCTAGATACCCCTAGATACCATCCAAGCTCATACCAATTACAATTAACCCCCATAAAAACACCATAACAACACTACCTTCACTTAAACAGAAATTTCTGCATTCTGCAGAATGTATGATTTTTTTAAAGATCTAATCAAGATCGAAACATACTCCTAGATACCCCTAGATACCATCCAAGCTCATACCAATTACAATTAACCCCCATAAAAACACCATAACAACACTAACTGTACTTCAACAGAAATTTCTTCATTGTGCTGAGTGTATGATTTTTTTAGAGATCTAATCAAGATCGAAACATACTCCTAGATACCCCTAGATACCATCCAAGCTCATACCAATTACAATTAAACCCCATAAAAACACCATAACAACACTAACTGTACTTCAACAGAAATTTCTTCATTGTGCTGAGTGTATGATTTTTTTAGAGATCTAATCAAGATCGAAACATACTCCTAGATACCCCTAGATACCATCCAAGCTCATACCAATTACAATTAACCCCCATAAAAACACCATAACAACACTACCTTCACTTAAACAGAAATTTCTGCATTCTGCAGAATGTATGATTTTTTTAAAGATCTAATCAAGATCGAAACATACTCCTAGATACCCCTAGATACCATCCAAGCTCATACCAATTACAATTAACCCCCATAAAAACACCATAACAACACTAACTGTACTTCAACAGAAATTTCTTCATTGTGCTGAGTGTATGATTTTTTTAGAGATCTAATCAAGATCGAAACATACTCCTAGATACCCCTAGATACCATCCAAGCTCATACCAATTACAATTAAACCCCATAAAAACACCATAACAACACTACCTTCACTTAAACAGAAATTTCTGCATTCTGCAGAATGTATGATTTTTTTAAAGATCTAATCAAGATCGAAACATACTCCTAGATACCCCTAGATACCATCCAAGCTCATACCAATTACAATTAACCCCCATAAAAACACCATAACAACACTAACTGTACTTCAACAGAAATTTCTTCATTGTGCTGAGTGTATGATTTTTTTAGAGATCTAATCAAGATTGAAACTTACTCCTAGATACCCCTAGATACCATCCAAGCTCATACCAATTACAATTAACCCCCATAAAAACACCATAACAACACTACCTTCACTTAAACAGAAATTTCTGCATTCTGCAGAATGTATGATTTTTTTAAAGATCTAATCAAGATCGAAACATACTCCTAGATACCCCTAGATACCATCCAAGCTCATACCAATTACAATTAACCCCCATAAAAACACCATAACAACACTAACTGTACTTCAACAGAAATTTCTTCATTGTGCTGAGTGTATGATTTTTTTAGAGATCTAATCAAGATCGAAACATACTCCTAGATACCCCTAGATACCATCCAAGCTCATACCAATTACAATTAAACCCTATAAAAACACCATAACAACACTAACTGTACTTCAACAGAAATTTCTTCATTGTGCAGAGTGTATGATTTTTTTAGAGATCTAATCAAGATCAAAACATACTCCTAGATACCCCTAGATACCATCCAAGCTCATACCAATTACAATTAACCCCCATAAAAACACCATAACAACACTAACTGTACTTCAACAGAAATTTCTTCATTGTGCAGAGTGTATGATTTTTTTAGAGATCTAATCAAGATCGAAACTTACTCCTAGATACCCCTAGATACCATCCAAGCTCATACCAATTACAATTAACCCCCATAAAAACACCATAACAACACTAACTGTACTTCAACAGAAATTTCTTCATTGTGCTGAGTGTATGATTTTTTTAGAGATCTAATCAAGATTGAAACTTACTCCTAGATACCCCTAGATACCATCCAAGCTCATACCAATTACAATTAACCCCCATAAAAACACCATAACAACACTAACTGTACTTCAACAGAAATTTCTTCATTGTGCTGAGTGTATGATTTTTTTAGAGATCTAATCAAGATTGAAACTTACTCCTACATACCCCTAGATACCATCCAAGCTCATACCAATTACAATTAACCCCCATAAAAACACCATAAAAACACTAACTGTACTTCAACAGAAATTTCTTCATTGTGCAGAGTGTATTATTTTTTTAGAGATCTAATCAAGATCGAAACATACTCCTAGATACCCCTAGATACCATCTAAGCTCATACCAATTACAACTAACCCCCATAAAAACACCATAAAAACACTAACTTCACTTTAACAGAAATTTCTGCATTCTGCAGAGTGTATGATTTTTTTAGAGATCTAATCAAGATCGAAACATACTCCTAGATACCCCCAGATACCACCCAAGCTCATACCAATTACAATTAACCCCCCTAAAAACACCATAACAACACTAACTGTACTTCAACAGAAATTTCTTCATTGTGCTGAGTGTATGATTTTTTTAGAGATCTAATCAAGATCGAAACATACTCCTAGATACCCCTAGATACCATCCAAGCTCATACCAATTACAATTAACCCCCATAAAAACACCATAACAACACTACCTTCACTTAAACAGAAATTTCTGCATTCTGCAGAATGTATGATTTTTTTAAAGATCTAATCAAGATCGAAACATACTCCTAGATACCCCTAAATACCATCCAAGCTCATACCAATTACAATTAACCCCCATAAAAACACCATAACAACACTACCTTCACTTAAACAGAAATTTCTGCATTCTGCAGAATGTATGATTTTTTTAAAGATCTAATCAAGATCGAAACATACTCCTAGATACCCCTAGATACCATCCAAGCTCATACCAATTACAATTAACCCCCATAAAAACACCATAACAACACTAACTGTACTTCAGCAGAAATTTCTTCATTGTGCTGAGTGTATGATTTTTTTAGAGATCTAATCAAGATTGAAACTTACTCCTAGATACCCCTAGATACCATCCAAGCTCATACCAATTACAATTAACCCCCATAAAAACACCATAACAACACTAACTGTACTTCAACAGAAATTTCTTCATTGTGCTGAGTGTATGATTTTTTTAGAGATCTAATCAAGACAGAAACTTACTCCTAGGTACCCCAAGATACCATCCAAGCTCATACCAATTACAATTAACCCCCATAAAAACACCATAACAACACTACCTTCACTTAAACAGAAATTTCTGCATTCTGCAGAATGTATGATTTTTTTAAAGATCTAATCAAGATCGAAACATACTCCTAGATACCCCTAGATACCATCCAAGCTCATACCAATTACAATTAACCCCCATAAAAACACCATAACAACACTACCTTCACTTAAACAGAAATTTCTGCATTCTGCAGAATGTATGATTTTTTTAAAGATCTAATCAAGACAGAAACTTACTCCTAGGTACCCCTAGATACCATCCAAGCTCATACCAATTACAATTAACCCCCATAAAAACACCATAACAACACTAACTGTACTTCAACAGAAAGTTATTCATTGTGCAGAGTGTATGATTTTTTTAGAGATCTAATCAAGATTGAAACTTACTCCTAGATACCCCTAGATACCATCCAAGCTCATACCAATTACAATTAACCCCCATAAAAACACCATAAAAACACTAACTGTACTTCAACAGAAATTTCTTCATTGTGCAGAGTGTATTATTTTTTTAGAGATCTAATCAAGATCGAAACATACTCCTAGATACCCCTAGATACCATCTAAGCTCATACCAATTACAACTAACCCCCATAAAAACACCATAAAAACACTAACTTCACTTTAACAGAAATTTCTGCATTCTGCAGAGTGTATGATTTTTTTAGAGATCTAATCAAGATTGAAGCTTACTCCTAGATACCCCCAGATACCACCCAAGCTCATACCAATTACAATTAACCCCCCTAAAAACACCATAACAACACTACCTTCACTTAAACAGAAATTTCTTCATTGTGCTGAGTGTATGATTTTTTTAGAGATCTAATCAAGATTGAAACTTACTCCTAGATACCCCTAGATACCATCCAAGCTCATACCAATTACAATTAACCCCCATAAAAACACCATAACAACACTAACTGTACTTCAACAGAAATTTCTTCATTGTGCAGAGTGTATTATTTTTTTAGAGATCTAATCAAGATCGAAACATACTCCTAGATACCCCTAGATACCATCTAAGCTCATACCAATTACAACTAACCCCCATAAAAACACCATAAAAACACTAACTTCACTTTAACAGAAATTTCTGCATTCTGCAGAGTGTATGATTTTTTTAGAGATCTAATCAAGATTGAAGCTTACTCCTAGATACCCCCAGATACCACCCAAGCTCATACCAATTACAATTAACCCCCCTAAAAACACCATAACAACACTACCTTCACTTAAACAGAAATTTCTGCATTCTGCAGAATGTATGATTTTTTTAAAGATCTAATCAAGACAGAAACTTACTCCTAGGTACCCCTAGATACCATCCAAGCTCATACCAATTACAATTAACCCCCATAAAAACACCATAACAACACTAACTGTACTTCAACAGAAAGTTATTCATTGTGCAGAGTTTATGATTTTCTTAGAGATCTAATCAAGATTGAAACTTACTCCTAGATACCCCTAGATACCATCCAAGCTCATACCAATTACAATTAACCCCCATAAAAACACCATAACAACACTACCTTCACTTAAACAGAAATTTCTGCATTCTGCAGAATGTATGATTTTTTTAAAGATCTAATCAAGATCGAAACATACTCCTAGATACCCCTAGATACCATCCAAGCTCATACCAATTACAATTAACCCCCATAAAAACACCATAACAACACTACCTTCACTTAAACAGAAATTTCTGCATTCTGCAGAATGTATGATTTTTTTAAAGATCTAATCAAGATCGAAACATACTCCTAGATACCCCTAGATACCATCCAAGCTCATACCAATTACAATTAACCCCCATAAAAACACCATAACAACACTAACTGTACTTCAACAGAAATTTCTTCATTGTGCTGAGTGTATGATTTTTTTAGAGATCTAATCAAGATTGAAACTTACTCCTAGATACCCCTAGATACCATCCAAGCTCATACCAATTACAATTAACCCCCATAAAAACACCATAACAACACTAACTGTACTTCAACAGAAATTTCTTCATTGTGCTGAGTGTATGATTTTTTTAGAGATCTAATCAAGATTGAAACTTACTCCTAGATACCCCTAGATACCATCCAAGCTCATACCAATTACAATTAACCCCCATAAAAACACCATAACAACACTACCTTCACTTAAACAGAAATTTCTGCATTCTGCAGAATGTATGATTTTTTTAAAGATCTAATCAAGATCGAAACATACTCCTAGATACCCCTAGATACCATCCAAGCTCATACCAATTACAATTAACCCCCATAAAAACACCATAACAACACTAACTGTACTTCAACAGAAATTTCTGCATTCTGCAGAATGTATGATTTTTTTAAAGATCTAATCAAGATCGAAACATACTCCTAGATACCCCTAGATACCATCCAAGCTCATACCAATTACAATTAACCCCCATAAAAACACCATAACAACACTAACTGTACTTCAACAGAAATTTCTTCATTGTGCTGAGTGTATGATTTTTTTAGAGATCTAATCAAGATTGAAACTTACTCCTAGATACCCCTAGATACCATCCAAGCTCATACCAATTACAATTAACCCCCATAAAAACACCATAACAACACTAACTGTACTTCAACAGAAATTTCTTCATTGTGCTGAGTGTATGATTTTTTTAGAGATCTAATCAAGATTGAAACTTACTCCTAGATACCCCTAGATACCATCCAAGCTCATACCAATTACAATTAACCCCCATAAAAACACCATAACAACACTACCTTCACTTAAACAGAAATTTCTGCATTCTGCAGAATGTATGATTTTTTTAAAGATCTAATCAAGATCGAAACATACTCCTAGATACCCCTAAATACCATCCAAGCTCATACCAATTACAATTAACCCCCATAAAAACACCATAACAACACTACCTTCACTTAAACAGAAATTTCTGCATTCTGCAGAATGTATGATTTTTTTAAAGATCTAATCAAGATCGAAACATACTCCTAGATACCCCTAGATACCATCCAAGCTCATACCAATTACAATTAAACCCTATAAAAACACCATAACAACACTAACTGTACTTCAACAGAAATTTCTTCATTGTGCAGAGTGTATGATTTTTTTAGAGATCTAATCAAGATCAAAACATACTCCTAGATACCCCTAGATACCATCCAAGCTCATACCAATTACAATTAACCCCCATAAAAACACCATAACAACACTAACTGTACTTCAACAGAAATTTCTTCATTGTGCAGAGTGTATGATTTTTTTAGAGATCTAATCAAGATCGAAACTTACTCCTAGATACCCCTAGATACCATCCAAGCTCATACCAATTACAATTAACCCCCATAAAAACACCATAACAACACTAACTGTACTTCAACAGAAATTTCTTCATTGTGCTGAGTGTATGATTTTTTTAGAGATCTAATCAAGATTGAAACTTACTCCTAGATACCCCTAGATACCATCCAAGCTCATACCAATTACAATTAACCCCCATAAAAACACCATAACAACACTAACTGTACTTCAACAGAAATTTCTTCATTGTGCTGAGTGTATGATTTTTTTAGAGATCTAATCAAGATTGAAACTTACTCCTAGATACCCCTAGATACCATCCAAGCTCATACCAATTACAATTAACCCCCATAAAAACACCATAACAACACTAACTGTACTTCAACAGAAATTTCTTCATTGTGCTGAGTGTATGATTTTTTTAGAGATCTAATCAAGATTGAAACTTACTCCTAGATACCCCTAGATACCATCCAAGCTCATACCAATTACAATTAACCCCCATAAAAACACCATAAAAACACTAACTGTACTTCAACAGAAATTTCTTCATTGTGCAGAGTGTATTATTTTTTTAGAGATCTAATCAAGATCGAAACATACTCCTAGATACCCCTAGATACCATCTAAGCTCATACCAATTACAACTAACCCCCATAAAAACACCATAAAAACACTAACTTCACTTTAACAGAAATTTCTGCATTCTGCAGAGTGTATGATTTTTTTAGAGATCTAATCAAGATCGAAACATACTCCTAGATACCCCCAGATACCACCCAAGCTCATACCAATTACAATTAACCCCCCTAAAAACACCATAACAACACTAACTGTACTTCAACAGAAATTTCTTCATTGTGCTGAGTGTATGATTTTTTTAGAGATCTAATCAAGATCGAAACATACTCCTAGATACCCCTAGATACCATCCAAGCTCATACCAATTACAATTAACCCCCATAAAAACACCATAACAACACTACCTTCACTTAAACAGAAATTTCTGCATTCTGCAGAATGTATGATTTTTTTAAAGATCTAATCAAGATCGAAACATACTCCTAGATACCCCTAAATACCATCCAAGCTCATACCAATTACAATTAACCCCCATAAAAACACCATAACAACACTACCTTCACTTAAACAGAAATTTCTGCATTCTGCAGAATGTATGATTTTTTTAAAGATCTAATCAAGATCGAAACATACTCCTAGATACCCCTAGATACCATCCAAGCTCATACCAATTACAATTAACCCCCATAAAAACACCATAACAACACTAACTGTACTTCAACAGAAATTTCTTCATTGTGCTGAGTGTATGATTTTTTTAGAGATCTAATCAAGATTGAAACTTACTCCTAGATACCCCTAGATACCATCCAAGCTCATACCAATTACAATTAACCCCCATAAAAACACCATAACAACACTACCTTCACTTAAACAGAAATTTCTGCATTCTGCAGAATGTATGATTTTTTTAAAGATCTAATCAAGACAGAAACTTACTCCTAGATACCCCTAGATACCATCCAAGCTCATACCAATTACAATTAACCCCCATAAAAACACCATAACAACACTAACTGTACTTCAACAGAAATTTCTTCATTGTGCTGAGTGTATGATTTTTTTAGAGATCTAATCAAGACAGAAACTTACTCCTAGGTACCCCAAGATACCATCCAAGCTCATACCAATTACAATTAACCCCCATAAAAACACCATAACAACACTACCTTCACTTAAACAGAAATTTCTGCATTCTGCAGAATGTATGATTTTTTTAAAGATCTAATCAAGATCGAAACATACTCCTAGATACCCCTAGATACCATCCAAGCTCATACCAATTACAATTAACCCCCATAAAAACACCATAACAACACTACCTTCACTTAAACAGAAATTTCTGCATTCTGCAGAATGTATGATTTTTTTAAAGATCTAATCAAGACAGAAACTTACTCCTAGGTACCCCTAGATACCATCCAAGCTCATACCAATTACAATTAACCCCCATAAAAACACCATAACAACACTAACTGTACTTCAACAGAAAGTTATTCATTGTGCAGAGTGTATGATTTTTTTAGAGATCTAATCAAGATTGAAACTTACTCCTAGATACCCCTAGATACCATCCAAGCTCATACCAATTACAATTAACCCCCATAAAAACACCATAAAAACACTAACTGTACTTCAACAGAAATTTCTTCATTGTGCAGAGTGTATTATTTTTTTAGAGATCTAATCAAGATCGAAACATACTCCTAGATACCCCTAGATACCATCTAAGCTCATACCAATTACAACTAACCCCCATAAAAACACCATAAAAACACTAACTTCACTTTAACAGAAATTTCTGCATTCTGCAGAGTGTATGATTTTTTTAGAGATCTAATCAAGATTGAAGCTTACTCCTAGATACCCCCAGATACCACCCAAGCTCATACCAATTACAATTAACCCCCCTAAAAACACCATAACAACACTACCTTCACTTAAACAGAAATTTCTGCATTCTGCAGAATGTATGATTTTTTTAAAGATCTAATCAAGACAGAAACTTACTCCTAGGTACCCCTAGATACCATCCAAGCTCATACCAATTACAATTAACCCCCATAAAAACACCATAACAACACTAACTGTACTTCAACAGAAAGTTATTCATTGTGCAGAGTTTATGATTTTCTTAGAGATCTAATCAAGATTGAAACTTACTCCTAGATACCCCTAGATACCATCCAAGCTCATACCAATTACAATTAACCCCCATAAAAACACCATAACAACACTACCTTCACTTAAACAGAAATTTCTGCATTCTGCAGAATGTATGATTTTTTTAAAGATCTAATCAAGATCGAAACATACTCCTAGATACCCCTAGATACCATCCAAGCTCATACCAATTACAATTAACCCCCATAAAAACACCATAACAACACTAACTGTACTTCAACAGAAATTTCTTCATTGTGCTGAGTGTATGATTTTTTTAGAGATCTAATCAAGATTGAAACTTACTCCTAGATACCCCTAGATACCATCCAAGCTCATACCAATTACAATTAACCCCCATAAAAACACCATAACAACACTACCTTCACTTAAACAGAAATTTCTGCATTCTGCAGAATGTATGATTTTTTTAAAGATCTAATCAAGACAGAAACTTACTCCTAGATACCCCTAGATACCATCCAAGCTCATACCAATTACAATTAACCCCCATAAAAACACCATAACAACACTAACTGTACTTCAACAGAAATTTCTTCATTGTGCTGAGTGTATGATTTTTTTAGAGATCTAATCAAGACAGAAACTTACTCCTAGGTACCCCAAGATACCATCCAAGCTCATACCAATTACAATTAACCCCCATAAAAACACCATAACAACACTACCTTCACTTAAACAGAAATTTCTGCATTCTGCAGAATGTATGATTTTTTTAAAGATCTAATCAAGACAGAAACTTACTCCTAGGTACCCCTAGATACCATCCAAGCTCATACCAATTACAATTAACCCCCATAAAAACACCATAACAACACTAACTGTACTTCAACAGAAAGTTATTCATTGTGCAGAGTGTATGATTTTTTTAAAGATCTAATCAAGATTGAAACTTACTCCTAGATACCCCTAGATACCATCCAAGCTCATACCAATTACAATTAACCCCCATAAAAACACCATAAAAACACTAACTGTACTTCAACAGAAATTTCTTCATTGTGCAGAGTGTATTATTTTTTTAGAGATCTAATCAAGATCGAAACATACTCCTAGATACCCCTAGATACCATCTAAGCTCATACCAATTACAACTAACCCCCATAAAAACACCATAAAAACACTAACTTCACTTTAACAGAAATTTCTGCATTCTGCAGAGTGTATGATTTTTTTAGAGATCTAATCAAGATTGAAGCTTACTCCTAGATACCCTCAGATACCACCCAAGCTCATACCAATTACAATTAACCCCCCTAAAAACACCATAACAACACTACCTTCACTTAAACAGAAATTTCTGCATTCTGCAGAATGTATGATTTTTTTAAAGATCTAATCAAGACAGAAACTTACTCCTAGGTACCCCTAGATACCATCCAAGCTCATACCAATTACAATTAACCCCCATAAAAACACCATAACAACACTAACTGTACTTCAACAGAAAGTTATTCATTGTGCAGAGTTTATGATTTTCTTAGAGATCTAATCAAGATCGAAACATACTCCTAGATACCCCTAGATACCATCCAAGCTCATACCAATTACAATTAACCCCCATAAAAACACCATAACAACACTACCTTCACTTAAACAGAAATTTCTGCATTCTGCAGAATGTATGATTTTTTTAAAGATCTAATCAAGATCGAAACATACTCCTAGATACCCCTAGATACCATCCAAGCTCATACCAATTACAATTAACCCCCATAAAAACACCATAACAACACTAACTGTACTTCAACAGAAATTTCTTCATTGTGCTGAGTGTATGATTTTTTTAGAGATCTAATCAAGATTGAAACTTACTCCTAGATACCCCTAGATACCATCCAAGCTCATACCAATTACAATTAACCCCCATAAAAACACCATAACAACACTAACTGTACTTCAACAGAAATTTCTTCATTGTGCTGAGTGTATGATTTTTTTAGAGATCTAATCAAGATTGAAACTTACTCCTAGATACCCCTAGATACCATCCAAGCTCATACCAATTACAATTAACCCCCATAAAAACACCATAACAACACTAACTGTACTTCAACAGAAATTTCTTCATTGTGCTGAGTGTATGATTTTTTTAGAGATCTAATCAAGATTGAAACTTACTCCTAGATACCCCTAGATACCATCCAAGCTCATACCAATTACAATTAACCCCCATAAAAACACCATAACAACACTACCTTCACTTAAACAGAAATTTCTGCATTCTGCAGAATGTATGATTTTTTTAAAGATCTAATCAAGATCGAAACATACTCCTAGATACCCCTAGATACCATCCAAGCTCATACCAATTACAATTAACCCCCATAAAAACACCATAACAACACTAACTGTACTTCAACAGAAATTTCTTCATTGTGCTGAGTGTATGATTTTTTTAGAGATCTAATCAAGATTGAAACTTACTCCTAGATACCCCTAGATACCATCCAAGCTCATACCAATTACAATTAACCCCCATAAAAACACCATAAAAACACTAACTGTACTTCAACAGAAATTTCTTCATTGTGCAGAGTGTATTATTTTTTTAGAGATCTAATCAAGATCGAAACATACTCCTAGATACCCCTAGATACCATCTAAGCTCATACCAATTACAACTAACCCCCATAAAAACACCATAAAAACACTAACTTCACTTTAACAGAAATTTCTGCATTCTGCAGAGTGTATGATTTTTTTAGAGATCTAATCAAGATTGAAGCTTACTCCTAGATACCCCCAGATACCACCCAAGCTCATACCAATTACAATTAACCCCCCTAAAAACACCATAACAACACTACCTTCACTTAAACAGAAATTTCTGCATTCTGCAGAATGTATGATTTTTTTAAAGATCTAATCAAGACAGAAACTTACTCCTAGGTACCCCTAGATACCATCCAAGCTCATACCAATTACAATTAACCCCCATAAAAACACCATAACAACACTAACTGTACTTCAACAGAAAGTTATTCATTGTGCAGAGTTTATGATTTTCTTAGAGATCTAATCAAGATCGAAACATACTCCTAGATACCCCTAGATACCATCCAAGCTCATACCAATTACAATTAACCCCCATAAAAACACCATAACAACACTAACTGTACTTCAACAGAAATTTCTTCATTGTGCAGAGTGTATTATTTTTTTAGAGATCTAATCAAGATCGAAACATACTCCTAGATACCCCTAGATACCATCTAAGCTCATACCAATTACAACTAACCCCCATAAAAACACCATAAAAACACTAACTTCACTTTAACAGAAATTTCTGCATTCTGCAGAGTGTATGATTTTTTTAGAGATCTAATCAAGATTGAAGCTTACTCCTAGATACCCCCAGATACCACCCAAGCTCATACCAATTACAATTAACCCCCCTAAAAACACCATAACAACACTACCTTCACTTAAACAGAAATTTCTGCATTCTGCAGAATGTATGATTTTTTTAAAGATCTAATCAAGACAGAAACTTACTCCTAGGTACCCCTAGATACCATCCAAGCTCATACCAATTACAATTAACCCCCATAAAAACACCATAACAACACTAACTGTACTTCAACAGAAAGTTATTCATTGTGCAGAGTTTATGATTTTCTTAGAGATCTAATCAAGATCGAAACATACTCCTAGATACCCCTAGATACCATCCAAGCTCATACCAATTACAATTAACCCCCATAAAAACACCATAACAACACTAACTGTACTTCAACAGAAATTTCTTCATTGTGCAGAGTGTATGATTTTTTTAGAGATCTAATCAAGATCGAAACTTACTCCTAGATACCCCTAGATACCATCCAAGCTCATACCAATTACAATTAACCCCCATAAAAACACCATAACAACACTAACTGTACTTCAACAGAAATTTCTTCTTTGTGCAGAGTGTATGATTTTTTTAGAGATCTAATCAAGATCGAAACATACTCCTAGATACCCCTAGATACCATCCAAGCTCATACCAATTACAATTATCCCCCATAAAAACACCATAACTACACAAACTGTACTTCAACAGAAATTTCTTCATTGTGCAGAGTGTATGATTTTTTTAGAGATCTAATCAAGATCGAAACATACTCCTAGATACCCCTAGATACCATCCAAGCTCATACCTATTACAATTAACCCCCATAAAAACACCATAAAAACACTAACTGTACTTCAACAGAAATTTCTTCATTGTGCAGAGTGTATGATTTTTTTAAAGATCTAATCAAGACAGAAACTTACTCCTAGGTACCCCTAGATACCATCCAAGCTCATACCAATTACAATTAACCCCCATAAAAACACCATAACAACACTAACTGTACTTCAACAGAAAGTTATTCATTGTGCAGAGTTTATGATTTTCTTAGAGATCTAATCAAGATCGAAACATACTCCTAGATACCCCTAGATACCATCCAAGCTCATACCAATTACAATTAACCCCCATAAAAACACCATAACAACACTAACTGTACTTCAACAGAAATTTCTTCATTGTGCAGAGTGTATGATTTTTTTAGAGATCTAATCAAGATCGAAACTTACTCCTAGATACCCCTAGATACCATCCAAGCTCATACCAATTACAATTAACCCCCATAAAAACACCATAACAACACTAACTGTACTTCAACAGAAATTTCTTCTTTGTGCAGAGTGTATGATTTTTTTAGAGATCTAATCAAGATCGAAACATACTCCTAGATACCCCTAGATACCATCCAAGCTCATACCAATTACAATTATCCCCCATAAAAACACCATAACTACACAAACTGTACTTCAACAGAAATTTCTTCATTGTGCAGAGTGTATGATTTTTTTAGAGATCTAATCAAGATCGAAACATACTCCTAGATACCCCTAGATACCATCCAAGCTCATACCTATTACAATTAACCCCCATAAAAACACCATAAAAACACTAACTGTACTTCAACAGAAATTTCTTCATTGTGCAGAGTGTATGATTTTTTTAGAGATCTAATCAAGATCGAAACATACTCCTAGATACCCCTAGATACCATCCAAGCTCATACCAATTACAATTATCCCCCATAAAAACACCATAACTACACAAACTGTACTTCAACAGAAAGTTATTCATTGTGCAGAGTTTATGATTTTCTTAGAGATCTAATCAAGATCGAAACATACTCCTAGATACCCCTAGATACCATCCAAGCTCATACCAATTACAATTAACCCCCATAAAAACACCATAACAACACTAACTGTACTTCAACAGAAATTTCTTCATTGTGCAGAGTGTATGATTTTTTTAGAGATCTAATCAAGATCGAAACTTACTCCTAGATACCCCTAGATACCATCCAAGCTCATACCAATTACAATTAACCCCCATAAAAACACCATAACAACACTAACTGTACTTCAACAGAAATTTCTTCTTTGTGCAGAGTGTATGATTTTTTTAGAGATCTAATCAAGATCGAAACATACTCCTAGATACCCCTAGATACCATCCAAGCTCATACCAATTACAATTATCCCCCATAAAAACACCATAACTACACAAACTGTACTTCAACAGAAATTTCTTCATTGTGCAGAGTGTATGATTTTTTTAGAGATCTAATCAAGATCGAAACATACTCCTAGATACCCCTAGATACCATCCAAGCTCATACCTATTACAATTAACCCCCATAAAAACACCATAAAAACACTAACTGTACTTCAACAGAAATTTCTTCATTGTGCAGAGTGTATGATTTTTTTAGAGATCTAATCAAGATCGAAACATACTCCTAGATACCCCTAGATACCATCCAAGCTCATACCAATTACAATTATCCCCCATAAAAACACCATAACTACACAAACTGTACTTCAACAGAAATTTCTTCATTGTGCAGAGTGTATGATTTTTTTAGAGATCTAATCAAGATCGAAACATACTCCTAGATACCCCTAGATACCATCCAAGCTCATACCTATTACAATTAACCCCCATAAAAACACCATAAAAACACTAACTGTACTTCAACAGAAATTTCTTCATTGTGCAGAGTGTATGATTTTTTTAGACATATAATCAAGATTGAAACTTACTCCTAGATATCCCTAGATACCATCTTTTAGTTGGCTTATTTATAAAGTACTGAAAAAAAAGTATTTGAACTGTTTTGCTGAATGAATTATTATTTTTAGATATTGTAGAATACAAAAGAAAAAAACAAAGCTAGAATTATTTTTTTTTTTTATAAATTGTTTAACCAACTTGAAGGAAAAACATTAAAATTTCTTAAAAATGTAGAATTATCAAAAAAGTTATTTCTTTAAGGAAATTTTACTTAAAATTACTTTTATTAAACTGCTTGAGTTATTTTGTAAGGAAAAGTTTCTAAATCAACTTGCAAATCATGTAATTGTTAATTTTACTTTTTTGAGGTTTTTATGGGACCACGTGTAAAATTGAAATTTTATGTTGATTTCTCGTATTTTATAACAAAAATAGGACAAAAATGTGTTAAAACGAAATTCTAAAGTATTTTTTAATTACTACAAGAACTGAGTTGTCAACAAGTATTATTAATACCTTTTGAAACTCTTTTAAACTTTGGAGATCTGAACAGAATAATTAAAACTGTCAATTTTGTAAATTTTTAGCTTGATTTTCACGACTTAACGATTTTTTTTTATTTCTGATAAAAAATTAAGTAATTTTATTTAGTGCTTCTCGCAGTCTAAATATTAGAGAACATTTGTACTAAGTAGCAAACTTAAACAATTCAATACAAAGATTTATTTTATTCATTAAAAACTTTGCGTGCACAAAATAGCCCCACTTCAAGGTAATAAGTTTATAAACGAATTTAAAAGCAAAATATTTTAAAATGAAGGATAGTAAAAATATGCTTTTTTATTTATAAAAACGTAGCATAACTGAATTGGGATTTTTCTCTAAAACATTTTTTTTCATAAATAAAAGACAAAAAAGAGGTGTATTAAATTAATTTTAAAATTTCCAAGAGAAGCAGCGTCAGTATTTCTAAAAAAATAATAGCCAACCAGAATTTTTTGATGATTTATCAATTTTTATTTGCGATAAATATTTTATTTCTTTTACTTATTCTCTAGAAAATGTGGACAGGAAAGCGTTAAATAAAAAAAGTGACAGAGCAATAAATTTTGTACCTATGAAAATGCATTTTGACCTTTTTTACAACGTGAATTGTCTAAGTAAAATTATTTAAAAAACGTTAGTAATTGTTCTTCATAAAATTAAGAAGAATTTTTAATTCTTTTTTTCGGCGGAAGTTGTAGAAAACAAATTTTCTTAAATCTTTTTTATATGTACAAAACTGTTTATTTTTTCATAGATAATGGATTAATACTTACAGACTCTTCATTAATATGATTAGGATTAACACAACCCTTGGTATTAAATTTATTGAAGATTTGTTGAACAGTGTACAGGGACGGCACAGGAGAATTTGGGAATTCTTCATGAAATCGTTCTCGTGCTCCTCTTCCAGTTACTCCATTAATCATCAAGATAACGATAAACTTTCTTTGCTCAAACGTATAAACTGGTTTAAATGGCATTCCAAATGTATATTTTTTAGGCTTTACGAATAAAAGTATTCTCTAAGCTAAAAAAATACTGGTAATAGTTTCTGCATTTAATTGCTGCCAACAGTAGGCGGCATATTCTCTATTGGGAAATTGAAATGACCGTCTATTTTAAATTGGTACCAGTAGTTAATAAACAAAGCTCGCGAAAATCGAGACCTTTAAACATTAGTACCACGTTAAAAAGGAAAAAAAAAGAAAGTACTTCATGTAAAAAACTAATTATGCAGTTGGATGTACTCAATTCAGAAATCTATAAATAGAATAACATGACCTTGGAAGCAAATTATGATTAACTTGTAAAAAAATAGGGAAAAAAGGAAAATATTAGTAAACATTTTTTAAATATATTGTCTTTTGTCTATGACGAAGCATAATGTACATAATAATTTTATACTCGAATTTAAAAGCAAAAAACCTCTGCCAAGTTGTACCTTAAATATTTATTTGATGTGCAATTTTTTGGTATTCATTTTTTGAAAACATTGCTTCCTCATAGATATTACTACAAACATCACTAAGTTTTAATCAATAGCTCGCAAAAAAATATTAAATAGGCCAATTGATGCATTTTTGAATTGTCTACAAAACGAGCAAAAATTATTGTTCAGAAAATTTATATAAAACGCAAAAAAAACATTAAAAAATTAATTTTTTTAAAAATTTAAAATTTTTGAAACCTTGATAACTCGAAACAGGATTATACAGTAGAATGTTCGCAAATAGCTCATTTAATGTGTTTTTTAATTACCTACATAATAATGAAAATATATTTAAGCTTGTAATAAAGCATAGAAATGAAATTATTAGGAAACAAGATTTTCGATTTTTATGATGCTAATAACTTTGGATTAAATTGCATTAGAGGGTTCGCTAATAGCTGAATCGATGCGATTTGAAGAAATAAAACGAATAAAATACTTATCTTTTAACTTATTTTTAACAAAAAATATACAATTTTGCAAAAAAACGATTTTTTCTTAAATTTTTAAATGCGACAAAAAATAGTTAGAATCGGTTGATCGGGTTTAAACGTATAACGTAATTTGTTCCTTTGAGGGATCTTGTATAATTTCGTAAAAGAAATCGCAATCGATAATTTGAGGGTAAAATAATACTTTCTCTATGAGGAAGCAATATTTTAAAATGAAGGATAGTAAAAATATGCTTTTTTATTTATAAAAACGTAGCATAACTGAATTGGGATTTTTCTATAATACATTTTTTTTCATAAATAAAAGACAAAAAAGAGGTGTATTAAATTGATTTTAAAATTTCCAAGAGAAGCAGCGTCAGTATTGCTAAAAAAATAATAGCCAACCAGAATTTTTTGATGATTTATCAATTTTTATTTGGGATAAATATTTTATTTCTTTTACTTCTCTTGGTATTTTTTGAAAAAATATAATTATTTTAATTTATTAAAACAATATAACATTTTTATTTGTCTAAATTCTTAGCAATTTAGTTAAAGAAAATATTCCATAAACAAAAAATTATAATAAAACACTTTTTATTTGCATTGAATAACTAGGAATATTATGATATAAAAAAATATTTTTTTATTTTGTACAACAATTTGATATAAAATGATTATAAAGAATGTTTTTAACCAAATTCGTAACTAATTTACAAATAACAATAAACACTTTTTTAGAGGCAACCTGAAACACATAAAAATATTGACGTATCATTTCTGTAAGTTAAAAAAACATTTTTTAATTAACAAAAAAATACTTATAAAGTTAAATTGGAGGCACTAAAATGTATACTTTTTATTAATATCAATTGGTATCAAAATTACAATCGTAAATTGAAAGATTTTAAACCAGCTTTTCGCATGCAGATAGATGTTTCTTTTCGTCAAATTGAGAATCCGTTATATTATTTAATTAACCAATATTACTTTAAAAATAAATTAGAAATTCTCATCATATTTATTGGCAGAGAAATAAAAATTTTGAAAAATTATTTCTATTTTGTCGGTCAAAATCCTGTTTTCTTCTTTATTTAACATCATATGTTTTAAATCTGCAATTAAAAAAAGTAATTTAAATAATGTTGTCTTTGTTTAAAAATACTTTTTAAAATATTTTATTAAATAATAAGATTTCTGGTACCTTTTCAAAATTTTATTTGAGGAATTTTCTTTATTGACCTCAGGAATCACAGGCTGTCACATTAACCAATTTTTTAAAAATTTTAAACTCGACTTTTAAAAAAAAAGTCGATTTTAAATTTAATTGCTTCAATTTTAATTAATTTTCCATTCCAATTCACAAATAATTTAATCAGATTCAAAATGTCAACGAATCCATATTTCAATTTACACGAATTTCATTTGTACAGAATTTTTATAAATTTTAACTTTTATTGGTGAATATTTAAGTATATTTTAAGTATAATTCACTCATATTGTAATGAAAATTTAATTCAAGTTTCTTTTAAATTTACTTAGCCCAATACTTTAATTATTGTAAACTTTAATAAATACTAATTTTAATTTGTCAAAACATTCGTTAATAAACAGATAATCAACTTCAAATTAATTGAATTGCCAAATTTAATTCATTCAAATACTAATTATAAACAAATTTTAAAAGATCTAACTTTTAGCTTAAGTATTATAGGTTTAATCATCCTTAATTCAATTTATTTAAATTGCAAACGATTTAAATTCTAATTTATGAAGATCATAATTGTTTAGAATTTTTGTCAATGCTTATTTTTATTGATTAATTCATGCAAATTTTAATTAATGTTGATATAAATTCATTATAAGTTAAAACAAATCAAATAAATTTAAAAAATTGTGCTAATACAGATATGATCAAAATTTTTATGATCTACAAATTTTTAGTATAAAGATCGCAAACAAAGTAGTATAAAATTTTTATATCTTTAAGTCCTTATAATTTAAATAAATCCCAAACTTTAGGTAACTCATATTTCAATTCGTTCAAAGTTTTAAATTTAATGTAATTCAAATTTAAATGCATATTAATTATTTTCCACAATAATCCGTTTTCTTAATTCTTAAATTATTTCTAAAAGATTTCACTTTTTCGAAACTGTTTAATTTTTATCTTATAATTTATTATTATAACAAAATTTTGAAATTTTCCTCCTTTCACTTATGACACAATTTTTTTTATTTTATTTGTTTTAATATTTTAAGAATTGCTTTAATTTTCTTCTTTTTAAGCAAATTATTTAATATTATTTTACACAATGTTGTTTTTATATCATTCACAAAACTTTTTATTTCGTTGATTTTAATAATTATTTCCATATTATAAAAATTAATATGCTCATTTTTTTGTATATTTATTCAATTTGTTTTCACATCTTGTCTATTTTTGGCGATATTTTTTGTGAACTTACTAAATTCTATTATAAAATTGTTAGATTTTGTTTATTTTTCGTAATTTATTGTTGGAGCTTTTTTAAGTGTAATATTATAAAAACGTTTTTGGTTCAATTTGTCTAAACTTTTTTTATTTATACAGAATTTCTAAATTTCTTTTGTGAACTCTTTATTCATTTTTTAATTTTGTTTTTATTAATTCTAATTTTTTTGTAGATTCTAACCGAATTTTATTATTTGTTGTACTTTTTTACAGTTTGTTAGATTAAAGAAAAAAAGATTTTTCAATTTTCTTCCTATCTATTAAATTTTCTTGATGTTTCACTATTTGTTTAGTTCTTTCTTGCGTTTTAATTAATTCTTAAATTTTGCTCATCATTTTTCAATTTCTTAGCAACATTCTTTCTTTAAATTGTTTAGTTTTATCTTATGTAAAGTAAATCTTCTACTAAATATTCTTATTTTAACAATGTTCTTCTACTTTTCATAAAAAAATGTTCTTTTAATTTTTTTTTTTTTTTGTAATTTGTAAAATAATTCTCCAATTTTTGTAATTTTAAAAATTGTTTCTCTTTAGATCTCTTTAGTTTCTCTTTAATTATCTTCTTTTTTATTTTTTTTAATTTAAAAACAAATGTCCGTAAATAGTTTAAGTTTTTAAAAGGAGTTTCTACTTTTTTATTATACTTTAATGTCACCGTTTCATTATTGGCTTCTCTTTTTAATTTTTTTTTAATTTCTTTAATAATGTTCATGACATTTTTATTTAAAAGAATTTTATAATTTTTTTAATAGACTGGTTTCTTATCTTTTTCGTTCTTGCTTTTTGTTATAATTTATTCTTTTTTCGCTGCTTTTACCTAATTTTCCTAACTTTGATATCATATGAATTTGAAGTTATTTTTTTTTAAATTTTCTCATTTATTCGACATAATTTGTTCAATATAATTTATTTGTTTTTTATTTAACGTTTTATTCTTTTGTCAGCCCTACTTTTCCATTTGCTTAACAAAAACAGGCTTTGTGATCTCTGCATCCTTCAGTGAATTTTTCTGTTTGTGTGGTTGTAGAAATCTGAAAATAATAAAAAATATTAAACAATGTTTAAAAATGACAGTAATTGGAATTAACTGACCTTTATTATACTTCAGCGTAAACTTCTATTTTCTCCTATTTAATTGATAAAGTTTTCTTTTCATCCTCAAATAATTTAGCTGTAAAAGAAACAATCTTATTTAGGTATTTTCACTAAGTTCAATTTATAATTTTATTTAATAATTATTAATTAAACAATAAAATTAAGTTAAACAATAAAGTTATTAATAATCAATTAATTATCAATAAGTTAACATTCTCTTTATTTATGTCCTAAATTGGATTCAAACTTTCTCCGATTACAATATCAATAATAAAAAGATTTTACTTATTTATAACTAAATATTTAATTTTATGATTATAAGTAATACTTACATTTTAATAATCCTTTCATCTTTTTCAGTATTTACTTTTTTATTTATTTAAAACATTCTTTCCAATCGTTTATTATCCGGCAATAGTTTTGACATTTTGTCAACAAAGAAACATAACCTCTCAAAACCGGCAAACTGATTATTTTTATATTTAACTGATACTACTTTTACAATAAATCACTCTAATCACTTCAGCTTCTTCATTTTTATTATTTCACTTCAACTTTTTTTTAATAATAATTGATATTTTATACTTTTTTCACTTCGCAAATAAATATTACATTTCTGTTTCCTCACTTTCTTTGAGTCTACGTCTTTGGCTGTCACTAATGGCAGCTGCGCCGGAAACGATTGAGGCCAGTTTAGTCATGAGCATGCGCAAGCCCCTGTAAAATATATTTTTTATCTTCCCTGCTAGGAGGGTTGTATTTTACAGGAATATCTAATTTTGCATTGACTGGCATGGCAGTCCTCTTACTGTATTGTAGGTTTGAAAGTAGGGTCAATTCTAATTTTAATCAACTTAATCGAATTACAAAAAATAAGATTGACAGAAATATAATTTTCACTGTATTACAGATTTGTTAAGTTCATCAGGCTAGAAATTCATTGAAATCAAGGGTCCCAAAATAGATCACATAGGGGAGACTGGAGCTAAACCGGACGGATTTGGTCTTTTGCAAAAAAAACATAAAGACATATTTTTTGCCAAAGTGTAATATACCATTTTAAAGCTTGTTTCTTTAACTAAAAAATACAGTTGTTCTATTTTAAAAATAATAGATAGTTTTGTTGGTAAGTCGTTTTGAATATGACCAACTCGAAAACGAAAATCCCAAAAATGTTGGGGTTAAACCGGACAACCTATGGGGCTAAGTCGGACACTTCAAATTTAGCCAAGGTTGAAACTCAAATATGCATTCTTTCAATTTAAAAATTCAATA
Organism: Ganaspis brasiliensis; assembly: GCA_037103525.1. Classification (NCBI taxonomy): domain Eukaryota; kingdom Metazoa; phylum Arthropoda; class Insecta; order Hymenoptera; family Figitidae; genus Ganaspis; species Ganaspis brasiliensis. Next base: position 1,326,387 of record JAZKLR010000206.1, on the reverse strand, counting down.
AGAGTCTTTCCTGATACATATTTAACTCATTTAATACAAACTATATTATTTTCTTAGAAATATTATTGAAATTAATGACTGACAGAAATTGTATGAAAAATGTCAGTAACAAAAAATGTCAAAAAAGGCTAAAAAAGCTTTCTTTGTTTTCAGACTCATTATTTGGATCGATGCAAAACTTTTTTTAAGAAATTATATTATTAGTGGTTCACGGAAAATCACTGTCAGTTTTACGTCAACATTCAATATAGCAATTCTGATTCGTCCGGTTTTGCCCCACCCGGTCATCTCATAATAAAGGCGCAATATTTTTGTTCTTTTAAAAGTATTTGAAAAAACTTTTTTTTAACTTAATTCTATATATGCCTTAAGCTATAAAAAACAGTTAGCAAATAATAAATATACTTTATTTAAAGTGTCAAAAGCCCAAAAAGTATAAGAAAAAAAATTTTTACTTTTAGCGAAAAAACACGATTTTTCACACTTAGACGGCCACTATACTTTTATTAAAGTAATGAAATATCATTTAAACCTTATGACGTATATACTTCACATATCAATACGTTGACAGAGGTTTTAAACGGTGTGAAACACTTCGCAGATTTAGAGATATTTGACTTGTCCGGTTTAGCCCCAGTCTCCCCTACTTAAAAGAACTACATAAAATATTTAAAATCTATTTATTTACCTACTTAATATTTATTTATGTTGAAAAAAAAATTTTTAAATTAAAAAAGAATAACTTTTAAAGGAATATTTTTTTTTTTGATACTCTAAAATTGAAAAATTTTAAAAATGTTTTAAAATAACAAAATAGCGCTTTTTTTACTAAAAAAATTTGAATTGAAATTACTCTAAAACCTCACTGTCTTTTTGGTTACATTTTTTTTTGCAAATTGCCGTCATAGTAAAGATTATTTTTCATAATAATTTAATTTGTGACAAATTTTGGTTGTTCCTTTTTAAAAATTTAAAAAACAGTTTCTCTTGATATTTTTGACTAAGTATTTCTCTAAATTTCTCTAAAAAATTTCTCCAAGTTTCGTCGAAATTTGAATAAGGGCATGTGACGGATTATGAGGTCACTGTTATAACAAAAATTTTCCGTAACCTACGAATTCCTGGGATTTCTTAAAAATTTCCGGATCACTTTAAAAAAATTTTAATCTTTTTATAAGTCCAGTTTTTATATTTGATGTTCTAAATTACTAGCAATTTTTTGAATCATTAGATACCCTGACTTTAAAAAGATTTTTGTGAAAAATAGGGGACTTTTATAGGTAAAATAAGGGACGCCTATAAAGCCTGTATCTATGACTACTGGGAAGATTGTTAAATAAATAAATAATCTCGTAACCTTATAGTCGGTTTTCTTTAAAAAAGCACAAAAAAAACATAAAACACATATTCCAATTAGATCCACAACTTTGTCGAAATCAATTTTAGATATTTTTTATATAAAGAGATAAAATTCAAAGAACCTAAAGTTTTACACATTGGAATATTTTAAAATTATTTTTTTTTATTTATTTAAAAAGTCAAAATTCCTAGAGCTAATAAGTTTTAATTATAATTAATTATAGTAATATATTTATATACCCTAAATTATTAATGTTTTGCTTTCTTAAAGTTTTCCATTTTTATTTGAACACTAAAATAAATGTTAATTTGTAATTGTTTTATATCTACCCTTAGTTACTATACTTTGAATAATAAATATAATATTATTTAATATTTACTAGGCTTACCGCGATTAAATAATATAAGCTATGTGAAGAACGAAACTGAATGTGAATGTCAAGAAACACATGCTTTTTATATGAACAATTACGTCAAGAAGCTGACAATTATCTTTATGTAATAGAAATAAGAAAACTAATATTTTGTTAGACCTTGATTTATAAATTCTAAGAGATCAAACAGTTTAACCTTTGCGCTACGGAAGATCACCGTTAACCGAGTTATATAAATTTTGTAATATTAAATTAAAAAAGGATTTAGGACATTTTTTACCACATTAATATTTTTCCTTTGTTTACATATTAATATATTAATATATTATTATATTATATATTATAATAATATTATTATATACAGTTTATATATTAATATATTAATATTGTTCCTTTGTTCCTAAGTATTAAATTAAAACAACGTTTCAGCAGCTGCCGATGTTTTTATCAAGTTATAATAATAGAGCACAAAAAAAATTCTGAACTCAATTATTTGTTTTCTTTTTTTTTATCAAAATTCTGAAACAGTCATACCTCTATTTAAAAAGTGAACAAAAATAAAAAAAAGTTCTCTCATGTTGAGAGTTTTCTTTCAATTATGTTGGAACTTACTTAAATATCTACAGATCCTGTGTAAGATCAAGGTATATTTTTGTCGGAAAGTGTACTTTTACGTTTCAAATCACTCTACAGGTCTTAATTTTTGGACAAAAATGAACGTCTTTTTTTTCTCATATATAATTAAATTATTTATCAATCTCTCAGGCTAGTTTTTTGTACATTTATTTATTTAAGGGCATGTGATGGATTATGATGTCACTGGTATGGGAAAAATTTGTCCGTACACTAAGAAAATTGTATGGCTAAATATAACCAATTTTCAGTTAAAAATGACCTAATGAGGCAGTTATAATAGCACCTGCAAAGCCTGAGTTTATTTGCATGTAACCAAGTCAATTTTGTTATGAGTTTTTGTTGACAATTGTCAAGTTTCCTTGTTATAGTAGCTAACTGTCACTTGATTAAAAACACACTTGGTTACCTTGACCATTCGAAATGGTTAACTTTGATCAACTACAAGTTTGTCTTTAAAAATGCAAAGGTTGTTTACATTTTGTCACTCTCAACTTAATTGTGATAGCAGATATTATAATACTTAGAAATAAATAATTATTTATTTTCTTTTAACTATAAGGTAAAAGTATCGGTTGGAGAACGATGCCCTAATATGAAACGCTTTGCTACGGAATTCAGAATTTTGACATAGAAAATTTTTTATAATTAAATAAAAGAAAATGATAAAATATTATCAACATTGAAGAATTTAAAGACAGTTGCTTAATTTATTTTCATATATTTAGTTAACATTAAACAAGTTTTTTAATTCAAATTGATGTTTCATGTTCGATACATTGGGTTATGTTTCCGTTTGTCCGTATTATGAAACAGAGGCATCAACTGTTTCAAAATTGATACAGTTTACACCTATGTGCTTATCATGAAACGGGAGGGTGTATAAATGAGACTTTTAATTATCAGATTATTTAGAAAAATTTATTTTTTTTTAAACTAATAAATGTTGGGTTTGTGAAAGACATCAAAATGTAATAAATGAAATAAATATTATTCCTTTAACTCTGAATAACCAAAGGGTAATTCAGTGTTCCACAATAAGGACGGAACAACCGGTGTACATAAGGTGTAGAAATTGTTCCATAATACGTACATCCTGATCTCTATGATTTTTTACAGTTTTGTTTAATTATCAGAAATCTTTTTTTACCAAGTTCAAGATAAATCCCTTAAAATTTGTTCAAGTTATTTAATTTTTTACATTGCTACTTATGGTACGGTTAATTTTTGAACATATATTATAACCTATATAATTATTCTAGAGGTTTTCGTCTTTAAACGATCATTAAGTCGCTCCTTAATCTTTAAACAAGAGTCGACAGATTCATGACGATGGGACGCGCTCCCCAGGTCAGGAAAGAAGTCACTCGTTTAGTACCGTGTTCACCAGGTCTATGGAATTCATAGACGTTACCAGACGTTTGGTCCATTCCGGTGGCCAAACGCAATCAATTCGGCTAGCGTGAAGGTTGCTGTTCCATGGGTCAGCTGAACAACATCCTTGCATTAGAACAGGGTTAAAGAAATCTTTAAGGGCATGTGCTACGGAGTTAAATTTTTCCACTGAACTTCCATGCAAAGATTTAGTTCCGTAGCACATACCCTTAAGACGCGCAGCCATTGTTGCCATACCTGTGTTACAGTTTCGCGTTCGGATTATTTAATAATCTCAAAATTTGCCTTTGTCGTTCAATAGATTAATTAACTATTATTCAAGTCAACCGATACAATAAAAGAAAAATATAATTTACAATTTTGTGGATAGAGCTTTACATTTGTCAGATTCTTCTTTTCATAAAAACAATATCAGTAAAATCACCGATGTTCTTGTTAACAACGATTATTAATTGAAATTTATTTAAAAACATATTCGTATTCGTTGGAAAAAAATTTAATACTTAACGAACAACAATTAAAAAACTTCTAATTCCTGTATATATCAACGTGTTCCTAAAGTTTTGTTTCCTTTTAATAATAATTTTTGCAAAATTTCTAACATCTTAAAAGATTATAATATTTTGTCTATTTAAACAATTAACAAAAGTTTTAACTCCGTTATAAGACGAGGTAAATTTATAATAAATGTATTACATACACCCCGAACTTCAAGTCTGACAAAATTATACGTCGTTTCGACAATGCTGATCAATTTTATTTATTTGACGTTTCTTATATATTATACAAAAAAAAAAGAAGATTTCTTTGTCACAAATACTAAAAAAGTTGTTTTGACTCCTTATTATATGAAGCTTATGTGTAAATTCGAAGGTATGTTTGTATATATTTTTGTGTTTTAAAATTAATTTTTTGTCAAAGGAAATTTTGTTAATAAAATGTTTAATGTGTTATTTCTTAAATTGGTGTTTTTTGTGTTTAATAAAATGTCCTGAAGAGGATTGCGAATTTAGCCATCGAAACATCCTGATTATACATATAACTACCTTTCTATATCGAATAATTTCTCTTATTAAAATATTGGAAAGGATTTAACTTTTTTCTACAAAGAAAATTGTGTAAATCTTTGACGGTATATCACATAACATTATTTTCATTTTGATATATAAAATCCTGACACGGAAGTACGTGAACAAATTTACTATATATAATCTCTTAAAATTTTTATATAAAATGTGTGCCTTAAAACTGAAAACATTGCAGAATACAACATGTAAAAGAATGAGAGCCGGTTTGTTAGGTAATTATAATCAAGCAATGAGTCTTTGTGCGATGTAGGCATTCTAAAAATATAAACTGCAATCACTGTAATGATCAGACAAATCAGAACTGCATATAAAATCAAGGAGCTTTTTTTTAATTTTCTATTTTACATTTGTACTTCTTTAGAAGTACAATGTGCCTCAGAGCACATTGAGATTCAATGTCAAAAATGATGCTAAATTAATATTGACTCCGAAAATAATTTTTTTTTAATTGTTTTTAGATTCATATTAATTTAGTAAGATCCAAAATTTATAAATACTTAAAAACTTTTAAAAATCTATAAGGGCTATTCTATTTCAAACCGTTCCACTAGCAAAAGACTATTGCTTGAAAAGGATTTTTTAAATCGGTTTAATTTGATTAAAACTAAATTAAAAATAAAATATAATAGACGAATTTGAAAGAGAATATATCAAGCTTTAAAATAACACTAAACTTTTTTTAAAAAAATTTCAATTTCATGTAAAATTTTAGGTTTAAAAATTTTAAACATTAATATCTCAAAACACCCCCTCTTGGAATTCGATGTAACTTACACTAAAATATTGTTTAAAATTTCTATTTTTTACTATGTAAAGACTATAATGGACGTTTTACGAAATTTAGAAAAAAAAAATCCATTAAAAAACCAATTTACTTAATCTGACATTAATTTGAAGTCACGTAGTTTCTACCATTCTCATGGTAGAATTTGTTTGTTTTTCTTTGTTATATTAATATTTATATGTCAAATGAAATAAACTGATTTTTTATTAAAATTTATTTATATTTTCCTTGAATATCTCCGTTCGACTTGTTTGTGGCTTACGTGTCTTTTTCCCTTGTAGGGCAGAATAGTTTGGCTCTTTTTTATTTTTGTTAAAGAAAAGATGTATTGTACCTTGTCCTTTTAAAATGCTGATTTCTTACTCCTCTTTATAACTTAAAAGCCCAATTTCATTAGTGAGGAAAGATGATGGCAGCCCTCTGACGGCAAACGAAGGAAACAACGTCGCGGGATTATTCTGTTTCAAACCGTTCCATCTGTAAAGTGTCTACGTCAAGACAGTTTGTTTACATTGTGCAAGGTTTCAAGTAAAAGGTCATAAATTGCTGAAATTAAAAATTAATATTGGTAAGTTTTGAAAAATAAAGTGTGTTTAATCATATTAATAAGAGTAAGGTTATCCTATATAAAAAACGAGTACTGAAGGTAAGCGTTAAAAGTTAACGGAAACGCGTTAACAGTTAACGAAAAAGGATACTTTTATACCTGGTTCCTTGGTTAGAGGGAGAAGGTATTTGTTAAAAGATTACGGAAAAGGAAACTCTCAGCTCATTATACAAATTACCTTGAAATTTTAATTTTATTTCTTAATACAAACAATAGACTACCTGCAGGGTGTCATTATCGTTCGATCAAACCCTTGTATAATGACGGTTAATGGCTTTAGGAAAATAGAACAATTTTTAAGTTTTAACGAAAAGAGAGATAAATATATTAGTGCGTGGTATAGAAGTGCATGGTGGTGAAAGTTATTAATAAATAGAACTTGAGTGTGTATAATGTGGAAGTGAATAATGCTTGTGAAGACACTCACGAAATTCAGGTTACCGAAAATCACATTTGTTTCAATAAATTACGAATTATTATTTTTTAATTTAAATAGTTCGGTAACCTGAGTTTATTTAAAATGTTTTTTTAAAAACATGCGAGAAGAGCAGTGAGACGCAAGAGCGAAATGCCTGGTCGAAATTCCGAATTACACGGCGAGTTGATAGCTCGACCTTGAGAAAATTACAAGTCCACAAAATCGCGGTATAGTCTATAAAACGAGGGAATCGGATTTCCCTTTCCACCAACGTATTGTCCAATCACCGCGCGCTTCTCCGTCATTTCGCTATCCGCCAATCCGCGAGAGGCAGCCCCACACCGCGGCCTCTCCCGCGACTATAAAGGTAAGCGACCGCGCTTTACCGTCACTTCGATCAGAGCAGTCTCACTGCTAAGATCTCCTCTCTTAAGAGTGGTCATACCACTAAGGGAACATCCGTGCGACCGGCACGACTCGACGACGCCACTAAGAGTCAACGGACGGACTCTTCGACGGTGGTACACGAAGACGAGGCTCCAGCCTACGGACCGGCTTTCGCATAAGCCGATCACGACCACGCTTTCGAGTGGTATTCGCTCCACATTGGAAGCTCTCAGCATCCACTTTTCGGCGCATTTTGACGTCGTAAAGATAGAAGAACAGATCGGAGGACCGCATCGACTTTTTTTAAATAAATAAAGTTTTATATCCTTTCTTTCCCTTCCTTCATCGTTGCTATTTTAAATATCGATTATTTTAACATTTTTTTTAAATGAATTAAATAAATTAAAGAAATCTCGTAGTTTCTCTACAGAGACTAGTAGGAAAGCAGCAAAGCTGCTAAGATACAGACGAGCGAAGCTCGTAAAATTTTAAATAGTTTTCGAAAAACATATAAAGAAAACGATCGTACGATTATTCTATTTTTTTTTATTATTATTTAATTTTCTAATTTTGTTTATCTTTCCTTCCTTTTGACGTCACCGCGTTTAAATTTTAGATTTGAGCTAACTTTTTTTTTAATTCGCGATATCGGACGTTCTTTTATTGAATTTAAAATTACCCTTTTTTTAATTCACGTCGCGTTTATCGACACCCGCGCGATTATACTAATGTCATATCGATTTAATAATCGAGAGCGATAATTTTTGTTATTTTCAAAAGTAAATTGAAATCGTATATTTCACGTGCGAACAAACATATTTAGCGAAACTCGTTGTTACGATCGAAATTCGTAGTATTTAATTTTTATTTCTATTTGCGTCTTTATTTATTGTTGAAAAATCATATTTATTTAATTTAAGTACACATTTCAACAAACCTTTATGCAAGCGTGTCATAAGATTTTAATGATAAATGTCGTCAATAATTGCAGTTTCTTGCAATTCTGATTTTGTTAAGAAATCAAAACCTTTCTTTAAAAGGAAACTTAAAGAATTTTAAACAAATTTACTAAGTAAAAGAGTTACTTTTAAAACTCAAGAAATTATGAAATGCTCGATTGAATCCAGAGACAAAGGGGAGGACATTCAAATTAAACACTTTTGATCTAAATCTCTTTCAAAAGTGCAAATTAAGATATCAATGTGGTAATACACCATGTTTGATTTGCAGAAAGTAAGAAAAAAAAACCCATTTAGTTGCATCAGGTGCTCTAAATAATTTCTGCAACATGTACAGAATTCGGTCAATGATGACCGAGATTCACTAATTTGTAAGAAAATCCCTACCCGAATCTGGTCAATAAAAACAGCACACAGAGAATACTCTGGGCCATTTTTAACAAAGTTCTTCTTGAATCTACATTTGTGCGGTCCGTCGAGGCGGGGTTTTGAAACTGTTATTGTGCCCGTGGCCCGCGACGTTAATCAAAGCCACAAAAATCGGATAGGTTTATTTTTGATATTTTTATTGAATTGAAAGAAAGAGAAATAATAAAGAGAATATATAATATTGAAAATGAATAGAACATAAAAGTAATGAATAAGTGAAAAGAATAAGTGAAAAGAATAATGAAAAGATAAATCAGTTTTAAGAAATAACTTCGACGAATCGCGAGTGTAAGAAATATAAGAAAAAAGGCAAAGCCAGAATTGAAAAAAAGAGAAATAATACTACAAGAGAGAAATAAATAGAAAAGGAATTTGCTAACGTTTGCAAATTGGTAAGAGTTTTGAAATCTTCATTAAAGCAACACTCTCACAAACACACACATACATATTATATAATCTTCGAACATCTATTGTTATTTAATACACAAACTCTATTGATAAAGAAAATTATTTAAATTGTAATAACCAATGACTTTTAATAACATGTGTTAAATATAGCTAAATAACTCATGTATTATGTCAAATTTATTGTTGTTTAATCGGTACCTATAGTCAAAAGTTTCCTCAGAATACAATTAATTTTGAATTATTGAATTAATAATAATTTAGGAAATAGCCCATTACCTTTATGAAACGCGAAGAGCGTAAATCGTTTATCGTTAGGATGTTCTTTTAGGAATCTAGTATCTAAATATACTAAAATATTGTTTATTAGAAACATTATATAATAAATCAATTTCTTTTTTTATTAAATTCATTTATTATATCTAACACTCGTTAATTACACATCAATATTAACTTTTTTTGATACACTTGTAATAGAATTTAAGTTTCTTTGAATAAATTCTTATGTTATTTTTAAAATGTAATACGTTGTAGTTATCCCTGACGAATTAACCTCTCTTTTATTTAATAAGAACCTTGGTCTGGCGAGCAAGTTCCGGCAGTCGTTTTTCTACAGTGGAGAATTTCGGGTCTCGAACTTCTAGTTCGTCACATGCTAATTATTAGGAATTTTTATTAAGTGTTTATAATAGAAATGTGTTTAATGTGAAAGTTTATAGTATTAATATGCTTATTGTTTATTAAAAGTTTGTGTTAAATAGTTTTTAATACGGTGAACAAAAAGTGTTTATTAAAGAAATGAACTGTAAGTGATAAATAATAAATTATAAAGTGACTCTAATAGTAAATATACAGTAAAAATTAAATGTAAAAAGTGACAGTATAGTAATTAATATGAAAGTTTGCAAAATGTGTTGACTAAAGTAACAATATTTAGAACGTGTTTAAATTTTTTATTTCCTTCTTATTTTCAATAAAGTTAGTGTTATGAAATGCTAAAAGTGTCCATAAAATGGGATTGTGAATTCATTAAACAAGTGATTGATAACTGGTTAATAAATAAATTAATTGTAAATGTTTAATAAATAATAAAGTGATTATAATGTTTCTAAAGAGTCGTTACAGTGTAAAAGAAGTGTTAATAATATAATTATATAAAAAAGATGAGATAAATATATGAGACAAAAACATGAGACAATGAGAGAAATGAGGTAAAAATATAAGATAATAACATAAGACAATGTGATCAGATAAACATGTGAACCAATGAGAGAGATCTGGTAAAGAGATGAGATAATGAGATTAGATAATGAGATAAGATAAATAGATATGAGATAAACATATAAGATACAGAAACAAAAAAAAATTTAAGACTTGAAATGTAAAGATCCTTTGATGACATGTAGAATGAAGAGGTGATTATGGAGTTAGATCGTGAGAAATAAAAAATAAGATTCATTTTTTGGTAATTTTTTTTTTTTGAAAGTTGTTTTTAAAAAATGAGTTCTCAGTTAAAGAAGAGATAAAGATTAGGATATTCGTAATTGGGAAATGCTAAATGACAATCACATGTATAAGTTTCAGGAATTATTGGAACTTTTATAAGGTGGTAGTTTCCAAAAACAAATTGCAGGATATTTAGAAATGTTAGATGAAATAAAAGCAATTAATAAGAATAACTCACATATTCAAATATTGTTTAGTGGAAATCGACTTTTTGTTTATGATAGTCTTAATGACGGTTGTTTAAATGAAGATCAAAGAGAATATTTATGCAGGTTATATCCATTTAAACCTAATGTAGTTTTTTTAAGAGTACTACAACAACCAAGTTTTGTTGATTGTGGTGTATACGCCCATTGCGTTAGCTGTTTCTTTATATTTTACTATTAAACCTGAAAATACTGTATACAGTCATGCTTTAATGACAACTCAAATGTATATGATGTTTGAGAACAATGTGTCATCTCATTTTCGGGTAATTTTACAAAATTGTATAAACTTAGAATTGTCAATATCGAATAAATAAAAAACAATAATTTACATGTGAGGAATATAAAAGATGCGATACAGTAGAGGAAATTAGGTTATCAAACTAATGATGGCTTTACAGAAATGAAAGGAGATAGTAGTAGTCCTTCATTACATACAAAAATAGAACAGAAAAAAGTTGTGAATATTCCTGACTAAGAAACTAAAAAAAGCAGTACCAAATATGAAAAAATGTATTGTAAAATACCTAAATACTATACTTACGTATATTGATGCGATAATTACGAAAATAGTCAAGAAAATGAGAATTAGCACATTTTCAGAGAAAAAACTATTAAAATTAATAATTATGAGGTTTTTATGGGTTTTTCATCACTTATTATTCTATTTGACTTATTCTCATTCTTAGAATAAAGAATGAAATCCATTTATTTTCGGTAATCATTAAATTTATTTAAAGAAAAGGCAAAGTTCTTTAATTTATATTATTTATAGCATTTAAAATTCATTTTTAATTTAAGAAAACGTGTTTTCGTTCAAAAGAAATTTGTTAAAATAGATTATTTTAAATTTAAACTAGTTAGCTTAAACGAATGGAAGAAACTGTATGTCTAAATACTTTAGAAATTTTTATTTTTATACAAATAATGTGAAGATATGGTATAAAATTAATAGCAGCAGCTTTTCATTATCTATAAGATTTTAGATTACATTTTTTTAACACAAAATCATTTTTTTTTTTTTTGATTAAGTAAAAAAGACGAATTTTTCATATAACCGGTTTTTCATTGTAACTCTCAAAATTAAATGTTTATAAAAAATTCGTAACATTTAATTTAGAGATGATGAGAAGAGAACTCAACCACAGGGCCTTCTTCAATCTTTTTGAGAAGCATACGTCATCAATTAAATTTTTTTTATTTTTGTTCAATAATTTAAAAAATATCCATGTATTGTTTCTCCAGATGTTCTGAGCACTTACTTTCGTCCAAAAAGATCAAACAATGTGACATGTGTTCTAAAATAACATGAACTTATAAAGTTTTTGAGATACAGAAATGTATTTATGACATGAGCAAAGCAAATGAATCTTCTGATATCTCAAACAATTTAAAATTTCAGGTTATTTGAGAACACATGTTACATTTTTTAAACTTTCTGGATGAAGGTGGACTAGTAGTAGAGTTCTATTATCAGCATCTTTGAAATACAAGTTACAAATTTTTTATAAACATTTAACTTTAGGTGTTATAATGTATTAATTAAAAAATGATTTGGTGTTCGAATAAAAATGTAATTGAAAATCTTAAAAATAATTAAAATCTTTTACTTTTAATTTAACACCATAACTTCACATTATTTGGATTAAAAAAACCTTATTCAAAATAGTTAGGCTTTCAGTGTCTTCTATTTATTTAAGCTAACTAGTTGAAATTAAAAATAATGTATTTTAACAAATTTCTTTTGAATGGAAACACGCTTTATTAAATTAAAAATGAATTTTGAATGCTATAAACAATATAAATTAAAGCTCTTTGCCTTTTCTTTAAATAAATTTAATGATTACCGAAAATAAATGTATTTCATTCTTTATTCTAAGAATGAGAATAAGTCAAATAGAATAATAAGTAATGAAAAACCCATGAAAACCTCATAATTATTAATTTTAATGGTTTTTGCTCTGAAAATGTGCTAATTCTTATTTTCTTGACTATTTTCGTAATTATCGCATCAATATACGTAAGTATAGTATTTATTTTTTATAAACTAAGACTTTTGTTTTAAATATTTAAATTTTTTTTTATATTTATTGTGATAAATGTAAAAAAACTTAATTGTTTAGGGTTTTTTATTGTTCTTATCATAAACATTCCCCAGCCGCCAATTTTTTCTATTAATTTCGTATTCAGCTCACCGAAATACGTAATTCCACGCATTTTTAAGAAGATTGATGCTGTGGTGATTTTGGCACTTTACTTTTTACAAAAATGAAAATATTTTTACGCCCATCATGAGATGGGCTTCTCCGTCGTGCGCTTCTCTAAGCGCACTACGGACGTGGAGAGTCGTTATCACAGTTTTAAACTGGAGATGATGGCGATTGTCTACGCCCTGAGGCGTTTCCGAGTCTATTTACAGGGATTGAAATTTAAGATAGTAACGGATTGTAATTTGCTCACATTGGCTCTTCACAAAAAAATATATTAATCTGCGAATTTCGAGGTGGGTTTTAGAGTTGCAAAACTATGATTACGTAACTGAACATCGGTCGGGAAGTCAGATGACTCACGTTGATGGCCTCAGTCGATGTAGTTGGGTCGGTGTGATAGAGGATAATTCGTTCGATACAAATTTGATGATTGCACAAAATAAAGACGAAAAAATTGTAGAAATACGGGACAAAATTGAAAAGGCTGAAGATAAATGTTTTGAGTTGCGAAATGGAATTGTATATTGTAAATTAGATAAAGGCGACACTCTTTTATTTTATGTACCCTCTGTAATGGAGAAAAATGTTTTGTACAGATATCATGACGAGTTAGGTCATCAGGGCATTGCGAAGGTATAAGATACATTGCGTACTAGTTTCTGGTTTCCAGAGATGAAAAAAAAATCGTAAAGTATGTACAACGTTGTTGCAAGTGTACAGCTCTCACACCAATATCGTGAAAAGGCGAAGGACTGTGTCGACCAATACCTAAAAATAATAAGCCATTTAAGTGTTTTCATGCGGACCACATTGACATATTTGATGCTAGGGTAAAAGCAAAAAAACACATTTTAGTTGTTGTCGACGCGTTTACGAAATTTGTTAAACTATATCCAACTAAAACGACGGCTTCTTCTGAAACAATAACTGCGTTAAAAAATTGTTTTATAAATTATAGCAAGCCTAGAATGTTAGTGACAGATAGAGGAACAGCGTTCACATCGCAAGAATTTCAAAATTTTATTACGGAAAATGACGTTGTTCACCAAAAAGTGGCTACTGCCTCCCCACAAGCGAACGGTCAAGTAGAAATTATAAATAAAGTTCTTGCGCCGATGTTAGGGAAACTTGCAGATCACGAAAATGGGTTGACGTGGACAAAAGTAGTGACAGAGGTCGAATTCGCTTTGAATAATGGTGCACATAAGTCGACGAGAGAGACTCCGAGCAATTTGTTATTTGGAGTGAGGCAAAGGGGTAAAGTAAACGACTATGTAAAAGAGTTCATGGATTCTGAAGTAAATTGCAAAAAGCGGAATTTGACTAAACTGCGTGAATAAGCGTCCGAAAATCTGCAAGTGGCTCAGGACATTTATGTAAAGAACGTGAATAGGAAACGAAGAGACGCGAAATAGTATCAAGAAGGTGATTTTGTTATGGTCTAAAATTTTTATTCGACCACAGGCGTCTCTCCAAAGCTCATTCCGCGTTTTAAAGGGCCATATGTCGTCACGAAAGCGCTGCGAAATCAAAGATTTGTGTTGGCTGATATACCGGGTTTTAGAGTAACGCAAAGAAAGTATGAAGGTGTGTGGGAACCACGAAATATGCGTCAGTGGATGACCAACGACAATTAAATTTTGTGCATGATTGTTTATGTAAATATGACTTTGTTTAAATTATAAATGTGTAAAAGAAAAAAAATTGTTGACGACTCCGAGGACGGTGAAAAATCAGGAAAGGACAAACTGTAGAGGTTTTGATTGTCGGTCAACTAAAGTCATATGATTATAATAAGACGAATACGGAAAAGTCCGATAATGAACGACTGATAGCGGGGACAATTAGGAGAAAAGAGGTGACGAAAGACAGTGCGTAGTCTGTTGTCCTTGTTTGTACATCGAATAAACTTATAGACTAATATATGTAAATTTTGTGGAGTGACTTAAATAAATCTATGTGCCAGACTGTAAAATAGTGTTGTTTTATTTAATGATTTTACCTTATAGAATTTCATTACACTTGTTTGTATGTTAGAAATTGAATTATGTGTTTATAAAAAAACAAAATAATAAATGTCATGTTTCAAAAATCGAAAAACGTTTATTCCCCGAAAGTGTAGTTTTGTTCATTGGAATATTAAACATATTTTTTTAAGGGCAGGAATAACAACTTTTTTGAAAGTAAGAAATTAAATAATTAGTTTTTAAGATGCAAAAATAATTATTTACGTATTTTGAAGAACGAAAAAAGTTAAATACGGCTCAGTTAAATTTTGTAAATTAGTATGCCCGATAAATTTTTACTTAGAGAAGGACAAAAGAATGGTTTGTATGTAGAAAATTAAATTATATTTTTCTAAAAGCCAAAAATAATTAATTATGGATGTTGAAAACGACAAACATTAGATACCAGACCAAAAAATTTTGTGAATTAAATTTTTTTTTAAATTTTCACTGTCGGAAAGACAATGAAAATGTTGGAATGCATTAAATTGAAGAATGTGCTTTTAATATAAAAAAATAGTTAATTCGTTATTTTTTTTTAATTAAAAAGAATTAATTACTGTCAAGAATAATTTTTCAGATTAAAATGGGAGATATTTTTCTTAGAGAAAAATAAGAAGTTTGTTTATATGTAAGGATATAAATTATGTATTTGTAGGAGACAAAAACTATTATTTTGTAACTTTTTAAAATGACTAAAATTAGATACAAGGCCAATAATTTTGTAATTTAGAATTTTTAGATAAGTTTTTACTATTAGAAAGATTAAGAAAATGTAGTTATGTATTAAATTTAAACATGTGCTTTTAGTATCCAGAGATGATTAATAAAGTTATCTTTAAAATAAAAACAGTTTATTACTGTCCAGCATAATTTTGCAAAATTGGAATTTTTAATAGTTTTACTTAGAGAAGAATAAGAAACTTATTTCTATGTTTGAAGTTCAAAAATGTTTTTCTTAGACAAAAGTGAATAAGTTTTTTTTTAATAACGAAAAAATTCATTACTGAGCAGCATAATTTTGTAAATTAGATTTCAAAATAAAACTTGACTTAGAATGGCGTAAGGTGTTTTGTATGTGAGAAATTTTATGAGAAAGTAGAAATTTTAAAAATTGGAATAGTAAATAAATTTTTACGTAAAGAATAATGGAAAAATTATTTTTTTACAATAAAAGTTAAATTTTGTTTGTTATTGGTCAGAGAATAATTGTAAAGTGTTTAAATTACCAAAAACTCTTTTGTACCTGTGTACTCCTTTGTGTGGTATCTTCATGAAATCAATTTTTATTTAGAAACTACTGATTCCTTTTAGTTTTTGAGATGCTGCTCTGGTGGTTTCGCCTTTTGATAATTGATTAATTGTTATTCAAGGCAGCTGACCAATCAAACATCTTGTGACCTTTCTTTTTTGTAGTTTTTCTGCAGAATAATTAAACAATATTAATTGCGTATTATTAACATTATCATTATTTACATTAATCTTTAATGATATTTTTTTATTTTTAAAAATATGTTCTGTGATTTTGAAATATTACTACCAAGTATTATAACTTTTCACAAAGGTGCACATAGGATCCAAAGGTAATATTATCATGATTTGAAGCTTTACCTTCAAAATATTGATAAGTCTACAGCATCTGTTCAGAAATTTTTTTAGAAAAGAAATTTTTTTTGCAATATTTTCTGTAAAAAATAAGAATTATTATTTATTACAATTCTTCTCAATTCAAATTTCTTTAAGCATTTATGAATTTAATAACAATAGTTTTAGAAACAACAATAATGTCATAATTTTTATTTTAATCCTTTTACGTCCGAGAATATTATAGATTTAATAAATTATTTTAATAAAACATTGTTTAATTGATAGTTAAATTAAAACATATTGAACTTTATTTAACTATTTATAGTTAAATTGTTTAGTTTAAAGTTAAATACAAAATGTAATTGATGCTATTATAAAACTAAATGTAAAAACCTGAATATTTCTACCTATTAAATAAAAATAAAATTATTAATTAAAAAACAAAAAATACTTTTTATAATTAATTATTTATCTATATTTATTTATTATATATTGGAATAGAGTACGTAGCAAGCATATTTATTTTTATTATAATAAACAATTAAATAATTTATAATTTAAAAATAAATTGACGAACTAATAAGTATATTATGTTTTATATTTATAGATTTGATGAAGTTTAAAAATTAAATTAAACGTTTAATAAAGATAGTATTAAATTCACTAATTATAGAGATTAAGTATTGAAAAATAATTAGTATTTATCAATAAATTATATGATTTAGCTTAATGCTTAAAATAATTATGATGATGATATTTTATCATTTTTATTTTAAAAGTATATAGTTTAAATAAAGAAAAAATTTAAATTATACAAAACATTTTTCAAAATAATAAATTTAATTTTTTTTTAAAATGTATTATTAAAAAATTTCTGAAAATTATGTTTAATTAAATTTTCAAAATTTTAATTTAATAAAAAAAGTTTCTTATAACTTTTAGCTATACATAATTTAAACAAATTGATATTATTCAAATGGAATATAATATATTTCATAACAATAACCTTACTCTTATTAATATGTTTAAGCACACTTTATTTTTTAAAACTTACCAATATTATAACTGTCATGTACATATCACTAATTTTTTGACTTCCTTACATCTTGAAATTATACAAGACGCCTCACTTTATTTAAAAATGTTTTAATTTTAGCAATTTATAACCTTTTACTTTAAACCTTGTACAATGTAAACAAACTGTTTTGACGTATACACTTTACAGATGGAACGGTTTGAAACAGAATAATCCCGCGACGTTGTTTCTTCGGTTCGCCGTCAGAGGGCTGCCATCATCTTTTCTTTAACAGAAAATAAAAATGCACCAAACTATTATGAATGGTTATGAATGAATGTATTCAACTTTAATAGTAATAAGTTTTTAAAAATATTTTTTTTTAGAAATTTTGAAAATATTTTTTTGTTGACATTTTAAAAAATCTCTACAAATTAAATTTAAAAATGGAACAAATAAAGGTAATTTAATTTAAAAAGATAGAATTTTTTAAAATTAAAAATATGAAAATTAAAACTTTTTTTTGCAGGACATAAGAACTTACATAAGAACTTACCTAAGAAATTACATAAGAACTAAGGTAAGATCTTTTGCCAAATGCACTCGTGAGATCTTACGTAATTTCTTACCTAAGAAATCACATAAGAACTAACGTCTAACATATGTTTCTAGATAAGATCTTACCTAAGATCCTACATCAGATCCTACGTAAGGTTTTTAAATAGGGATGTTAAAAAATGTTTAGGCTGAACAGTTTCAACCCTATCTAAATAAACCAAACTCTTTGAAGCAAACGGGACAAACCGTTAGGATATCCAGTTCTTGTATCAAATTCTTGTAACATTTAAATAGATTCGAAATCCTTCAGCCTTATATTTTTAATATTACCCGAGTCAAAATTGTAATCCTCTTTTGATCCTCTGTTGGTCCTCTTTGGATCCTCTTTTTATTCTCTTGGTCCTCTATTGGTCCTCTGTGTATTTTTCCTTAATATGTCTAATCCTCGGATGGTCCTCTTTTTTATTTTTTGATCTTCTGTCTACTTTTTCCTAATCTCAGTTTAAATTAGATAAAACTTTAATAGATGAAATTGACAGCACTTCAGAAAGCGAATTTTCTGATAATTCTGAAAATCTTGACTCAACAAATATGGCCGTACCAAACAATCAACAACTCTTTACGCGTTGCTCTAGAAACTATACTATTATTTGATGGCAAAAATATACCATTATTAATATTTATTTAGGGTTGTGAAGAAGCGAAATCCATGCTTCTAGAAAATGAGGAAGTTCAGAAAAATTTAGTAAAATTAATTAGAGGTCGAATTTCGGGAGAAGCAAAAATATGATATTAAAATATAGTTTCAACAAAGTTTAGGAATTAGGAGAAAGATTAAAAACAATAATATACTGCCGTACTAAGGAAAAACTTAGGTAAGCAACATTTTGACAAAAAATGAGTTTCTGGTATCAATGGATTTGTTGAATAATACTGCATCTGATAGTTATAGTTTAAAACATTTTTTAGAATTATTTGTTGCAAAAAATTGTTATTAAAAATCTTAGAAACTCCAGAAAATGAAAGAATACTTGATGAAAACTTAAGCAAAGTGCTTTGTGTAGTACAAAATCGTACGAGGCTTCGATCTCGAGTATAAAATAAGAAGGAAAAATTTAGGCAAAGTCTCTCACGTGTTACTTGCATCGAAAATATGGTCGAAGCTGAACTCTGGTTACGAAATAATAACTACTCAAACGCCATGCTAGAATGTACTAATGGATTTGCCTATTGTTCTTCCAACAAAAAGTGAGTAGAACGCACTACGCAATCGCTATTCGTCAATACACAGATTATGACGTCACTTACTTCATTGGCGTTTGCCTAAATTCTTGCACCCTATCAGGAGTTTGTGCTCGCCTACCTATTTGGCAGAAACTACGCAAACGACTTTGCCTAACTTACTTCTTCGTATTTACATTTATAAAAACACGCATATCCATTTTTTAATATAATTTGTTTAAACAATGAACTTTAGATTTCAGAATTAAATAGGACATTATCATTTTATACTGTAACTCGACGGCCCCCGTTGATAAAGTGTTTATTAAAAAGCCAGTGTAATAAAATGTTAATTTGGAAAACAGTAGAATAATGTTAAAGCAAGGTTATAAGGAATGTTATACAGAATGTTACTGCATATTTGAATTAATAAACAAGTGTATCCATCGTTCGGTCCAATTAACATTTTATGACTTTTTTATGACTTCAAAAGACATTTGATTAAACAAACAGTTTAATAGAATAATATCCAACAAAATTAATTATAAAAATGACATTCCACTGTTTTTCAAATTAACATTTTATTACACTGACTTTTCAATAAACCCTTTATCAACGGGGGGCGTCGAACTGAAGTTAAATTAAACAATTCTTTAGTCTACATTAAGGTTCTTATTGCAAACAGTTTTTCTTGATTTTCTCTGTTTAACCCAAATGTCGCTAACCTAAGTTTTTCCTTAGTAAGGCAGTATATGCGCCAGCAAAATCAGTTTACTAATTCCCGTGCACAAAAATTTTAGTTCGGGCATCATAAGGTTCGGATAAGGTTGCCTTATTATTGTCAGGGTCCCTTTAAGGAAAACCTATGCGAACCATATACTATTTGTCCCGCAGCAGACTATCCGTTCCCTATTAAGGACCCGGATCTGGGAAATCTATTTATACTCTAAATATTAGTTAGGCCTATAATAGGACCGCATTAGGGCCCTTTTTATTTTTTGAATAAAATATCATTATAAATTAAAATCATCTAGCTTTAGAAATAAAACAAAAAACAAAAATTAAATTTTAAACAGAATTTCTTTACTCAATTCACGTATGAGAAGATATTCCTTTTATTCTCTTTATATCATTATATTTGTATTTTTCCATGTTTATAACACCTTTATTTTATTTATTTATTTAAATAATTCTTTTTTTATACATATACTTACATGTAATTAACAACTATTACAGCTGAGTAAATAAATTATGAAATAAAATTTTTGGAGTATAGTGGGATTGAACCCGTGACCGCACGACCCCGAGTCGAACACGCTGTCCACTTTTTTTTCATTTATTTTGTTGCCAACAAACAATATACATATGAGAAATATGCGCGGTAGAACAATTAATAAAAAACCTACGCAGTAACAAGTGTATAGTAATTTTTTTGTAGTCAGTAACGGGCCAAGATTCGTCCTACTCGTCGACAAAATCACGCTGTCCACTCTGACACACCAGACTTGATATCAAATCGAAGAAACTCCTATTTAAGCTGCAGGTAGTAAGATATTCTTGGATTAAGAATATCTGTGTTGTATTGAGTAAAAGATGATTCAAGGCAGATAAATAAAATTATTCTGTTCAAGAATAAAAAATTTTCGAAACATATTAGAAAAACATTATAAATATGTTAAAGCATATCTGGCGATCACATACGGACCCGATTAGAAACGTAAAAAGTGACCACATTTTCATACCTTATTTTGCCCTGATTAATAAGGGTCCTCATAAGGTTAGAGGGAAATTACAATAATAGGGCAACCTTATAGGGACCTTTCAAAAGCCATATTAATAAGAACGCTATTTAAGGCAGTTTCTGCACGGGTTGCCAGGGGAGCTAGAGTCAATGTATTTACATGTAGGAAAATGAAAACGTAGTTTCCTACGGTTCAAGAATCGCAGAAGCAGCAGAAAGAATTTTAGATGCACATAAAATTAATAATCAAAATAAAAGTAGACGAAACATTTAAAACAGGTCTAGAAGAAACCATTATTAGACACATCAGATTCACTTAAGGATGCAGTAAATAAGGCAATAGAAGTAGAAAGAAAGTTATTATCTTGCAATGAACTAAGAAGAAATACGGAAAAACCGAAAATGAACATATTTTTAAAAACAATAAAGAATTTGCTAAATCAACAAAAATAAATGTTGCTTAGAATGAAATTATTACTTGTTTACTTTGTAGTAAAGAAGGACATTTTGCAGTTAATTACATTCAAATTAATAAATTACGTGAACAGAAGCATAAAATGTTATACATTCACAACGAAATTTTACATCTCAGAATCAATATCAAAATCGTTTTAGTGATGGGAATCAAAATCAACCATTTAATGGATCTTAAAATCAAGATCAAAATTACTTTAAAAACTCTCCGCAAAATCAATATCAAAATCTAAACCAGAATAGAAATCTACCACAAAATCAATTCTAAAATTTATACGAAAATCAAAGGCAAAAACAATATCCACATGAAAATAAATATCAAAATCTACAAAGAGAACAAACACAACAACAAGGACCAAGTACAAGTAGGAATAATGAACCAACAAAACCAACTTACAAAAATCAAAACATATCATATAATAAAATTAGGAATTTATCACTCAGTCGTGTATTAATAGTCAAGGTAAAGAAATCATTCACTCCGAGTCAGGGATGGTAAAAAAATAAAAAAAATAAATTTTCTTTTACGTTTCAACAGCACCGCTGTCCTCTTCAGAAAGAGGACTCTTTTACTTAACGTTTCGGAAGAGGACAGTGGTACTGTTGAAACGTAAAAGAAAATTTGGTTTTTTTCTTTTTATACCATCCTTGACTTGGAGCGAATGATATCTTCACCTTGACTATTATATCATATAATCATTGCAAAAAAACGAGACATGTCATTAGCGAATGTAGAAAAAGAATATATAACAACAACCAACAACAAACCCATGTTCCAGAAGAAAATTCAGGAAACTTTAAAATTCTTCTTCAATAGGATGCTCTGAAACAGATGGAAAAAATTAAACGCATCCAGTAACAATGATTTTCCACCAAACACATTAATTTAGCAAAAACAAATTCAATACAATATTTTTGGATAGAAACTGATGGAATAAATGTACCAATAACTGTGATGATTGATACAGGAGCCGGACCTTATTTATTAAAAATTCAAGCTATCCATCCTGATATAGAAATTGATAAAAGTAAATGTCTCAAATTTACAAGTATTAATGAACATGCAGTTTATACTTTAGGTCAGGTAAAACTTAACATTTTTGGCATTTCCACCATTTTCAATTTGATCAGAACCGGCTGAAGCATTATGGATGGCATGAAAAGTTCCATACTTGAAATGAATCCAGGTTTAGAATTCCATACCCCATAAGTTGAAAAGCTTTTTCTCCCCACCTTTCCTTCTCTTTTTCGTACATTTCTTCTGACCCCTTCACCAAAAATTTACAACTGAAAAATTTTAGGTGCGCCGCGCCACCCCGAGTCTAGATATCAGAAAATATTTATACCAAGTAGCAAACTTAAAGAACTCAACATAAAGATTTTATTTCTTATAAACCTCGCTGCACAAAATAGCCCCTCTTGACAGTATGTAATATTTGTTAAGCTTATCGCAATATAATCGTACAAGCTATGATAGAATAGAAACTGAACGTAAACGACAAGAAATATATGCTATCTATATCACCAATTACGTCAAGAGGTTTACTATGAACTGGCTTTTATAGAAATAAGAAAAATTCAATTTGTTATAGACCTTTCCATTTATAAATTTTTAGAGTTCAAACAGTTTAACCTTTGCTCTACTGAAGACCTTCAAGGATGATCCCGCGATATAAATGTTGTAATTCGGTAGCTGCCAATAGTCTTATCAAGATAAATTAATTACTTATTTTATAAAATAAAATTTGTATGTTTATTTATTTGTTTGTTGTTTTTTATATCAAAAAAGTAAAAAAGTTTTTTCTGATTGTGAAATTTTGCCTAAATTAATGTAATGTAAAAAATTTTTAGTAATGCCTGTGTTAATGGTAACATTTTTTTATTGTCTGAGTGTGTAGAATTCAGAAAAAAAATTGGTCGTAAAAAGAAAATTATTATTTTTTTTTTTTTTCTAGATGTTATTTCCTGTCCCCACTTTTGTGCGTCATAGTGAAGCCTTTTTAAAAAATTGAAATATTTCATAAAAATCAAATCAGAATTTAGTCATACTTTAGTATAAGCAACAATTGACTTCCCTCACGAGATTCACTACGATAGAAACAATCTTTATAATTAATTTTTGGTTTTTTTACGTTTAAAGCGCCAAACTTATGTAGGGAATCACAGAATCGCCATGGTAAAGCGTTCAGATATTTCGCAATAAATAAAAAAAAATTTAATTAAATGATGTACCTATAGTAGAATTCTTTCAGTGAATATAGATGACAGGAATGCGAAACCGAATTAAAATTACTAATTATTTGTTTAAAAAAACAGTTTTCATTAAGCGCCATGGTAAAGCGTAATGGTGTGAAGCCTTTTGCGTCATGGTGAAGCCTTTTGGCTGTCTTTCATTGAATTTGTGGTTTAAACAAGTGTACAATATTTAAAATTTTTAAATGATTATGTAGAAATAAAACTAAACAAATAAAAGTTACTTAAACTGTCATAATTTTAATAAGTTTAACATTAATTACTTTATAAATTTGCATAAATTACAGTACAAATTTCTATAAATCACTGGCAACTGATTTGCAAATTTTAAACTATATATTAATAAATTACAATAAATGTTTTTAAAATACTGTATAAAATTGCAACATATATTTCCATAAATCACCACATAAATTCTTATAAAGTCCCATAAATTACCATCTAAATTTCCAAAGTTAGTTTTTTGAATTTTCTTTTATTTAGGGGAGAGTGGCCATCAACGTACCGGGGTTTTTTCAAAGTCATATTATTTATTCAATTTCACTAATTTCAATCACTTCTTTGCATCAATATAAAACTACAACACTTCTCTAGGTAATGCACACATATTATACCCGATTTATTTTGATTAAATAATAAAATTTAGGATTTTTCTAAAGTAACAAGCTATTTTCATTTTCAACAACCTGGGTACACAATGAACCACCTCTATAAAAACACTAAAAATGTTCAACAATAATAATATTGCATTTTCATTTTGTAAAAAAACTTATTTTCTATCAAATACTATAAAAAATTATTACTTAACACTTTTTAATTTATAATGTATAACATAAATATACCTCAAATTTAAGTTAACTAGCTAAAATGGCATTTTAGTTTTGCTATGTTGAGAAGAGTACTGATAACAATCGCTGTCACATGCTGTACGCATGCCTAGTTTTATAATCAGGCATACCACTCTGGAAATCGAAAATACACTGAAATTCCAGGTGGTTCATTGTTCCCTGGTACATTGAATCAACATGACATTTGCAACAAAAATGGTTTTTATAACTTAATGCAATATTTCGAAATCTTTTTCTCATTAGAATATTGTAGTTCAGGCCCGATACAAAATAAATCGTAAGTTCATTTATTTTTAAATTGCCTTATTTCAATTAAAAAACGTGTTTGTATTTTAGGTAACTTTTTTCTTCAGAGCATCAAAAACAGTTTTTTTCAGTTTTCTCTATAAAGAATAAATCCACATGTCTCAAATTTATGGACGTAGTGTGTTTATGCAAACTTCATTTATATTTAAAATTAGGAGAATTTTTATTTAATTGTTTCTGAGAAAATTGAAATGGTTCATTCAAAAAACTGGTACATTGATGGCCACTCTCCCCTACTATAAATTACCTCCAGAATTTTATAAATTACTATAAATTTCCTGCATTAGTTTTTTGAATCTTGAATTTTGTTTTGTATTATTATTATAAATTACATCAACATTTTTATAAATTACCGCATAAATTTCCATAAATTACTACATAAATTTATGTAGTAAATTTATTTTTTTACTACAGTTTTTAAAACCATGAATTTCGTTTGCATTATTATTATAAATTACGACAATATTTTTACAAATTACAGCATAAATTACCACCATAGATTTATTTATTTGTTTATAGCGATTTTATCAACAAATTATGCCTTAAAATAAAATATGATCATAACAAAATTTTTCTAACTTTTCCTGTAGAATCGTTTGTCATCGCTAGTTTTCATTAAATGCGACTTTTTTATAATTTATTTAAGCAAATATTGTTTAACAAATAGAAAATTTAAAAGTTAAAATGCGAATGATTTTTATTTCACCTTCCTATAAATTCAACTTTGAATTTTGTTCTACTGCAATCGATTATGGTACATAAATGCGGTAACATATTTTAAGCATATTTTAAAGTTACATTACGGTTTTTATTTTAGTTGAAAACAAATTTTCTAAAATAACAGTAACCAAATAGTCGGTTTCGTAAAGAATCACCCATCTGTTTGCCCTCTGTATACCCTTCATTAATTTTACTTGAAACCTTTTTTCACATTAAATTAATTTAAACAAAATCTCGTAACATAAGGAAACTTTTTTAATTTTTTGATTCAAAAAGTAACAAACAGATTAAAAAGCTTACAAATTTTTTTTTTTAAATGTACAATAATTGGAAAAGAGTATTCGCGGCTGTCGGAACGTCATTTTGATTTGATATTTAAACTAAATGCGATATAATATGGTTATAAACAATTTTCTAATCTTTTCTATTTAATATTATAACATTTATATTGCTGGATCATCAAAAGTATCCTTCGGTTGCACAAAGTTTAAACTACTTGAACTCTAAGAATTTATAAATATAAATGTCTGGAAAAAGTAGTATTTTTCCTATTTCTATAAAAACAAGATAATGGTTAATCTCTTGATGTAGTTGTTAATATAAGAAGCAAGTATTTCTTGCCGTTTACACTCAGTTTCCATTTTCTCATAGCTTGTACGATTTAATTGCGGTAAGCTTAATAATAAATATAACATAATCTATTTAATGTTTACGGATTAGTACAGAGCTTTTTATACTGCCGTCCTAAGGAAGAATAACTTACGTATGTCCATTTCATGAAAAACTGCGAGAAAATGGAGAAAAACTGTTTGCTTTAAGAACTCTGTTTTAAAATTAAAAATGTTATTATTCAATTTCACTTTGTAATTAAAAGTTAATATGCTGTTCCTAATTTTGCAAAAAAAAAAAATTATTTAAACAAACTCTATGCAAAACTGGACAGTGGACATGCGTTGTCCACTTTTTAAAAATGAGAAAGAATGATTTACACAAAGTGATATATATGCGTTATTTCTACCAAATGACCATCAAGTTCGGGGTGTTGATCAGAAACAAAAACTTACATATATCCAGATTGTACAGTACCCGATGAATATATAAATATATGTTATAGTCTAATGGAATCGGGCTATGTCCTTGCTGACTCGTACATTTTCTTGAGCACGCAAAATATTATGTGTAACATTTTATCAAGTATTTCTTCAATTTTCTCACATTTCATAAGATTTAATAATACAATTAAATGCAGTTTTTCTTTCCGCGTTGATCGATACCAAAAACTCAATTTCGTCAAAAATGGCACATAAGTAAGTTTCTCCTTAGCACGACAGTATAAATGTATTAATATTTGTTAATTTAACCTTCGCGCTACCTAAAGACAGATTAATGTTAAAAACGTCAGCAGACCATATCACTTAACAAAAAATTGCTTTACCATACTTTTTTTACCTTCCTGAAATCGCTTATTCCTATTCTCCACAGATACTATATAATTATATCAAACAAAAAAATTTATCTTATACATCAATTTTTTGTATTTAATTTAAAACAAAAAAATTTGTTCACTTTATTTTTAATTTTTTACCCTAAAAAAGTTTGGTGCAAAAGCAGAATAGTTCTATTTTTCACTTTCTCTATCTTATTCGACTCATAAGCATATCATGAAGAGTTAACATTGACCTCCTCAAAGTCGGAAAGCTTTCATTCTTTGGCCTGGAGAAGCATAAGAGTTATCACGTCCAGAATGGTATACTCACCTGTGATCGGGCCAAGACCCTCACGTGCAGGTTTTTACAAAAATCATGGCTTCTCAATGTCAGAAGAAGAATAAAAATCCAAACCTTTCAAAAGTGAATCTCACAGCATCAACCTTGAAACAATTGTAACGAGGTAAATCGTTACTAAAATGATTTTAAAAAAAAGTTAGTGTTAGAACATTCAATATTCTGCAATAATGAGTAGCGTGAGGTCAACTTCCTTGATTCCTGAGTGTGTTTCGTAGGTTTTTGGGTTCCAGAGGAGTGACAGAGAATTGAATAAGACCGAGGGTCAAGACTATGAAAGGACGGAGCTAGGAAGAAGATCGATGAAAAGAGGGATCGACCGACTGATCGAGTTTCGCAGGGTCACAAACATTTTTACTTGTGATAAATCCACGCTCTCGTGAAGAGGTTTTGGACAATTGAGGAAGAGTGTCTGTGAATATAACTGTTAAGACTTCAATTAGTGTAGCAAATGTAAGGTGGTGGATTAAAAAAAAATGCAATTGAAGTGAATCGTGGGTTTTCTTTTATATTGGGAATATCAAGTGCGAGCCGTTCCTCAAATTTTTCCTGCGTCGTTTAGGACGGCAACACGTGGTTCATTTGGGTGGCATGCTGCTGGTAAGTTATTTTCTAATTTTTCGTGTCTTAACCCAAATTTGCATCGTTTGTGGATTTGGAGGATCTCCCTTTTGGTTCTCAGCGGTGGATTCGGTGGTTTATCAGGGGTGAAAAGTTTTAAGAGAATTTCGAGTTAGATGCAGGATTTTCAATTAGTTAATAGGCCGTGACTATTCGTACAGATTTTCTGTACGAATAGCCAGACCAAGGTGGAACGGCTATTCGTACAGAAAATTGAAACACTGTCTTTGGGAGCGTAATACCTTTTGATTTGGTTGTGAAAAATCATAATAAAATGTTGGAAATGCTAAGGGGGGGTTCTTGTGTCACAAACAGTGGTCTTTTAATCAAAAGATATCCGTGTAACATTAATTTTCACAAAAAGAAAGATTTTGACAATTTTCTGTATGAATAGCTGCTCCATTGAGGTTTGGCTATTCGTACAGATTTTCTGTACGAATAGCCAGACCACATAGAACGAGCTATTCGTACTTATTGAAGCAATTTTCTGATTGGTCGAGATTTTCTGTACGAATAGACACTCCGTAATTAATAACTCGTTATAAACTTATGAGACAGAAATGCAGATGTATTTTGTTACATAATATGTAGACAATTTGATGTTCCAAATAATGACAGAAAAGAGGATAAACACCTCAAGTTTCAAAAACGAACATTGTGGAAAAAGCCATTGAACCTAAAAGATTCTTACTTTTGTATGACTATATAGAAGGTAATAATAACAAGAATAAGAAGAACATTTTGTACGCCAATGTGATGAATGTAACCAAACAAGAAATTTCGTGTACTTCAGTGAATAAAAGGATGAAGATTGGAGTCTATTTTATAGATTCTTTTAAAAAACTTGAATATCAGGGTTACTTCTTAATACTAATACCATGCTTCAATTTCTATGGCTCCTTCAACAGAATCTGTAAAGATTTCAAAATTGTATGCATTATACATGAACAGCAATCAGATTTTACAGAAACATTTGAAAAATGTTATTAAGAATCCACTGGTTAACTGCTTAAACATACTGATTCTACCGTTGAACATTAAACTGGGAGCAATGAAACAGTTTGTCAAGACTTTAGATAATTACGGAAAATGTTTCACATGCATGGAACCAAGATTCACTGAGATGTCTGATGCGAAACTGAACGAAGAAGCGTTTGATGGTACACAAATTCGCAAACTGTTAAGAAATGAGAAATTTGTCACTACAATCAGTAAAACTGAGAAAGCAACATGACTTAGTTAAAGTTAGTTTTTTTACTTCCCAATAAACTTAGGATATTACAGTGAGGAACATGCAGAGCGATTTCATCAAATCTTTGAAGAAATGGACAGCCTTTATCAAGGCAGATGGGACGTAAATATAATAACCGACATTCTGTTGGTTGCTGAAAGAGGATGTTGTACCAAAAGGAGTGAATTTAAAAAGAAACCGCTGCACAGATCTTTTTAAGACAAAAGAGTCCGCTACCATAAAGAGAAATTATATATTTCAGAACTGACATTGAATTTCGAAAATCTGACTTCAAATTCGCAATCAGGGTCCTTTAAAAACATTAAATACCAAGTTTCCATATTGGTTTTGCCATTTTGAATTTAAAATATCGGACTATAAATTTGTAATCAGCCCAAAAATCCTTGGACACAAAGTTTCATGAAAATCCATAAAACAAAAATCATCTGCTACTTAAAATTGAGCATAGTTTTTTACATTAGAAAAAAATCCTGACGTGATGCACTGAAAAAAATGTTTAGTCATATCAACACAAATTTTGTTGGCTCAACCAAATTTTTAGTCAAACATTTTTTTCAGTGTGGACAAAACGGACTTTGGATTCGTGTTCATCTCGTGAAAATGAAGTATACTCAAAAACTAAAGAAAGACTGATTTTGCTTAGAATATGTCAAAAAAGTAATCAAAAGTTGAAACTTTCAGCATCCTACAAAATTTTCAATGCTCTGCTCAAAACATACTCCATATTTTATGCATGTCAATTTTGAACTATGTTTAAAGTCAGTTCAATTTGCTAATGCAGATGCAACTGTCACTCGTACACACCCAGTAACAAGGCTTGAATTAGATATAATTAAATATTTCAGAGTTATAAGGAAAATGTGATCTTTTTGTATTTAATTTAATTCCTGATTTGAATCCAAAGCTCAATTCATCCAGGAAAATAAATTTGTTGAAAATATGAATTATACTCCATTCGCATAGCGCATTCAAATTGAAGTTGAATTCTGTAGAGAGAAATGACAAATTTTAATTTTTTTTACGTTCAATTCTGGCTAGAACTTCTTGGAATGCTTTGGTTCTATTCCACTGACAGCAATAGATAAAAATTTTCTCCAATTACATCCAATTCTTTTAATAGAAAAATGCAGTACAGTGCTAATTAAAATTAAGAAAATTAAATATTGTTTGTTTTTCAAGCTTAAATTTTGATTTTTTGAAATTCTAAATCTAAAAGTCCTAACAATTATGGATATCCAAAAATTTTTGAAAAAGACTTAGAATTAATGAAATAGCAGCTTATCTCGTAAACAGTCACAGATATTACAAATCTGACATCAATTTTGAG
The DNA here is from genome assembly GCA_037103525.1 of Ganaspis brasiliensis. Taxonomy (NCBI): domain Eukaryota; kingdom Metazoa; phylum Arthropoda; class Insecta; order Hymenoptera; family Figitidae; genus Ganaspis; species Ganaspis brasiliensis. Next base: position 1,295,914 of record JAZKLR010000206.1, on the reverse strand, counting down.
TTTGGGTAATAAGTATATAAACCGAATTTATAAATCATGAAAAACAAGTAGAATATTAAAATACTAAATATAAATTATTTATACATTGTAAAAAGGAATAATTTCTAAATGTTGAGTAGCTGGAATTAAAACGAATAGGATACTCTTGTTTTTCTTTGCTGATTTGGAAATTAAGCATTGGATTCAAATCAGGAATTCAGTCGGATTAAAATTTCCAATTACATTCTATTCCATCCTTCTTGCCGGGCAAACTTCAACGTAAACAAATGGCTGCCTTTAATTCCTTGCTGCTTAATACATTATTTATGGATACAAAAGAATTGAACAGAAATGGAATTCATATTGATTAGAAATTTCAATTCTTTTTCATTTCTTGCTTCATGCAAGAGTATAAGAATATTCGTATTGTTCAATCATCCAAGGTCGCTAATGGTAGCACAAAGGTTAAAAAGATCATGTTTTTAATCCGATTTTTTTATATGTTTTTAAAATTTTTGCCAGTAGTGTAAGTAATGTAAGTAGAGTAGAATGGGTCAAAACCACCTATTAGGGGCGAAACCACCAATTGGATTTTATTTTCGTGTTGTTCGTCTTACAAACTCAACATTCTTAGTGAACATAAAATGGCTGCCGCAATACAGTGTTTATATTGGAATTGGATCATAATCTCTAAGTTTCTGCTGTTTCATCAGAATATGATTTTAAAATAATTAAATTCATAATTTAAAATTAAAGATCATTGTATTTTATTCATTTGATAGTACACTTATTATAATTTATTAATTCTGATGTTTTTTTTTTCGTGAAAAACGATATTAGTGGTTTTACCACCAAATAAAAGTGTTATCTAGAACGGATTTACCTCGGAATCCAAAAGATATTGACAATTATGTATTCAGAATAAAATGTAACCAAAGAATCAATTTTTAAAAAACAATTAGTTTTTTCCTGAAACACCCTGGTTTTAGAGTAATCTTTAAAAATGTCAAAAATTGGTGGTTTTCCCCCACTCTACCCTATTAGTAATTATACAAATATTCTTTATATTACTATTGATTTTGCAGAAATACACAAAATGGCAAATTTTAGATCAATGGGATTTTTGTCCATATTGATTCTAACATTCATCATGCTTGTGGCTCCTACCGCTCTGGCAGGAGATTGCCGGTCAGTTGGAAATTCTTGCTCAAAAAACTATCGCTGTTGTTCAGGACTAAATTGTATTCAAGATCCATCAACTCTTGAACTAAAGTGTGTTAGAAGTTAATAAATTATTTTATATAATTTAACAAATAAATTATAAGTAACAACACACTTATTAAATGTACAAACAATAGTGTAACAATTTATTATTATTAACTTGATAATATATATATAAAATAAACAGCAGGTTTTTGTCTAATTGTGCAGTTTTTTGTAAGCAAAATATCCAATTAGTTCTAGAACAAAAACTAGAAATAATTGTTTAAACAATTGGTTATTATTATTAACTTCACAATATATGTTGAATAAATATAATGGATAATGTTAAGCTTTTTCCTAAAAGCAAATTTTTATTACAACATTATAAGAGAATCAATTCCCAGAAAAGATATGTGCTACTTATAAATAAATTATATGCTAAAGTGTTGGAATATTTCATAAAACTTTTTTAATATAAAAACAAATACACATAATTTACGTTGAGCCTACTGCTCTCTACGTCAAAATAAGTCAAAAGTCTTTCACTTTTTCAATAAGTGTATATGTCCTTACAATTTAGGTTAAAAGTTTACTTATTTGGAGTGAAATCTCACTTATTTATAAGCGTATATAGGTATGCACACTGAGAAAATTAAATTGATAAATATAACCATTTTACAGTTGAAACTTATCGAGTGAGGCTATTAGAATATCACCTGCAAAGTTCGAGGTTATTTGTAACAATGAATTCGGTTATGAGATTCTGTTGACATTTGTCAAGTTTTTAGGTTATGGTAGCTAACTGTCACTTGGTTAAAAGCGTACTTGGGTTAGCGTGCTCATTTAAAAAGGTTAATTTTAATCAAATACAATTTGTTGTCAAGCATGCAAAGGTTGCTTACATTTTGTAAATCTCAACTTGATTATAACAGCTAGTACCTATTATTTATTTCCTTTTAACTATATTTTATGTACTTTTAAATACGTCCCTTTTAATAGAGCTATTTTTACAACTCGGCTAATTTTCACAGAGCACTTATTGAAACAGTAGACGATTTTTGACATGTAAACTTACTTAAATTATTTTTTCAAACTTATTCAAAAATCAAACGATTTGAGTCAGAGACAATCGGAGATTTCGTTTTAAGAATACAAATTCATTTAAGCTCCTAAGCGATTCAGTTTTGGATTATTTTTGAAAATATTGTTGTATACATTATCACTTAAAACCGCGACGAACAACAGGTATGCCAGAATCGAAGATGAAATCTGTAAAAATTAATAACACTGTAATATTTCTTACTATTTACATAAAACCTTAAAAATATTCGCAGTTTTGTTGAAACTTTTACATTTTCAAAAAATATAAAACAAAGTTTGTAAAACGAGAACTAACTGAAGATTCAACGCATAAAAATCATATACATTGTATGATGTCTCACTACAGATGACCCCTCTCCTCCTTTTCAAAAAGTTGACCCCTCCCGCTAACGTGTGATGTGATTTATAGACGACCCCTAACTTGTGGATTAGCTTCGTCTCTGTAGTTTTTAGATAATAATAATCTCGTTCGGGAGGTATAACTGCTTTTAATTATGATGACCCGCCACCACAGCAAGATTTTCTGGTGACCGAACATTATGGATCTAAACTTGGAAACAATAACAAACGAGTATGAAGATTTGTAGCGATGCTACAGAGGCGACCTCCTCTACAGGAGAACAAGCTACCTCTTCGAAAAATGCCTAGACCAGGTAATATCAATAAACTCCCCCACAAGAAAAAGGAAAGCCCGGATGAAGCCCCCAATAAGATTTAAATGGGTGGTTCACGGCAGTCTGTAAGAATTGTGAAACAATGCCTAATCTGTCATAAAATCATTAATAAAGTTCTTTCTTATTATAATAGGTTTTACCCTGTTCTGTGGTTATGCCTAATCTCTTTCTCTCTCTACAGACTGGAGCTCGAATCGTTGGTTCCATTTTCAGTGCACACGTGTATTTGTTTTGCCTTTTGGGTGCTCGTGTGCCTATCTCTTACTTTTTGGGTGCACTTGTGCATATCTCTTATTACTTTTAGGTGCACTTCTGCATATCTCTTACCTTTTGGATGCACATGTTCATATCTCTTATGTTTTGGGTGCAAGCGTGCATTTTTCTTATTGTTTGGGTGCAGAACTACCTGACTGCAGACGTGCAGGTTTCTTATTGTTTGGGTGCAGTACTACCGAGCTGCACATACGAGCTTAGACGTCCTGCAGCATTGCTAATCAACTAAGCCAAATCGCAGAGCTACCCAGCTACGTAAGAGACGAACCACACTGCAGTGCTGCCCAGTTGTCTGGAGGCTACTCCATCTTGCAGAACTACCCAGCTTTGCAGGGGATGAACCGTTTTGTAGCTGCGCTATGCTTCCTGGATCCTGCTTCGTCGTGCTCAGATGACGTCGCTGCGAGGCATAGGCTGGTAGCGCTTCCTAGATGCCATTAGTGCCTGGCCTATGTCTACAAGAAGGCTGAGAGCAAGGGAGTCGACAGGTCTTTCGCATGTTACAAGTGCGGAGAATCTGACCACACCCTTGAAGAATCCAGAGAAAAGGCATTCTGTTTCTTGTGGTCAAATGATTCTGATACGTCAGAAACGTTTTACATCGCAGGCTCTAGTAGGTTTGCCTGTTTTAAGAAAGCCTCAGAAAAGTTAAAAAGAAAAAAGGCGCTATGCTAAGCGCAGTCGCTTAAGGGTCACTTAGAATTTGGATGGTATAACAAGGAAACGCGGATAGAGAAATAAACTTCCGCTTGAAGCGTTATTAGAGCGAATTTACGGTTCATCGTGGCCCATTGATGCCACCAAGCGTATGAGAAGGGCCCCCATTTCTGCCAATGATAAAAGATCTCATTGAGTAAGAAGGAGTCGCTTCAATGACATTGTTTGGATATAATACAACACCCGAAAGCGATACGTGCTGAAAGTTCTAGAAAATCTTAAAGTCACATAATAAGGGCATGTTTTTATCGGGTCAGCATAGTTCGTTAACCGTGCATAACTTTGCAGATGCAAGAATGGAGCAAAAATGAATAAGAGTAAGTTAAACAAGAATGGAAGAGATTGCTTTAGTGAGACATTACCACAGGACGTAGTCCAACAGGTGCGTAAATGCATTTTTTCTTCTCCTAAACTTGTTTTGAAGAAAAAGTAATAATAGTAATAATTAAGATGATTAATAACTGTATTCAATACTGAAAATTTTATATCCTTATTGGCGGTATAAACCATGATTACATGATTTTCATCAAAAAGATTTAATTACAATTTTAAACATTTTTATTTAAGCATTAAGAATTTTAACTAATTGCAAGTGAAAAATTTGTGGAAAAATACTAAACAAAAATGTGATTTCACACAATAAAAACTTAATACAGTCGACTCTCGATAATTCGAAGTTCGATAATTCGATGCATTTAAAGTACCTAATAGGACAGGCGTTTGGTATTTGTATCCTTAACAAATGTAGTTCGATAATTCAAAGTAATATTACAGGCGTTTTAACTTCGAATTATCGAAAGTCGAATGTAGTATTTATATTACATACACATACTACTTTGCTAAAGATTTATAAAACAATTAAATCATAAATATATTTACCCAAAGAAGGATATCCAAATTTATAATAAAGAAGTTACAAGCATTAATTGAAATTTGATTGTTAAGAAAATAGTGAATAATTTCCAGACAACCCTGCAAATTTTATAAATAGTGAAGTATATATTTATGTAAAACATAGTTATATCTGTATTTAAAATATTGTATAATTTTTGTTTCTAGATCAAAATGACAGGAAATTTCTCTTTTTTAAATAAGTTATAAACATTTTAATTTCAAATATAGGATCTTTGAGAAAACTTTTTATATTCTATAAATAAACAGTAATACATGTATCAAATGTTATATTTATTCATTAATTATGATCTCTATCAATATGAGACAACATTTATTATTATTTATTTGAAATAAAAATTCAATAATCCTCCAAGTCAAGGATAATTTTAATGTAACCTCAATAATATGAATATTTATTAATAATTATAAGAAATTCTCATCTATATTATTTTATCAAGTGACAAATTCTTATAATTATTAATTAATATTTATATTGAAGTTAAATTAAAATGATCCTTATATACTAACTAGAAAGTGGAAGTTGTTTTGTATTGGCGACAGGATCAGGCAAAGAAAAAAAATAGTTTTACACGTTAGTGTCAGAAGTTTAAAGGTTGGATGCAATTTAAGATTATATATTCTATACAAAATAAAACAAAGGAAAATATTGTTGTGTCAAATGTAGAAATCCTCTGTAATCTTTCCTAAGTATTTCTTGTCTTAAATCAGTTTCTGTGAGGATCTGATTTGGGATAAAGATAAGTCAATGAGCAAGCTAGGTTATTAAAAAATATATTTATTTCTGTCAAGAAAGAAAATGTTACAAATGAAAATAAGTATTAGAAATAGAGGCTAACTTTTAGAAAAAGAAAAAATCGTTCGTGAATGCCTTAAAATCCGTGAAGATCCTTATCTTGCGTGTGGATGGCGGAGATAGTGGTCCTCAGGTGCTTCGAGTGGATGATTAGGCGTAGCTCTCATAGTAGGGACTCATTCAGGTTAATTGTTGACACAAGATTGCAACTGGTGTTGTGGCTAATGGCACTACACTTTTAATGTTTGAAGAAAGTCTTTGAAGGGTCACTAATAAAGTTACGTTTCCCCTCGGTTATTATAGTTCGAGATTAAACAAATATTTTATTAAGATTTGAATGGGTTATAATTATTTAATCACTTGAACTAATTTCTTTTTCCGATTTTCGAGCCAACTAACTGAGTTGATTGATCTTGAATTTAACTTTAATTCGATGTTAACTTTCACTGGTTCTGGACTACTGTTTATTTCAACTGGTTCCGAACTGATGTTAAATCTTGAGTTAACTGACTTCTGTACTGTTTCTTAACTTGGTTTAACTTAACTCTGTTCTGTTTCTTGACTAAGATCAAGACTGGATTTATGGTCCTCACTGTGTGTTTTAACTGCTTCTGAGCTGATGGTAACTCTCTTGATGATGTTAAGTCTCACTGTGTATAACTGTGTATGATCACTCTACTGAGCTGGTCTAGCTTGCTTTTATAGTTTTTAATACATGATAGTTCCCTTCAGTATTCCTTTTTGTGTACCGAATCCCTTCCTTTTGTTCTAAACCCAGTTTTTGAGTATCAACTCTCTTTTAATTCCTTTTTGTGTACCAAATCCCTTCCTTTAGTTCCAAACCCATTTTTTGAGTATCAGCTCCCTTCTTAATATATATCGAAACCCCTCTTTTTGCAACACCTCCTTTCTGTTTATATAATGAACCCTGCTCCTTAACAAGAAGGATTTTATCAGTACCTCCTCTAGCCCAAACACATGGTCCACCTTATTTTGAATGTAGGTCACCGCACATAGGTAACTATGTAACCCTATGTAACCCTGTTGGGTGTTCGCTTCACCGGTCCTTGATGATTTTAGAATGTAAGGCTGTTGTTTCTCTTTCCCAAAGTAATTTCTACGCATATAAGAACGGAATGGTTTTCTATCTTGTACCATTATAAGGTTACATATATTATCATTCAATATGATTTACAAGAAATGACATAATAAAGAATTATATTGTTTTAATATAGGTTATGGACATAACAATATCTATAAAATCTTTAAAATCTATTAAATAATACGAAATTTTAAGTTTCTCGCAAACGGGAATAGAATTCCTATTTTTAGATTATAATTTTTGGATTACGTGTTACTTTTTCATTGATTTGTTAAATATTTTCCTTTTGATTTTAATTTCCGAATTAATAAGTAAATTTAAAATTGTGTTTTGTCCAATTCCCTAAATTCCCTTAGTTCTTGCAATCTTGGAAATTTCGGTCAAAAGAGCAATTTAATTACCCTACTTCGTTGATTTATTAGTTTGTTCTTTTCTCAATTTGTTCTAAAATATTTAATCAATTTTGTAAAAATTCGCATAATTGTACCTAGAAATATAATTTAATTTTGAATTGTAAAAATTCTGATTTTAGAATTTAAAAACTTACATTTCTGTATTTTGAATATTGAAATTATTGAACCATTTTAATATATATATATATATGTATTAAATTTTGCTTGTTTGTTTCATTTCCAAAATAAGTTGATTTAATTAATAATTTTATATTTAAAAAATTTTGAACCACCCCCTTTGTCTTAACCAGAAAGGGACTGAGTTAGCCAATTATTTTTTTTGTATTTGATCAAAATTTTTTTTTTGAATTCGATATTTCGTTTGATCTTTGGAAGGATCTGATACCCTGGAAAATTTCTTAAAACTGGATCAAGTGTGATCTTAAATTAATTGTATTTAATTAATTGACGGATAACAAACCATTCCCAAAAAATTTCCTTAATCCAATTTTTTTATAAGAAAATTTATAATAAAAATAACTTCATTCATATTATGACTAAGCATTAACATGGCATTTTACATAGGTCTCGAAACTAAAAAATAGTATATTATGCATCAAGGGAGGGAAGTCCGTGTTTTTTTGTCAAGCACAGAACATCGTGCGAGACAAAAAATCGGCCTCCCGAGGTGCATATGTTATTTTCTATCCTAAAAACTGTGAGTTCGGTCCCGCTTAAGGCGAACGAAAACACGAGGTTTTCGTGCATGTGTGGTAGAAAAGTATTTTTTTAATTTTTTTATATAAAAGTACAAATTAACAAGAATATTTTACCTAAATTTCAAGTCTAGCCTAATTTAATTTTTTAGACTTTTTGAACTTAAGATACCATGTCACCCAATTCTGTGCAGAGGTCACTTCCGGAGGACATATAGCAGCAAGAGTTTCTAACAATAAATAAATAAGGCGGTTTTGTGAAACTCCAATACCTCCCCTTTTATTCACAAAACGTTTAATAAATAAAATATATTTTTCTTTAAAAAAAATAATAATAATTGAAACAATTGGCAAAGATGTGCCTTAAAACTCACGCGTCTTTCTCAAAACTACTTTTTCGAAATCGGAAGTCAAAATTTCTCAACGACTATTGCACGGATCGACTTCAAAATTTGCACACTTTTTTAAAACATGTTTTTGTAGTTCCTGAACGAAGCATTTATTTTATCTTAAATTACAACTCATTTTACAAGCTGATACATAGCCTTATTTTATGCAACGCAACAAACAATCCAATTTTCAAATTTTTTCTTTTTCCTTTGTTCAGAGACAATGAATACTCACCTACTTTAAGACAAACTTTGGGTTTTTGATATTAGATAAAAATTGAAAAAGTTATGCTGACTACTAACTTTAGTTATGCTGACTAAAAAGTGCGAGGGACCTTTTTTATGTACAGTCTATTTCAAGACACAGCCAACGCAATAATTTTTCAAATTTTCCTTAAAATTTTTACCAAATGCAGAGCAAATATTGTCTTTTTATATGTAAAAAAAATTAAAGAAAATAAGCTTTCTTTTGTCTTTCAAAACTATGTAAATTGTAACCCCTGAAGCTCGTACGCTTTATACGTATGTGAATAAGACCTTCTCATTTAGGATGAGAATTTAAAAAGGAGTTTAACTTGAAGAACAGTATATTATGCACCAAGAATCGTGGATGCGTCTTTATAATCAAGCGCGAAATTTGCAGGACGATCCGGAGAAAAGTTTTGTAAACGCGCGAGATTTTAAAGACGCGCACGATCCAAGGAGCATACGCTATTTTATGCAACACACAAGTGTTGCATAAAAAGATGTAACTCAAAAGATATAGTAGAAAACTTTTAAATTTAGGTTAGGTCAACATAAAAACAAAATATTTTAGAAAACATAAGAAACACCAAAAAAGTGAAGAAAATAAAAACGAGAGGAACAAGTTTTGTATTTTCTTAGTGCGCTGAACTTCGACAAAAAAGTAAATTTTTTAAAAAATCGTTTCTGTCAAAGATATGTCTTAACTTGATTTGACCAAGTTTGAAATTCGTGAAGGTACTGACGATTGGTAGAATGAAAGCTAGATTATGAAGCATGACGTATGAGTACGTTAGTTGGCCTAGAGCGTACTCTTTATCCTGAAAAATTTGGACTCGTCTGTAAACGTCAAAAATAGGTATCGTAACTGCGTAAAGCGGATATAATGCGCGTGTGTTGCATAAACATTTTAATGATCACCGAGAGTTTTAGGAGTTACTGAAACTTGGTACATAGAAGGTTAGGGCTTTGAAAAATTAACGGCACCCATAAGAGCAAAAACGTCTGACACAATATTTGAGAAGCTAGTAATTATAATTATTATTAGCATCGACTACATAGCCTAAAGAGTTATACCCTCAATTATAAAAAATATAATTAAACACACGGGGAAAACGTTTGAGGTAATCTTTACCATATTAGATGCAAGACCTCGGACCAAAGTCACAAACGAGACATTGTATTCAAAATTCTGATAGTTAATTACAAAAAATGAGAAAAATTTACCCATGTGAATGGTATTTTAGAGAAAAAACTAGACTGTAAAAGATTACTCGCTTAAAGCAGCAAGATTTGTATGAGAATTAGAAAGAGTGTGCCGAGTAGTGTGCAGAAGTTTACCATGCTGTGGATAAATGGCGTTCGAGCGTCGCGTCAAGTCCAATGACTCTCCAGCATGGTAATCTCTCCTCAATACTGAGAATTTATCTACAGTCAGTTGTGTATATGGAGTTAATCCCCACTTTTTCAATTTAAATACATATAAAAATTAAAGCTTTTTAAATTTGCACGCTCTTTTTAACCTATCAGATAAATAGTACGGCGCAAGCGCTGTTGCGTTGATGATAAATGGCGGATTTTGTGTTTCGTGTTTCGCCGGCCGGTTCTTTTCTAACATGTGGTTCTGGTGTACGTTCCAAAAGTGTTTTCTCCTCGTTTCCTTCTGTGTGAAAATATTTTTAAAGTAAAAAGTAAGTAAACTTTTGAAATAAAAATTCATTTAATTATTTATATAACCAGAGTACAACAAATCACAAATATTCAGTACTTGATGATTTTAAAATAAAGTGTAAAGAGAAGTAGTTCTAACCTCAATAATAAATTATGCATTGAGAAGTCAATTAATTTTAAATATATGGACTAGTCAATTGATTTATTAATAACAAATCAAAATGTTGTTTTTTATATTCATTAATAATATAAATTACTTGGTTGGTTTTGGTTATGGCTTTGTGTATGAACATATATTGGAAAGTTTGAGGTTATATTTGATTTCAATCACCTCGCTTATGCCTCCTTTAAATTTTTCTTTGAATTTCAGCAAAAAAAGTAAAACTTAAACATTATTTTTATAAGCTATTGGTACTTTTAGTGAAATAGATTTCAAATTTAACAACATTTACAAATTATATTTATGTTAACATAGTTTTAAATATATCTATGTATAATTTAACGTACCTCTTTTAAACATATTTTCAATCAATTTAATCTCTTTCCTTTTATTTTTAAAATCAAATTTTTTCTCGTCTTTTCAAACCATGTAATCTCTGAATCATAAGAACCCAGGATGAAGTTATTTGGTTAGTTTTAAACATAGTGTAAATCGCAATATTTTTTTTAATTTCTAATAACTTGTAAAATAATACAAATTTTATTGCTATCTTATCTCATCTAAAAAATAATTTTTCATAGAATTTAATTAATTTATCGGTCATATTCAGTAATTTTTTTCTTGAATTTTGGAAAGAGAAAGGAAAAAGTTGAAAAAATTGTAAGTTACTTCTTGGATATAAAAAAATATTATACAATAAATAAAAATAAATATTTTAAAAATATTTTTATTGTAAATTTGCAATAAAAATTAAATAGATAATATCTTTCCTTAAGAATATTCTTCTCAGTATTTGTAAAATTTAAATGTTTGGTTTTTTTTAAAATTAAATTTTGTTTTTTTCAGTATTTAAGATAACACTTGTGAATTTATACTTGCCATTTTGCTCAACTTTTTATTATTTTATGATTTATTTGATATTTAAAAATGCATTCTATAACATTGTTTAAAAACGGATTAAACGTTTTTATTATGGACTCAGTTTTTTTGGAAATTAGATAGTTTGAAGACAATTGCAAAAAGAATTTTTATTTTAAAGTTATAAAAAGAAGGATTAATTAGTTAAATAAATTCTGTTCATTGCTTAATTTTTATTATGTAGTATCAGTGTAACGTTTAAAAAATGGAGTACTCCTGGGTTAACGAGGAGAACAATAAAATATACTGGACAGATAGTTCTGAGGTAACAATTTTTATTGCCTGATAAACATTCCTAAGTTAGTCTCAATTCATTATATTTTACACCTTGTTATTTCAACATATTTTTAAAAATCTAAGATTTTAAGAAAATACCTTTACAAGTTCTAGGGTAACACATTATATATGATTCATTAAAAACATTTATTTGTATTATTTATTATATATTATCTAAAAAAAATTTTAACATGTTCTTTAAAGATAATCTATAATTATAAATAAGTCAAAATTACAATGGGTGAAAAATATAATGGATTGACCAATATTGACTATCAAACCTGTAAAGAAAACTGCTCTCAACTGATTTAAATGTTGACGTTCTTCGCTCTTAAAAAACAAAGCAAGTTTATTAATGTTGTTTTATTAGAAATAATAGAGTGGCACAAGTGATGGAACTTAAATTTTGTTGATATAATAAAGAGCTAAATATTATTTTTTAGTAATTTTTCCAAATTTTAGGAATACTTTAAAAATAATATTTAACTCTTTTGTATAGAAACAAAATTGAAGTTCCATCACTTGTGCCTCTCTATTATTTCTAATAAATCAGGATTAAGTAATTCATTTTGTTCTTCACAAGCGAATAGCGTTAACATTGAAATCCGGTGAGAGCATTTTTATTTACATAGGTTTGATCAGCCTTAAATTATTTTAGTTTATTTTTATTTTGTATTTGAATTATATGATAAATATTATTCTTTTAAATTCAATAAATAAAAAAGAGGGATTTATTTTTCCTTTAATAATGTTACAGGAGACTGTTACTAACAACTTCTTAGTAAATAACCAATCTGGTAGAAACAACGGGAATTGGCAACATAATTACAGTGGCTAGAGTTTCAATGGGAACCATCTTAATTATCAACATCAAAATTATCCACATCAAAATTATCCACATCAAAATTATTCACATCAAAATTATCAACATCTAAATTACCCTACAGTGAGAGTTATATTTAATTTTGAATATTATAAAAAAATTTAGATTAATTTAAAGTTTATTAATCATTCCAGAGTTCTACGTACAATTGGTCTTTTAAAAATAATCATGATCAAGAAAATTCAAATGTTCTGCAACCTATAAGCAAATACCGAAACGTTTATGCAAGTGAATTGCAGCCCTCGTTGCAGCCAAATTCAGTACCAGTTACACAGTTCAGGAAAAAAGAATGGGATTCTAACTCAAATGTGATTATTATTACTATTATTATTCTTTATTAATAAATTAAATGTTATTGTTACTTCCTTTCAAATTACATTTAATATTAATGAGATTAATAATAATTATTTTACATTTAACAATTAAGTGTGCTATACTGCCGCAAGGAGACAAAGAAAATAAAAATCCACTTCAGCCCTCAATTTCTGTCAGTGCAGTATCTTCGAACGCTAAAAATACGGACTCTCAGGTAATTTGTAATTTTATTTTCAGTCTGTCTAGCGACACTAAAAACCTAGAAAAATCCTGAATTCTCTTTGAACTTCTTTTCTAATCTTCAAAACCTTAAAATGGTCTTAAATTTTTAAACCAATTATTATTTTTATTGTTTTTTAATTAAAGTAGTAAATTCGTAATTATTTTCAGAAAATTATTATATGTTCTGTAATGTTTTAAATTACTTTCTTTAATATATGTGACCCTCCAAGGTGAAAGGGACCTTAGCTGCAAAACATTGGATTTTGATTTTTTATTATGAATCGATAAAATTTGAGTTACTCTTTCACATACAAAAATCAAAACTTGTTTATGTCTATTAGTTTTTGTGTTATTAGCGATGAAACATAGGCATAACATAACAACAACAAAGGCAGGCTCGTCTTCAAAAGCCTGTCCTGAAAAATTCAAAACATTCAATTTTAAATCTTTATTATCAATCAATAGAATTTGAGTTGCTCTTTCACATACAAAAAAGAAATTTTTTTATGTCTATTAGTTTTTGTGTAATTGGCGATGAAACATAGGCACAACCTAACAATAACTTAGTCAGGCTCAACTTCAAACGCCCGTCCCGCAAAATTCATTTCTTGCAGCTAAGGTCCCTTTCACCCTGGAGCGACACATATTTATGGATTTATCAATCATTTTCCTTCATTTTTAATATCTTTTTTTATTTTCCAATTATTTTGATCAATTATAAACTATTTTCTTTAATTTGCGGTTAAATTATTAAAAATATTTTGTAATTACTTTCGCCTTTTTAAACTTCTGTTCTTCTTTTAATTAATGTGGTCAATTACTAATTGTTTTACGCAAATACATAAAAACTATGTTTTTTTCTGTTTCTTCCAATGATCGAATTTGATTTCTACACATAAATACTAATTCGGTAGAAAATTCACCTTTTTATTCAAATAAAAAATTAATTTAACATGCGGAGGTGTTCAATTTAAATAAAAAAAAAAAAATTTTATTTTTTAAACTTATAAAATACATGTTTTTTTTTATTAATTTTCCAAAAACTTGAGATATCCCCATTATAAGTTTTATGGAAATAAGAAAATCCAATATTATGGAAAGTAATAAATTATTACAAATTGAAAAATAATTCATTATTATTATTATATTTTAAATGGTTGTTGGTATTAAATTGGTGAATATTTATTATTTTATTAATAATAATAGATTTCTACATCGCTGCAAGGAAATAAAGATTATGAAGATTCAGTTCAGCCCTCAACTTCTACGAGTGTAGCAAAATTTTCGAGCGGCGAGAAGGAGCAGCAAAAAGAAACGTATTCAAAGGTGATTTTTAAATTTATTTTAGTTATGAATTATGATTGTTTATTACATATTCATAGATTATAACATCTAGAACTTTTTCTTATTTCAAAACGATTTTTAATACAGTTTTCTCTTATTGCATAAATCCAAAATATTTTGGTTGTTAGCAGTTTGGAAGGAGAAATTTATATATTTTATAATTTACAATTTAACAGTATTTAAAAGTGATATAATTTGTTTACAATATTCAGTTTTAATGTTTAACTTTGAAACATCTCAAAATATTTTGTCTCAGATGAAATATGATGTGTTTCTGAATTTAAATTTTCGTAACTTAGAAATGCTTGTAAATTTTAATTAATGTCTCAAAAAGTTAGTATATAAGCTTTTCGGAAATAAAAAAATATTTAATCATGTTTTCCTTTAGCATCATTTTAAACAAAATCCGATAACAAAATGTTTTGTGATTTTCGTATGTTTAATTTTCATACTTAATTTAGTATAAAAATGGTATAGAGCCTTTATTGCTGAATCTAAAAAAAGATTTTGTTTATAAACTTGTAAAAAAAATTGCAAATTAAGCGCAAACATCTATTGCTTTTAATTACCCCAACAAACTCTTAGTTTTTTAAAAAATTCTCTTTTTGAGGTCATAAAATTTTAAAATTCATTTCTCGAAATTATGAATGAAAAAAGTGATTTGGGTTTATTAAAAAAGAAAAAATTGTTTTATATTTTTAATCATCATTTAAAAACGCAGAATATGCCCCCTAATAATTTAAATTATAATTTAAATTAATTTTTTAGTCTATAAAACTTTGTGAAGTAATGCAAACCGTTTTCTAGATTGTTTTGCAACAAATATCTGTTAATTTACCTGCACGAGAGTCCGTACGACCTGAGTTAGGTCATAAAAATCCAGAAAGAAACTCTGAGGTGAATATTTTTGATATATTTTTGATGTAAACAAATTAGGTATGTAGAAAAAATATAATAATAAATTGTTAGATTTCTTCAGAGTTTACTGGACTATTTAAGTAACGAAAACAATTCCAAAGGAAAAGAAATTTTACATGTCTACAAGAAGGACAAAGGTCTTTTAGATGATAAGTTCCGAAAACAATTAGTTTATGTCATCATAGAACGCGAGAAAAATATAATTTGCAAAAATTTATCGACTGGAGAACGTTTAGAAGATTGGAGGTGAGAATAGATTGAATGATAAAAGAATTTTAGTTCAGGAAAATTAAAGTGAATTAAGAAAAACCCCAAAATGAAAAAAAAACGTAACACAAAACATGAATTTTTAAAGTAATTGACAACTTGACACATTTCTTTTTTTGAACGCACTAAATATTAATGTAAATAAACAAAAAATAATTCAAATGAAACAAGCCGAGCATTATGTTCATTTTATGAACATTTTGCTTCCGCGATGGCAAAAAGATTTGTTTCCTCACGGAGAGAACAGTAAGTTAATTTTAAAAAAATTAAAAATTTCAATTTTTTAAAAATTTGAATATTGCGATTTTTTCTTTAAAATTTGGACAAAATATAAACTTTCTATATATCGATTTTTTTGCAGCAAGGAATATGATTTTTTATATATTAAGTGGAATTTAAGGTTACATTTTTTTTAAACAAACAAATTCTTCAAAATATTAAAATTCAGTAAAATTTCTTTTAATTGGTATTTTTAAAAACCCTTGTATCTGATTCCAGATTTTAGTAGAACAAATAATCATACCAAAGTCTTTTAAATCCGTTTAAGCGTTCTCGGTATGTAGTGTTTGCAAAAAAACTATATCTTCACACATTCACACATACATGTTTCCAGATATTTGATCAGAAACCATATATAACACATTTCTAGATAGAGGAAGGATAATTTCAAGAATTTTGAAAAATTCGTAAATTTAAACGAATACAAAGTTCTCTCTATGAGGAAGCAAGAAGAATTAATTAAAAAGAAAATTAAATTAAAATTAAAGATAAAATGCAAAACAAATAAAATTAGGAAAAAAAAACAAGCTTAGAAAATAAAAGAATTTGCATTTAAAATGTCAACTTGGAACAAGTAACTTTTAGATTTCTTTTTTTTAATCAAATAAATTATATTTAGAAATCAATTTAAAATTTTTTTTTGATTTTTGAAAGTTAATATAATTTTCTATTTTAGAATTCCACCTGATAGATTTCAACAACTTGCCGAAGAAATAGAAACAGTTTTTACTGGAGAATTAGCTGCAACTTATTATACGCCTTTTTGTTCAG
Source organism: Ganaspis brasiliensis (assembly GCA_037103525.1). Taxonomy (NCBI): domain Eukaryota; kingdom Metazoa; phylum Arthropoda; class Insecta; order Hymenoptera; family Figitidae; genus Ganaspis; species Ganaspis brasiliensis. Next base: position 1,279,393 of record JAZKLR010000206.1, on the reverse strand, counting down.
AAAATGGTGTGAAGATTTTAGCAACTGGAAAACTGTACGAACATTTTCGATACGCAAAGAAAAATTTACAAAATTCTGGTTTGCTTAAAACAAAAAAAAATCAAAAGAAGAGTCTAATTCGCAGTATCTTACATCGAAAGATGATGAATCATTGTTAAAAAGATTAGAAACTGCAACTGAAGAAGAAGTAACTTTTCATGAAGATTGGAAATCTTCTTTTACTCTCCGTCGCAATTTGTTAAAATACTCTAAAATAACAATAACGGATTATTTAAACAAATTCTTATCGCTTCGTCTCGAGGAAGGACAAAAACTGGTATTAATAAAACTTTTTAAATTTTCTTTTTTAATATCAAATTGTTCTAACTTTTATAAACTAATCAATATGCTAATATTGCGCACTATTGTAGATACACCTAGATTTTAAAAGCTTGTATGCAGACAAGAGCAATCGACTTGTAGAAAACTGGAAGACTATCAAACCGCATTTAATTAAAAGACTATTACAAGTACCGAAAAAGACAATTTTGCCTCAAGATTTACCGTACTTTCTGCTTCTTAACACTAAACTTAATGAAGGTAAATTAATAAAAATTTCACATTATGATTACTCGGTTTTAATATATCTAGAAAATTTTGTTTCAATTAAAACAGTTTCTGAGATTGCTCACATACAAAAGTCGTTCTGCTCAGACGTTCTGTAAACGTATATTTTACCATAGGATTATTATATTTTAATTAACTAACTAACGTACTTAATATTTAATACCTTATGTTTTTCAGAAACTACAGATGTTTTATTGTTCTATTTACTTTCATATATCTTGAAAACCCAAAAAAGAGGTCGGTCTAAAACAGGTGAAGAACCAGTTAGCGTGTTGAGGTTGACAGAAAAGGAAAAAAGAGGTTTTTATTTAATTCATGTCGAGGTAACTATACTAATTATTTAGTTTTATTTCATAAAACAAATATCTATAAATCATAAAACGTAACTATTTTTTTAGGATGCTAGTAATTATAACATTACTTTAGAAAGCATAAGATCCCGTCTTTATCAACATCATGAAACTCTACAACCTGTCATCAGCATCACTGGACCATTGTTAAATGTGGACAAATTTCGAGTTATCATTGACAACACAGAATACTCTACAAAGTCTCTACTAGAAGCAATCGATCTCACATTTAAAAGCTTTTTTGTGTTTGATTTAAAATATCCAAGGCACGCTGCTTCAATTTGGAAGTTTTTTCAAAAGGGAATTTTTGATATAAAAGAAAATGTGGATGGTTTTTCACCTTCTGTGAATGTCTTATGTGGAGAAGTCACTAAAATTTTGGCTGATGCTCTAAAAAAACAGAAAGAAAGTGAAAGAGTCGTTCCAACCTCTGCAAATGATTTGTGAAAATTATTGAGAAATTTAATTAAGAATTTAAAAAGGGTTGATAAAAATGTTTTACTGTTTTGTTTGTCGTTTAAGTTTCTTGGAAAATGGAGAGCTTCTAGGTCATATAAAATTATTTCATTCAAATATCACAGAGTACAGATGTGCGGAGCACGATTGTTTTAGGGTATATACAATATTTGATTCTTACTATAGACATCGAAAAGCTATGCACAATGATCCTTCTCATGATTTAGATAACGCAGAATGTTCAAGAGAGTTCTTTTTTTATCAGGATGAATCTGTATCTGAAACAAACTTTGTGGACAATTCTTCTAATTCTTATTCTTCTCATATGGAAATTTCTAATAATTATGATTATAGTGATGATAGTGATTCTGATTTTGAATTTGATGAAAATGATTTGTCTTGTCTAAAAAATGATAAAAAAATAGATCTTACTTCTCACGAAGAGCAATTGACTAAATTTGTGAGCAAGCTTTACAGTTTTAAAGATATTTCGAGGAAACGTGTTATAGATATAATTACAGAATCATCTACTTTAATTGAAAAAAGTTTCACTTTAGCAGAACATGAATTGAATAGCTCTTCTTTGGATGGAAAGTCAGTAACCTTGAAAAGTGTTAAAGATATTTTACAAAAATATTCAAAGTCTTTAAAAAAATTTAACACTGAAGCCAAATGCCTTCGTCGCTTCAAAGATTTTGAGTCTTTTATACCTCCAGAAAGTTACAAAATTGGTAGCTGCACAGTGATAAAAAAAAACAAGTTGTGCAAACAGTTAAAAGCATGCCAATAGTAGCTCAGTTTATTAAAATAAGTCAAGTCTTTAAGGCTTTCTTTGAAATACCTGGTAATTTTGAAAAAATTGTAAATTATTCAATCAGCTTAAAGAAATTTTAGAATATTTTTGTAAATGTCATGCAAGGATCCTTGTGGAAAAAATTATCATCAGATTACAAAGATAAACTGGTTTTCCCAATTATTTTAAATTTCGACGACTATGAGACGAACAATCCATTAGGGAGTCACAAAGGAATTGTTAAATGTGGTGCTGTGTACCTAGTTCTTCCTTTTCTACCTTCAGATCTCCAGTCAAAACTTGAAAATATTTTTCTGTTTATTTTGTTCAATACAACGGATCGACAAGTTCTTGGAAACAAACTTATTTTTACCAAAGCTATTAAAGAGCTCAAATTTCTTGAAGAAGAAGGCATAACGATTGAAAATGATAATAAAACAATTCGAATTTATTTCAAATTGATTCTTATAACAGGTGATAATCTAGGGTTACACGGAATTCTTGGTTTTAATGAGAGCTTTCGATCAACTCAGGCATTGAAGATTTCAACTATGGTGCGAATGAAAATATTAATAAACCTCAACCACTTTCATCAGATTCGATTCGGAAAAAAAAGTTTTTAGTAATGACATCATCAGAAATGTTAAATCTCATCAGAATCTTACCTTTGATTCTAGGAACTTTTGTAGAAAATGAAAATGAACATTGGAGACTCTTTTTATTGCTCAGAAAAATTGTTGAATCAGTTTGTAGTACAAAGATTTATATAAAAACGTATCAATCTCTTGATCAAACTATTGAAGAATATTTACGTTTACACTCACAGTTATTCCCTAAACAGTTGAAACCTAAACATCACTTTCTCATTCACTATCCCCGAATTATGGAGAATATTGGTCCACTTTGGAATATCTGCTGTATGAGAACTGAGGCGAGACATCGCGATGGAAAAGTAACTACCCGCGCTTCCTTGAGTAGGAGTCCGTACCATTTGTGCACGAAAAATTCTGAGCAAGGTGTGTATTTTACAGATTTCTAAAATCGGTCTTTTTTACATTCAAGAGAATACTTAAGGGTCTATTTTACAGAAATAGAAGATTATAAGAAGGTTTATATTACAGAAATACAAATTTTAACAGGTCGATATTACAGATTTAAAAAAATTTAACAGAAACACATTTCTATCTGGGTAAAGAGCAATACATGATCATTATCAAGTACTGAAGTAATAGATGGGGTCTAGGTGACTTTTGCAGAATTTCTACTGGAAACTTTACCTTATATTTTAAAAAGTCAAACTTAGATAGCAACCAAGTGCCACATCGGTGTCAAGGTGACTTTTCGTCATCTTCTTCGGGGAACTTGGTATTATTTTTTTAAAACGAATACTCAGGAACCTACCAACTGCCACATCGGTGTCTAGGTGACTTTTGGTCATCTTCTTCGGGAAAGTTGGCTTTATTTTATTAAAACGAATACTTAGGAACCTACCAAGTGGCACATCGGTGTCTAGGTGACTTTTCGTCATCTTCTTCGGGGAAGTTGGCTTTATTTTATTAAAACGAATACTTAGGAACCTACCTAGTGCCACATCGGTGTCTAGGTGACTTTTCGTCCTCTTCTTCGGGGAAGTTGGCTTTATTTTATTAAAACGAATACTCAGGAACCTACCAACTGCTACATCGGTGTCTAGGTGACTTTTGGTCATCTTCTTCGGGGAAGTTGGCTTTATTTTATTAAAACGAATACTTAGGAACCTACCAAGTGCCACATCGGTGTCTAGGTGACTTTTCATCATCTTCTTCGGGGAACTTGGTATTATTTTTTTAAAACAAATACTTAGGAACCTACCAAGTGCCACATCGGTGTCTAGGTGACTTTTGGTCATCTTCTTCAGGGAAGTTGGCTTTATTTTATTAAAACGAATACTTAGGAACCTACCAAGTGGCACATCGGTGTCTAGGTGACTTTTCGTCATCTTCTTCGGGGAAGTTGGCTTTATTTTATTAAAACGAATACTTAGGAACCTACCTAGTGCCACATCGGTGTCTAGGTGACTTTTCGTCATCTGCTTCGGGGAAGTTGGCTTTATTTTATTAAAACGAATACTTAGGAACATACCAATTGCCACATCGGTGTCTAGGTGACTTTTCATCATCTTCTTCGGGAAAGTTGGTAATATTTTTTTAAAACGAATACTCAGGAACCTACCAAGTGCCACGTCGGTGTCTAGGTGACTTTTGGTAATTGTTTAAGGTAAGTTGTCTTTTAATTATTTTTAAACTTATTTTTAGGAATTAAGGAATTTCCAAGACCGTATTATGCTGACTTTACGTCAACAAGTTACCATTGTCGCTTGTAAAAGTCAACCTTTTTGTACAAAACAATCTCTTTAAGTGTATTAACATTGTCCAACGACTTTAGAAAGTCAAACATTCTTTCAGTAGGATAAAAGATACTACTGAGAGCAATTCACAAATTGCGATACAAATATATAATGCAGTTAAACAAAAGAAAGGTAATATACATGTATTTTAAATGAAAGAGAAACAAGGTTCAAGCATGCATAATATTTACATTTTGAAATTAAACCGTCTTAGGGCTTGTTATTAAAGCTTATCGGTAAGCTTTACAGTTGAAAAAGTTGCACAGAAACGTTCTATTTCAAAGCTTCAGACACCCTACTTTTTTTATTTACTCTAAGTAATAGATGAAACTAGCAACATATGTCCTAACAAAAGTAATAGTCTTGTTATAATAAATACAAGCATTAAAGAAATAAAGTATGTTTTTGAGCGTTTTGATTCGTATCTGTAACATACTCGTATAACCAGAATGCTCAAGTTTTAATGTATATTAAAAATAATAAGAATACGTCTATTTAGCAATGTTAACTTCTTTACTTACATAATATAATGCTGACACTAAGCAACTGGAAAAAACGCAGAAGGTTTAAAATTATCAAGATAAATGTAGATATTAATTAATGCCTTTAATTTTGATATCAAAAAAGCTTCTTGATGACTTTAATCTGTGATTCTGCTGTTGCCAGCAGGAAAGGTTACTGATGTCCATCCTTCAGGGTTGAAACTCTCAAAGAGTGTTGGATTTACTCAATCGGTGCCCTGTTATTTCTAGAATGAAAGTATCCTGATGTCCATCCTGTACCGTTAATGATCTCTTCGTCTACTTACGAGAAGAAATTGTCAAACAAATTAAAATATAAATAGACGCAAATCAGTGTTGTTGTTTGCGTTACCTGACAGCGTAAATCATCTTTAAGGATAAACCGGATATTTCACTGTAATATTTTTGCTCCACTGTTTATTAAGGATATATCTATCAAAATGCATCTGGTAAATGAGGATTAAGATAAATGGAAAATATGTTAGGTTAATTCGGAGTAATTTATTTAGTTCAAAATTTTAAATTTCAGAAGAATTAAATTGTTTTTGCGTTGCGTGATAATTTTTTTTTGTATTTTTTCTGCATAGTTTTTTGGTTAGTTCCATTTATTTTTTCAAGTTTAGTGAAATTTACAAGTTTACTTCTTACATGCTTCTTTATTTAATGACGCAAAATTTTTAAAATCTATCTAAATTTATAAAAACATTAACTTCTTTCATGTTAAGAAAGTTTTACCGCAAATCGAATAATCAAACAGATTTTGATAAAACTTGATGAACTGCGAAATAAAGTTCCTAAAATTTTGTAGTTATTTTTTTGAGACCTGTAGGTTCTTGGAAAAAAGTTATGATCGATTTATTTTTTCACTGTTTAACATTGATTTTTATGAGTATTCATTACTCTGTCACATATATTTTTGTACTAAAAATTATTAATTGACGAGATAGTGATCAAATTTTGTAAAGTAAAACACAGATATGTAATGAACCGATATTGTATTTAAAAAAGGACAATAGGTTCCTGTAAGAGTTGCAATAAATTAATTTGTAAAAATATTTCACGTTTTACACGATGCAGTTCAGATCTTCTGACATTTTGAAATGTTGATTTTGATCGCACATGAAAAATAGTCATATTTAAAAATTAAATAAAGTTAATAAAGTTAATAAATACAATTGTTTAATTATATATTAGTAAAATTAAATTTAAACCTAACCTTAAAATAAAAGTTCCTGTTCTGACTAGCATTGTCATACGATAGAACCTTCTTAACATAAAAGAAGTTAATTTTTTTTTAAAATTTGGATACATTTAAAAAATTTTGCGTCATTAAATAAAGAAGTATGTAAGAAGTAAACTTATAAATTTCACTAAACTTGAAATAGTGATTGAAACTAACCAAAATACTATTCAGGAAAAATACAAAAACTAAATTATCACGCAACGCAAAAACAATTTAATTCTTCTAAAATTTAAAATTTTGAACTAAATAAATTATTCCGAATTAACCTAACACATTTTCCATTTATCTTAATCCTCATTTACCAGATGCATTTTGATAGATATATCCTTAATAAACAGTGCAGCAAAAATATTACAGTGAAATATCTGGTTTATCCTTAAAGATGATTTACGCTGTCAGGTAACGAAAACAACAACACTGATTTGCGTCTATTCATATTTAAATTTGTTTGACAATTTCTTCTCGTAAGAAGACAAAGAGAACATTAACGGTACAGGATGGACATCAGGATACTTTCATTCTAGAAATAACAGAAGCACCGATTGAGTAAATCCAACACTCTTTGAGAGTTTCAACCCTGTGCGTTTTTTGCAGATGTTCAGTAAGTATGCAGGAGTTCTGCAAATTATTTACGCTGCTATTGATTTTGTTTTACATTTATCATGCTTAAAAATTTAATGTTAAATTAGTTTTTTTACATAGTGACGATGTTGAATTTTAAAATTTTCACTTTGATTAAACGTTAACGATTATATTTATCTTTATTTCAATTAAACGTTAGAGTATTATTATATTTTTAGGTCACCAAACTAGAGTTTGGTACAGGATAGACGTCAGAAAACTGTCCAGCTGGCAACAGTAGAAGCAGCGATTGAAGACATCATTTACAGTTCTCTACAGGATGGACATCACTAAATTCCTCAAAACGTTATCTGCTTTACTTTAGGTAAGTAAAAAAAGTAATCACTGCTAGTTACACGTATTCATAATATTTTTAATGTACATTTAAACTTGTCCAGTCAGGACGTTATAGGAACAGATAAACACAAGGAATCTTTCCAGCTGGGAACAACAGAAGCACCGATTGAGGACTTTTTTGGCGGTACCCTACAGGTGAAACATCACGAAACTTTCCAACAATCAACAGCAAAAGCGCCGCTTAAAGACATCATTTACGATTCTCCACTGGATGGACATCCGGAAACTTTCCTGCTAGCAACAGCAGAAGCACCGATTGAAGACATCATTCACCGTACTCTGAAGGATGGACATCAGGTAACTTTCCTGCTGCACCGATTAAAGAAATCTTCCACGATACTATACAGGTAAGTCATATAGAAACTTTCCTTTTAGCAACATCAAAACCATCGAGTGAAGACATCATTAACGGTACTGTAGGGGATGGACAACTGGAAACTATCCTGCTGGCAACAGCTGAAGCACCGATTAAAGACATTATTCGCGGTACTGTAGAGGATGGACATCAGGAAACTTTCCTGCTGGCAACAGCAGAAGCATTAATTAAAGACATCGTTCACCGTACTCTGAAGGATGGACATCAGGAAACTTTCCTGCTGGCAACAGCAGAAGCACCGATTGAAGACATCATTCGCTGTACTGTAGAGGATGGACAACAGGAAACTTTCCTGCTGGCAACAGCAAAAGCACCGATTGAAGACATCATTTATGGTACTGCAGCAGATGGACAACAGGAAACTTTTCTGCTGGCAACAGCAGAAGCACTGATTGAAGACATCATTCACCGTACTCTGAAGGATGGACATCAGGCAACTTTCCTGCTGGCAACATCAGAAGCACCGATTGAAGACATCATTCGCCGTACTCTGAAGGATGGACATCAGGAAACTTTCCTGCTGGCAACAGCAGAAGCACCGATTGAAGACATCATCAACCGTACTCTGAAGGATAGACATCAGGAAACTTTCCTGCTGGCAACAGCAGAAGCACCGATTGAAGACATCATTCGCCGTACTCTGAAGGATGGACATCAGGAAACTTTCCTGCTGGCAACAGCAGAAGCACCGATTGAAGACATCATTCGCCGTACTCTGAAGGATGAACATCAGGAAACTTTCCTGCTGGCAACAGCAGAAGCACCGATTGAAGACATCATTCGCCGTACACTGAAGGATGGACATCAGGAAACTTTCCTGCTGGCAACAGCAGAAGCACCGATTGAAGACATCATTCGCCGTACTCTGAAGGATGAACATCAGGAAACTTTCCTGCTGGCAACAGCAGAAGCACCGATTGAAGAAATCATTTGCGGTACTGTAGAGGATGGACAAAAGGAAACTTTCCTGCTTGCAACAGCAGAAGCACCGATTAAAGACATCATCTACCGTACTCTGAAGGATGGACATCAGGGAACTTTCCTGCTGGCAACAACAGAAGCACCGATTGAAGAAATCTTTCACGATACTGTACAGGTAAATCATATAAAAACTTTTCTTTTAGCAAAAGCAAAAGCATCGAGTAAAGATAGCATTAACGGTACTCTACAGGATGGACATCAGCAAACTTTCCTGCTACCAACAGCTGAAGCACCGATAGAAGACATCAGTTGCGGTACTTTAGAGGATGAACAAAAGGAAACTTTTCTGCTGGCAGCATCAGAAGCACCAATTGTAAAAATCTTTCACGATACTATACAGGTAAATCATATAAAAACTTTTCTTTTAGCATCAGCAAAAGCAAGGAGTAAGGATTGCATTCACGGTACTCTAGAGGATAGACATCAGCAAACTTTCCTGCTACCAACAGCTAAAGCACCGATAGAAGACATCATTTGCGGTACTGTAGAGGATGGACAAAAGTAAACTTTCCTGCTGGCAACAGCAGAAGCACCGATTGAAGACATCATTTGCCGTACTCTGAAGGATGGACATCAGGAAACTTTCCTGCTGGCAACAGCAGAAGCACCGATTGAAGACATCATTCGCCGTACTCTGAAGGATGGACAAAAGGAAACTTTCCTGCTGGCAACAGCAGAAGCACCGATTGAAGACATCATTTGCGGTACTTTAGAGGATGGACAAAGGGAAACTTTCCTGCTGGCAACAGCAGAAGCACCGATTGAAGAAATCTTTCACGATACTATACAGGTAAATCATATAAAAACTTTTCTTTTAGCAACAGCAAAAGCATTGAGTAAAGATAGCATTCACGGTACTCTACAGGATGGACATAAGCAAACTTTCCTGCTACCAACAGCTGAAGCACCGATAGAAGACTTCATTTGCGGTACTTTAGAGGATGGACATCAGGAAACTTTCCTGCTGGCAACAGCAGAAGCACCGATTGAAGACATCATTTACCGTACTCTGAAGGATGGACATCAGGAAACTTTCCTGCTGGCAACAGCAGAAGCACCGATTGAAGACATCATTTGCGGTACTGTAGAGGATGGACAAAAGAAAACGTTCCTGCTGGCAACAGCAGAAGCACCGATTGAAGACATCATCAACCGTACTCTGAAGGATGGACATCAGGGAACTTTCCTGCTGGCAACAACAGAAGCACCGATTGAAGAAATCTTTCACGATACTATACAGGTAAATTATATAAAAACTTTTCTTTTAGCAACAGCAAAAGCATTAAGTAAAGATAGCATTCACGGTACTCTACAGGATGGACATGAGCAAACTTTCCTGCTACCAACAGCTGAAGCACCGATAAAAGACTTCATTTGCGGTACTTTAGAGGATGGACATCAGGAAACTTTCCTGCTGGCAACAGCAGAAGCACCGATTGAAGACATCATTTACCGTACTCTGAAGGATGGACATCAGGAAACTTTTCTGCTGGCAACAGCAGAAGCACCGATTGAAGACATCATTCGCCGTAATCTGAAGGATGGACATGAGGAAACTTTCCTGCTGGCAACAGCAGAAGCACCGATTAAAGACATCATTCGCCGTACTCTGAAGGATAGACATCAGGATACTTTCCTGCTGGCAACAGCAGAAGCACCGACTGAAGACATCATTCGCCGTACTCTGAAGGATAAACATCAGGAAACTTTCCTGCTGGCAACAGCAGAAGCACCGATTGAAGACATCATTCGCCGTACTCTGAAGGATGGACATCAGGAAACTTTCCTGCTGGCAACAGCAGAAGCACCGATTGAAGACATCATTCGCCGTACTCTGAAGGATGGACATCAGGAAACTTTCCTGCTGGCAACAGCAGAAGCACCGATTGAAGACATCATTCGCCGTACTCTGAAGGATGGACATCAGGAAACTTTTCTGCTGGCAACAGCAGAAGCACCGATTGAAGACATCATTCGCCGTACTCTGAAGGATGGACATCAGGAAACTTTCCTGCTGGCAACAGCAGAAGCACCGATTGAAGACAACATTTACCGTACTCTGAAGGATGGACATCAGGAAACTTTCCTGCTGGCAACAGCAGAAGCACCGATTGAAGACATCGTTTTGCCGTTCTCTGAAGGATTGACATCAGGAAACTTTCCTGCTGGCAACAGCAGAAGCACCGATGGAAGACATCTTCAACCGTACTCTGAAGGATGGACATCAGGAAACTTTCCTGCTGGCAACAGCAGAAGCACCGATTGAAGACATCATCAACCGTACTCTGAAGGATGGACATCAGGAAACTTTCCTGCTGGCAACAGCAGAAGCACCGATTGAAGACATCATTAACCGTACTCTGAAGGATTGACATCAGGAAACGTTCCTGCTACCAACAGCTGAAGCACCGATAGAAGACTTCATTTGCGGTACTTTAGAGGATGGAAATCAGGAAACTTTCCTGCTGGCAACAGCAGAAGCACCGATTGAAGACATCATCAACAGTACTCTGAAGGATGGACATCAGGAAACTTTCCTGCTGGCAACAGCAGAAGCACCGATTGAAGACATCATCAACCGTACTCTGAAGGATGGACATCAGGAAACTTTCCTGCTGGCAACAGCAGAAGCACCGATTGAAGACATCATTTACCGTAGTCTGAAGGATGGACATCAGGAAACTTTCCTGCTGGCAACAGGACAAGCACCGATTGAAGACATCATTCGCCGTACTTTGAAGGATGGACATCAGGAAACTTTCCTGCTGGCAACAGCAGAAACACCGATGGAAGACATCTTCAACCGTACTCTGAAGGATGGACATCAGGAAACTTTCCTGCTGGCAACAGCAGAAGCACCGATTGAAGACATCATCAACCGTACTCTGAAGGATGGACATCAGGAAACTTTCCTGCTGGCAACAGCAGAAGCACCGATTGAAGACATCATTAACCGTACTCTGAAGGATGGACATCAGGAAACTTTCCTGCTGGCAACAGCAGAAGCACCGATTGAAGACATTATTCGCCGTACTCTGAAGGATGGACATCAGGAAACTTTCCTGCTGGCAACAGTAGAAGCACCGATTGAAGACATCGTTTGCCGTACTCTGAAGGATTAACATCAGGAAACTTTCCTGCTGGCAACAGCAGAAGCACCGATTGAAGACATCATCAACCGTACTCTGAAGGATGGACATCAGGAAACTTTCCTGCTGGCAACATCAGAAGCACCGATTGAATACATCATCAACCGTACTCTGAAGGATGGACATCAGGAAACTTTCCTGCTGGCAACAGGACAAGCACCGATTGAAGACATCATTCGCCGTACTTTGAAGGATGGACATCAGGAAACTTTCCTGCTGGCAACAGCAGAAACACCGATGGAAGACATTTTCAACCGTACTCTGAAGGATGGACATCAGGAAACTTTCCTGCTGGCAACAGCAGAAGCACCGATTGAAGACATCATCAACCGTACTCTGAAGGATGGACATCAGGAAACTTTCCTGCTGGCAACAGCAGAAGCACCGATTGAAGACATCACTAACCGTACTCTGAAGGATGGACATCAGGAAACTTTCCTGCTGGCAACCGCAGAAGCACCGATTGAAGACATCATTCGCCGTACTCTGAAGGATGGACGTCAGGAAACTTTCCTGCTGGCAACAGCAGAATCACAGATTAAAGTCATGAAGAAGCTTTTTTGATATCAAAATTAAAGGCATTAATTGATATCTACATTTATCTTGATAATTTTGAACCTTCTGCGTTTTTTCCAGTTGCTTAGTGTCAGCATTATATTATGTAAGTAAAGATGTCAACATTGCTAAATAGACGTATTCTTATTATTTTTAATATACATTAAAACTTGAGCATTCTGGTTATACGAATATGTTACAGATACGAATCAAAACGCTCAAAAACATACTTTATTTCTTTAATGCTTGTATTTATTATAACAAGACTATTACTTTTGTTAGGACATATGTTGCTAGTTTCATCTATTACTAAGAGTAAATAAAAAAAGTAGGGTGTCTGAAGCTTTATAATAGAACGTTTCTGTGCAACTTTTTCAACTGTAAAGCTTACCGATAAGCTTTAATAACAAGCCCTAAGACGGTTTAATTTCAAAATGTAAATATTATGCATGCTTGAACCTTGTTTCTCTTTCATTTAAAATACATGTATGTTACCTTTCTTTTGTTTAACTCCATTATATATTTGTATCGCAATTTGTGAATTGCTCTCAGTAGTATTTTTTATCCTACTAAAAGAATGTTTGACTTTCTAAAGTCGTTGGACAATGTTAATACACTTAAAGAGATTGTTTTGTACAAATAGGTTTACTTTTACAAGCGACAATGGTAACTTGTTGACTTAAAGTCAGCATAATACGGTCTTGGAAATTCCTTAATTCCTAAAAATAAGTTTAAAAATAATTTAAAGACAACTTACCTTGAACAATTACCAAAAGTCACCTAGGCACCGACGTGGCACTTGGTAGGTTCTTAAGTATTCGTTTTAAAAAAATAATACCAACTTTCCCGAAGAAGATGACTAAAAGTCACCTAGACACCGACGTGGCACTTGGTAGGTTCCTAAGTATTCGTATTAATAAAATAAAGCCAACTTCCCCAAAGAAGATGACCAAAAGTCACCTAGACACCGATGTGGCAGTTGGTAGGTTCCTAAGTATTTGTTTTAATAAAATAAAGCCAACTTCCCCGAAGAAGATGACCAAAAGTCACCTAGACACCAATGTGGCAGTTGGTAGGTTCCTGAGTATTCGTTTTAAAAAAATAATACCAACTTCCCCGTAGAAGATGACCAAAAGTCACCTAGACACCGATGTGGCAGTTGGTAGGTTCCTAAGTATTTGTTTTAAAAAAATAATACCAACTTCCCCGAAGAAGATGATGAAAAGTCACCTAGACACCGATGTGGCACTTGGTAGGTTCCTAAGTATTCGTTTTAATAGGATGAATGTGTGTAGAACTATAGCGATTAGAAACCAGTTGTTTTTAAATTATAAGTTCATATCAAAGGACATTAGCGCATCATTTGTTCATGGACCTACCCAAAAATTTTTGAACGCAAATTCATTAAATATTTCACACTTTGCTTATTTGATCGAAGACGAATTGATAGAAACACTGCAAACTACTAAGTGGATTAAGTTTCAAGGCCAAAAAATAACAGTTAATTCTATCATTGTAATTAATGATGAGGAAGGTCCACAATTTCATCTCGTAAAATGTATTCTTTTAAAAGAAAAAGACGATTTTAATATTATTACAAAGTTCTTTGACGATGCAGATTATTCTGAACATTTCTATGCTTTTAAAGTTGATCCAGATTTATTTCAATGGAATAAATTAACTTCAAAGGATGTTTCTCAAGCAACAATAACTACTATTCACACACTTTTTAACGGATGTACTTATGTAAATAAAAAATGGATTTAGAATACATCTGTACTTTCTTCGTAACAAAATAGTACACTTTAATGTTTTGTATGTTTAATCTCCGTTATATTTTTATTCTAACTATGTTTTAATGTAGATAAAACGTGTAAATGTAAACTAGAAATAAAATTACTTTTTTTCTATTGTCAACTAATTGTTTTTTAAACTGTTATCATATTTTTTAAAATGTTGATGCACATTGCCTGTATAAAATAGAAGTTTTCAAATAGAAGGGTCAAAATTTGAAAATCTGAATATTTTCAATTTTTAGTCAAAACCCTGTGCAAGACGATAAAGAGTATAGAATTCTTAACACAAATTATAAAATATTTTGTAAGACATTTCTCATAAAAATAGATCTAGAATTAAAACAATGATTTGCACTTGATTATTTTAAATTTAAATTATTTTGTCCAAAGATACGAAAATTAAAAACTTTTTTCACAAAAGGATATAATTCAAATAAGTTGGTAAATATGAAAACAAAATATGTAAAGAAAAGCAGAAAATAAATTTAAGAAATAAATAAATAGAACAGAATTATCAAAAATAAAATACACAAAATATTAATTGGAAGAAGAAAATATAATACAATAAATAAAAGCAGATAAAAAAATTAATATATATATATTAAACACACAAAAAGTAAAAGATGAAATAAAAACAAACAAAATTATAAGTAAAATTTTTTAAATAATTATTAAAAAAATAAAATAAAATGTTTCTTGTAATTTATCACTGAAAAAACAAAATAAGCAAAGTGAATTAAAAATAATGAAAATAAGAAAAAAATTTAGAGGAAAAATATTAAAATAAAACAAAATTAAAGTAGAAACTTAAAGAATATAAATTGAATAAATAAATAAATTAATTTAGTTAATTAAATGATAATAATACAATAACAGTTAAATATGAAATTAAAATAAGTCAATAGTTTAGAAAATGAAATAAAGAATGCAAATTAAAATACAAAAATTAAAGTAAAGTATAAAATAAATATAAAGAAAAAAAAAATAATAATAAATAGAAATAACAAAATAAAATATAAAAATCAATGTTTTCAAATTTTCCCAGAATTTTTGACGTCAAATAATTTTAGCCAATCACAAGTAGATCGTTTACTTTGTGCGACAACTAGAAACCTACCATATCGATGTTCAGTCACGGTCCGTCAGAAACAAAACGAATAGTTAGTAGAAATTATAAATATTTTAAAACATCATTTACGTCATAAATTGATCTAGGAAAAAAGCAATAATTTGCACTTGATTATTTTTAATTAAAATTATTCTATCTTAAGATATAAGAATTAATATCGTTTCTCATAAAGAGACATAATTCTACTCAGTTACTATATAAGAAAAGTTTGAATCTCTAATTTCAAGTGTATTCGAGCGTGTTCGGGTAGCGTGCGTGCGTGTATGTGTATTTTGTATATTATCTGTAGTGGCGTTTAGTATCGTTTAAGTTAATCGCGTCTTGCGTAGGTAAAAACAAAAAACTAGTCTTAAGTTTATAACTACTGTCATAATTGCATCTGTTAATGCTATTAATTAAGAAACATGTAATCATGATAGATTATCTATCTTTAATTAATATAAAGGAAATATTTTTATTTTTTGGTTTATTTAACTTTATCAATGTGTGCGAACAGAAAAGTGCATCTATTTGGGAAAACTTTATCATGTTAGAGTGCAAGAGCACTGTCGAAACAAACGCTGAGAATTCGAGCTTGACGCCTTTCCATCCAGCATGGTAAAGTTTTGCCTCGAATTATGTACATTACTGCTTAACTTTTTGGCAATCAAAGAATTGTTCTCCCACCTGTAGATTTTTCTAATTACCATGCTGGAGAGTCAAGTGTCTCCTTATTTTTGTATAAAATCTTCCCAATTCCTGAATAATTTTTATTTTAAATTGAAAGGTAAAGTTTCCTAAAACGTGATTTCGTCCGAGGTGTATCATGCTAATATGGTAAACTTTATCCGAAACATTTTCTCCGTGCATTAAAATAAGCTAAATTGTCTGTCCGAAAGCTGTAAGAAAGTTTTAAAAACATATACTGTAAGTAATACCATTTTAATCATTTTATTGTCAAGCGTAGTCCTGTCACTTATAACATATTCAATAAGTCGATTGGCCTAAAATCAAAAAAATGGGAAAATGTGTAGTCAAATTATGTATAAAAAAATGCGCTCCGCAGAAAGGGACCTTAGAAGCAAAAAAACATCAGCGGTTTGTATACAGTACCATGCGCGCTCGTCTTTTTTTCGCTCTCTTGTAAAATTACCGATTTGTTTCTATGGTCCCTTTCTTCAGAGCGTCACATATGTATGTGTTGTGGGCAAAGCCCGGAGTGCGGGCAATTCGCAAAATGCCCAGTCACTCCGCAGTTTGACCGAGAGTTTTTGGGCAAAGTCAGAAATACCACTTTTATCTCGAGCTTTGCCCAATATCTGGCGGGCAAACTGCGGAGTGCCCAAGCTGCCTTGGGCAATGTTCGAAATCAAATATTTGAATAACAAATTATGATCCATGATTATTTATATTATTTTGTATGTTCTATTATTTATTATTATAATATTATATTTCATTATATACTCATGAAAACTGTTTAGAAATACCACATTAATAAGAATTAATAAATAAAAACTAATAGTTATTGGTAAGTTTATATTTATTTCTTTTAATTTGTTTAGTTTCATAAGATGAAATTAATAAATTATTGTAGGGTAAACCAGACAGTTGTCGGCCACCTTACAGTAACCGAGAATTTGTACTTTACTTGAAGAACCTTTGAGTGTACAAGATAACTTTAATACTGAGGACAATTAACAGAAATGATTAATACCAATCAAATACCATTCATAACGTTATTAGACAAACTGACGGTCTTCTAATACATTTTGTAAACAATACATCACAATCAAACAGATTTTACGTTAAAAGAAATAAATATAAACTTACCAATAACTATTAGTTTTTATTTATTAATTCTTATTAATGTGGTATTTCTAAACAGTTTTCATGGGAATCTAATGAAATATAATATTATAATAATAAATAATAGAACATACAAAATAATATAAATAATCATGGAACATAATTCGTTATTCAAATATTTGATTTCGAACATTGCCCAAGGCAGCTTGGGCACTCCGCAGTTTGCCCGCCAGATATTGGGCAAAGCTCGAGATAAAAGTGGTTCTTCTGACTTTGCCCAAAAACGCTCGGGCAAACTGCGGAGTGACCGGGCATTTCGCGGATTGCCCGCACTCCGGGGTTTGCCCACAACAGGTGAAAATTCATGAGACGACAGTGCGACCAAAATTTAGAAAGCCTAGTCAGTTTTGGGGCGTAAGCCTTGAAGTTGGTTATAAGTAGATCAGATGTTTTCAGGATTGAAAACTTAACAACAACGGGGCGGGTTATCGTAGTAGATTATCTTACCCTCCGATACTTCGTGGCGCACTTGTTAGGTTGCAATCCTGAAAACATCTGATCTACTTACAACTAACTTCAAGGCTTACGTCCCTAAACTGCAGTTTAACCTAAAGGGAATGAGCATATTAAGGAAATGAAGAAATTATTTGAAAAATACAAATATAAGGAAATAGAAATAAATAAATAAGGTCATCTGACATAACATATTACCTCAACAGAGCAAAGATGGAAAAATGTACACAAAATAGTTAGACTTGAAATTGTTGTTCCCAGGCTGACAATGTCTATATAACCTTTATGCAGAAAAAGCGACGAAGAAATTAATGCTTCTAAGGAGAAATAATAAATTAAACACAAAAAAGAGATACTATATAAATTATTTAGATCAAGAATAAGTGTACAAAGAAAACTGTGTAAATGTTTGACGGTATTTCGCATAACATTATTCTTATTTTTGTGTATATAATTCTGAGACATAAGTATATGCACAAGTTTAGTGTTTAGTATCTTAAAATTTAGATACAACATGTGTGTTTGAAAACTGAAAAACATTGCAGAATACACCATGTAAAAGAATAAGAGTCGGTTTGTTAAGTAATTGTAATCAAACAATGATTCTTCGTGAGGTATTGACATTTGGAATATATAATCTGCAGTAACTGCAATGATCTGAAAAATCAGAACTCCATATAAAATCCTGGAGTTGCTTTTTTCTATTTTACATTTATACTTCGTTAGTATTCCGCTGAACAAGAAAAGTCTTTTATAATACTGAAAAAAATAAAAACAAACTTTTGAAATTGCAGTATATTCCACATGTATCGAAAATATGTATTTATATGTATATCGAATATTTTTGTTGATATCTTGAAATTCCATATACATAATAATACATATAACAGTTCTACGTCATTTAAGAAAAATAAAAAATATATATATACAGATGGAAATTGAAAAATCTCTGACAGTAATACAGAACCCTGATTGATCTCCGTAATCATGCGTATAGTCAAATTGGGCCGATATAATTTTATACAAAATTTTTCTTAGCACATGTTTTATTGTTCAAGCTAAAAAAATGTTATTTTGTATCCTTCTGAAATCAAAGAGTTTTAATTCTTATTTATTAAACAATTATTTTTAATACATTAAATTATTATTAAGAGTCAATTAATCCAGTGGAAGTGCAAAATAATATTTTCTTACTTGAACGATATAACATGTGCTAAGAGAAATGTTGTGTCAAAATTATACGGGCTCGTTAAATTTATTCTTCGGTTAACCCCCTGTAAAAAAGTAGTTCGAAATTCTTTTAGCATAAAAGAGATTCGAATACATGCATTTTTTATTCATTTTTACTTCTGTGTCAGGTCAGCGCGTATTCATTTGTTTAAAAAATCGACTTATTAAAAATATTAATTTTTTACATCGTATATAAATATATAAATAACACTGAAATATGTGTAGATTGCTTGAAAATGATTCTAAAAAATCAATACAATGAAAGCACGGCTTGGAGCACAGTGAGGTCAAAAGCGTTCGTTTTGAAAATGATGACAGTTCACACGTATTACGAAATAAATATTTAATTTTATTATTCGATTTTCCCCAACCGAGGCTCTGTTTCTCAGAGTGTCAGGCCATAATTTTTATTTAACAATAAGTACAACTATATTTTATATTAATTTTTCTCAATATTTTAATTCATAGTTATAA
Organism: Ganaspis brasiliensis; assembly: GCA_037103525.1. Classification (NCBI taxonomy): domain Eukaryota; kingdom Metazoa; phylum Arthropoda; class Insecta; order Hymenoptera; family Figitidae; genus Ganaspis; species Ganaspis brasiliensis. The sequence goes on along the minus strand of JAZKLR010000206.1, from coordinate 1,260,072 downwards.
AAATAATAATTAGATATACTTACTTTCAACAGACGAATATTTTTAAAGATGATAATAACATTGCAACTAAAAAAATGTATAATACCAAGTCCTTCTTGAATACGTGAAATAAATATATTCAAGTCAAAACTAGAAAAACTTAAGTAAGAATAATAAGTTTTCCTTTCATAAATAAAATAAAATATAAAAAAATTTAATAGTAAACTATATATTTGGTTCCATATTTGGTATTTTCGTTGTTTTGAAAAGTACCAAGGAGTTAAACCGAAAAATTTTGAAATCACTGTAAATGAATGTTGTGATTCCATAACATTAAATTTACTTGAAAGGAAAGCATCAAAGGACTGACTATACTATTCTTTTCGGTTTATTTTTCACAATCAATTAAGAGTACTAGATTTGCGCTATAAGATAATAACAATAACCGCCATTACATGTGAGGTACATATTTCTCTTATCAACTAATGGATATGTGGAGATCGGTTTCACATAGTAAGTAATTTTGATTTAAAGATCAAAACCTTTACAGTAATGTGTTCTATATCATGGTTGTCATAATACCTTTATTTTAAAATTCCCCAAATTTTCGGAGGTACGCCTGTTTTTTCTAAACTGTGGAACATGGTCTATATAGTTGGAATTTTAAAGAGAGTATAGAAAAATCTATTAGGTATTAAACAACTCTTGTCCAAAACATAAATTAGAATTTCATCACATTTGAAAGTAAAATTTTATTAAACTGAGAAGAAACATATTTGTACTAACAAGAACTCTTCCCTCAATGGACAAATATTCTTAAGGATATAAGTAAATTGCTGGTTTCGTTAAAAATTTCATGTCATTATTAAAAAAATTAACAAGGTTAGAAAATATCCATTCTTTTAAAATAATACGAATGACTTTTTAAAATTATATTTGCTATTCGTCAGAATAATTAATTATTTAAAAACATTATGTTGTAGAAAGTCTGCAAGTTCCATATTCTTGTCTTGGTCGTTGGAAACAGAATCTGGAACAGCAAGTGCCCATACTTCCATCTGATTTACATAATAGTCCATTGGGAAGACATCGACGCTGCGATGTGGAAGGAGCCACTAGCATGAGAACTGTTACGATTAACAAAATCAATGACGCCATTGATTTAAAATTGACCATTTCGATATGTTTCTGTAAAAGTAAAAGGTAGGAATAGATACTTAATAGCAGATATACACAAGTAGAACGCTCTAAAAACAAGCGTCTTGCAAGTGTCTTAATGATAGAACGTCTAACGTCCTTCCGGCAGGACAAAAAATCCTTCCGCGAGTACGTACTAAATCGCGTTATAAAATTAATATGAATTAAGATAAAAAAATGTTAATTACATGGTTAAAAAGGTAAAAAAATAAGCTAGTAGCGCATGCAAATTTCTAAATTCAAATGACGTGGGACTTGCAATGGAAGACGATCGGTGAGCCGTCCTGCCGGAAGATTCGCGCTTGGACGTTCTATCATTAAACTAAGACATTAATAATAAGGTATGGTATCAGTCTTTCTACAAATAGATGATTTTAAAATTTCCATAAATCTTTTGCACTATAAAATCATTAAGAATAGTCTTGCGTTTGTTTTTCAATAAGGATTGAATGAATGGGGAGCGTCGAAATAAAGTCTAAAATATTAAAATTAATTTGAAATTTCACAATTTGTTAATAAAAAAATTTCAACAATAAGGGCAAATTATTTTTTTTAAAAATGAAATAAGAAACATGAATAATCTTACCACTGTAGATGAATTCAATCTATTACAAAAAGAGAACTGAATGTTGATTTAAAAAAGAAAGGTCTTTTTATACTTATTAAACAGACATGTAAAGCACGTAAATATTTAATCAATTTCATTGTAAAGCTCTTTTAAAAAAAACAGGCATCTTTTCCTCCTTTCTTTTATTTTATCAAGTTACACGTTTAGGTACTTGAACGAGAAAAATATTTTACTTTGATAAGGATTTTTATATTTATTACTTTCCCATATCAAATGATTCCTTAAAACTGAAATTGTATATAAATATTGCTTTGTGTTATGAGAAGAGAAACTGATACTGTTTTTTTGTTTACAGAGTAAAATGTTTAAATTAGAAAAATGTTACCATTTATTTGATACATTTTAATAATATAATAGAAAATAAATTTTGGGAAGAATTCTTTTAAACAATAAATAAATATAAAAATTAGACAAATAATTACTAAACCCAAAAGGTACACGATAACTTAGGTAAATCAATTAGGAAAAACAAAACTAATATTTTAGTGTCTCATATTTTTGTCCTAATAAAAACTTATTATAGGTTCAGATTTATGAAACAAATTGACGTGGGATCATATTGAGAAAAAAAATTTCGAAAAAAATATTTTCCTTGTTTACGTGGGTTAACGAAAAACTTAATAAAATAATCAAGAGGAGGAAAATCTGAATGTTATTCTTAAGAGAAAATTTAAAATAAAATGATTAAAATATTTACTTACTCTGTTATCAGCGAAGCCGAGATCCTTCCAACGTTGTTCTTTATACTGAACATTTATCTAAATATTTCTTTTATAGGAATGTAATGTAAAACTTCACAAATTACATTCAGTTGTTATTTTGTTTGGATTGTAAAAATTGTAGTGAGATGTATTGTTTTTGTTTTTTTAAAAATCCGTATTTATTTATATTAAACAAATTGCGATACCGCAACTCATTATTATTTTATTAAATTTTCTAATTTTCTAGATAAATTTGCTTCTGCCTGTCGACGTCAGGCATCTGCAGATTTTTTTGTAAAAACTGCAATCATGAATACAAAATTCAAATTTAGGTAGTAAAAAAATATGTAGATGAGTCGTGAACATTTGTTTTTGTTTTTTTTTGCGTAGGATGTGAAAACCTGCTACCAGGTACCCTGTACTGCAGGGTTATGCGGGGGTGGCGATGTTCAGCCGACCCGCTAAAAACACACCCTTATTTGGGGACCTTAAGGCCACTCCCGGCTAGCACTTTCAGCGCGTATCGCCATCAGGAGTGGTCTTATATCTCCTACTCTGTCGCCGGAGCGACTTTCTCTCCTATCCTACGGGACTTCCCTTCATTGACGACCGTCGAGATCTTTGACCCTCATAACATAATGTAAGAAGGTCTCGACGGTTCGCCAATATTCGATAGAACGAGTCATAATCAGGATCATGTTCTCCGGTGTAACTTTGCAGTTTACACCGGTGAACATGACCTGCCTCTCCGCGTCCCAACGCTTGCAGTTGAAGAGTGTGTGCTCTGGTTCGTCCCCTGGGAACCCGCAGTACCCACACTCCTAGCTTTCAATCTTTTTGAATCGCTCAAGGTATGAGCCAAAACATCCATGCCCTGTGAGGGCTTGGGTTAAGTAGTAGGTAACAATTCCGTGTTTCCTACTTATCCAGGTGGCGAGTGTTGGTATCAGTCGATACGCTCCATCTTTTTTGCCATCTGTCGACGAGTCTGCTTCTCGCATGTCTGCGAATTTGGTCCTTGCTGAGTCTATTGTCATCCGTATAAAGGGTAGACATTCTATCTTTGAAAAGGAGGAAAACTTCCTCCCTTTCTTGCGCCAAAAGATCTGCCGGCGGGACGCTGGCAAAGACCTGAGCAGCACAAGTTGGTACTGTCCGGTAGGCCGAAATAATACGTGTAGTAACACTTCTTTGCGCGGACAGTATCCTTTTACAGATGGTTTTACTTCTGTCATTTCGCAGGGTAGGAGGTGTTTTTATTTTTGCCAGGTTTGGGTATAGCTAGAATTTTGGCTTTTTTCCAAGCTTCAGGGAAGTAGCTTATTTTAAGGCAAGAATTAAATATCTAAGTAATTTGAGCTAAAGCTATCTTAGGAAGATACTTTAAAATAATATTCTGAAAGCCGTCCAAGCCAGGAGCTTTTTTAGCTTTGGTTTTCATTATTATTCATTTGATTTCAAAAGGTGAAGTTAATTTAACTTGTTCTACATTAAAGTTAGAATTCAAAATATCTTTGTGTTTTTTAGCTACAGTTATGTTATTTTCAGCAGTGCTTATATCACCAGTCAATTTATGAACTTGTTCGAAATTTAAAGCTAATAATTCCGCTTTCTCTTCATCACAAAAAACTATTTTATTGTTTTTTTCAAGAGGGGGAATGAATTTATTATTTTTACCTTTGAGTATTTTAGTAAATTTCCAAAGTGAATTATTTTTGGTATTTAGTGAAAGAAGTTTGTTTTCCCAGTTCTTGTTTCTAAAATCAATTATGTTTTGTTTAATGGATCTACAAGCTTCGTTAATAATAGGTTTAAGATTAATATTTCTTGTTTTGTGATATAATTTTCTTAAATTGTTTTTATGTTTAATTTGTTCTAAAATATTGTTGAGTAATTTTTCTTTATAGGATTTAATTGTTTTTAACGGAATAGATGAAGAAATAGCGGTATTAATTACTGTGTTTAAGTTATTGATTACTGGATCGATTTGGGTCTGATCCGTGACATTTTGTAGTGAATTAATTTCAAGGTTTTCATTAATAACCTGTTTAAAATTTTTCCAATCTGCTTTTTGATAGTCTAGGGTTTGTATTATTGTTTTAGTGGAAAAAGCAATATTTTTGTTAGAAAACGTCATACTAACAGGTTTATGATCTGAATTTAGCTCATTAATTACTATACTGTTTAAAGAGTTAGAGAAACCTTTAGTAATAGCCAAAACAACTATGCTTGGTCTAGCTTTAGAATTGTGTGGGTATAAGGTGAATTCGTCGGGAAGTGAAAGCATGCAAGAAGAATTACTGTCTACAAAATCTAGAATTTGGTTTCCATTATTATTATTATAATAGCAGTTCCAGGAATTATGTTTCGCGTTTAAGTCCCCGGCTGCTATGATTTTACTGCCTATTTTGAAAATTTTTTGTAAGTCTTCTTCAATTAAGTTGTTTTTTGGAGCATATAAACAAATGACATGAATTGCGCCTTTCAACAAAACTGCATGAACTTCTATAGATTTTAAATTATCGATACTAACTTCAACACAAAGTATATAATCTTTAATAAAAATTGCTACTCCCCCGGAAGCTCTTTTAGCTATTCTATTCTTTTTATAACACCTATATCCTGGAAATTTTAATTTAGTTTTGTCAGTGAACCATGTTTCACTAACAATAAAAATATCAACATTATGTTTATTTAAAAAAGAAGGAACTTCGTGTGATTTATTTGCCAAGCCTCCGGCATTCCAGTGGACTATGTTAATGGAATTTATTTTACAGCAAGAAAAACTACCCATCAAGTTCAACAGCCATTTCGTGAATTGCCTGGAAACGATCGAAGTTATTTTTACAATGGATTAATTTATTTTTAAGCTTAATTGCTAACCTGAACAGCTTACCCAAATCACACATTTTTTCAATATCCTTGAAGACATCCAGTAGGTCATGAAGATTAACGTCCTCAGTTTCTCCTTTTTCAGTTGCTGTTCGTCGATACTAATTAGAGTTGTCACCATTATTTTTCCCTGCGGGAGCTCTGCTACCAGGATAATCAGTATTAATCGGTCGAAGTGGCGGGAAATCTGTTAGCATATTTCCATTAAATTGTGTTGTTGGTAAAATCTTCTTTTGGTTTGTGTCAAGTCTTTTATTCCGAAGTCTATTCACCATGGAAACTTGTTGTTTGTAGAATTCACAGCCAGAGAAATTGGCAGGATGACTCCCCTTACAATTAACACATTGCGCTGGTTCAGTCTTTGTTTTCTTGCACTCATTCGTCAGATGTGTGAGTCAACACTTCACACAATTAGGCTGAGCATGAAAATGCTTTGTACCATGTCCGAATGACTGGCAGTTCCGGCGTTGGGTTACTAGCCTGTTGTTTTTGTATTTTTGCCAGCTTACTCGCATGAAGCAGACAATTTTAATTTTATACACGTCACGGATTTGAACGGATTTGTCTAAGGTCACTATGGACATTGGGTTGTGATTTTCAGGATAACTTTTCTTCTTCATCAACACAACACTGGCTGAGATTCCTTGTTCTTGTAGTGATTCTTGAATATCGTTTTCTGCTAACAATCCTAATCCACGCAGGACAAGTTTCTTGGGTTTGTTTTCCTTTCTTTCGTATGTAAAGAATGGTATTTTCTTCTTTGTAAGCATCTCTTGAATTTTGTTATAGTCAGTTTCACAGTCAGCATAAATTTAAACTGTGCTGGAATCTTTATTATTTTTAAATTCCGGTTTACCTTCAGACTCGTTATAAATTAAATTTATCAGTAGTGGTAAATCGTTGATTCTAATAGTTGTTATGATCGGTGGAATTTTAGTTTTCTTTTTATTTCCATTTTGTTGCGTTTTAGCTGCATCATTTTTTGAAGATTCTTCATCATCATCTTCGTCATCTGCATTCATTTTCTCCTTTTGTTCGTTGGTTTTATCGTTCAAAACGTCAAATCGATTGCTTAATTTGATAGGGATCTCGTCTCCATATTGATTCTATCATATGGTTTGAATTTCTTAGGATTAACGGCTTCCCAGTCTCTTACTTGTAGATCTCCTCTTTTTGTTTTCATTTTAAGAGCGAATATTACACTTCACTTCAGTTGGGAGAAGCAACGTGCGCCAAAGGCCTTCGTTGCTTCTAAGTCACAGGTAGTTTTTCGTTATATCAAAAGACACGTCTGCACCGTTCAACAGTCGAGTATCGAATCAATCATCTGCACGATTCCGATTGGTAGGGATCCGTCAGGTCTACTACTCGCGACGACAAAAGGCCTGTGCATACGCAGCAAAGCTGGAACCCTTTCCAACCAGGACTTCTTCTTCGTACTATAGAGAGAGAGAGAAGGGGAACAGGCACGGTCGCAGACCAGGGGATAACCCACCTAAATATGTATGTAAGCTCCATTTAATTTTATGACATATTAAACATTGTTTAACAAATCCTACCAAAAGCCATAAACTACCCGTTTAAAATGCGAAAAATTTCCCTTATAGCTAAAAACATTTTAAAGAGGCCTAAATTACACAAGGAAAGCAGGACAATGCAGGAAGAAGATTAGAACAACGCTTCCAAGCCAAGGCGATAAGGAGCATTATTATGGAATGCGAGAAACGCAAACAGGCAGCAGAGGAGTGTTCCCCCCTAAAACAGGAGCCTAAAGAAAGTAAGTAGGTAGAGACGTTGGCCGAAAAAGCGAAGGCCCCAAAGATTAAGAAGCCAATTCAGGTTCGAGAGGTAGCACCAATGACCGCCATCGAATATGGGAGACCCAGAAATTGGGTGCCCCTAATCCTGGTAGACTATGCAAGATGCACAAAAAGTGAGAACAGCTTTTAAAAACTAGAAGGCGGTTCGGGCAACGTCTCAGATGTCGTAGATTATCGGCCTAATCTCAACTGTCGCATAACATAATTAATTCCTTTTTAACACGTTTATTCCCGAGAAAATCCCTACGGCCATTCCCAAATTGGCGTATACTTGCAAAGTATATAGTTATATAAATATACAAAAATGTCACATTATTTATTTCTTTAAGAAAAAAGATCAGTTAATTTTTAATTACAAGATTGAAAATAGCGATCTTACGAGGGATACGAAGGTTCGTGATCTGGGAATAACGCTTACAAATGATTTATCCTTTAATGACCATATTTCGATTACAATCAGTAAAGCACTCTTAGTTCTGGGTTTTGTTACAAGAAATGCAAATAGATTTTCGGATTTGTCAGCTCTGAAAGAATTATATTTCTCCTTTATTAGATCTATATTAATTTGTAATTCTCTTATATGGTTACCTAATCAGGACTTTAATCTCACTCGTCTTGAACGTGTTCAAAACAAATATCTAAGTTTTATAGCGTACCTACGTGGTATTATCCGAGATAGATTTAACCATGATTACTCCGATCTGAGAAAATTGTTTCGGATACCAAAAATTTTTTCATTGCTTTTATATAATGATCTGCTGTTTCTGTATCGAATACTTAATTGTCAAGTGAAATGCTCTGAAATACTTTCAAATATAAAGTTCGTGATTCCACAAGTAACATTATCAACTCTTAGAGACCGTTCAACCTTCACTATTAGAAATAAAAATGTAAATACACGAAAAAACACCTCTTTTTTTGTTGATGCAAAAAAACCAAATTACAGTGAAAATGGTGTATACACTAGAATTTGTAAAGAAGCAAACATTTATTGTCCTAATTTAGATTTCTTTCACAGTTCTTTAAATGCTTTCTCTAATTTATTGCGAACTACGATATTGAATGAAGATTTGTTGCCCAACTAGCGTGGATGTTTAAAATTATTTTTTATAGTACATTTGTACAAAAGGGCTATTTCTTTTTGTAAATCCCGTATGTTATCAAATAAATAAATAAATATATAATTAATACCCAAATCAAACACGAAACACTTTTGTAATTCTTTTCCTTTACATTTAAATACTAAATAAAATTCTCTCTTTTTTTTTTTTTTTTTTTTTTTTTTTTTTTACAAAACAAGTTTAGGAGAGGAAAAAATGCATTTACGCACTTGTTCGTGTGGGACTCGACCACATCCTGTGGCAATACCGCACTAAAACAACCTCTCCCAATTCTTGCTTTACATACTCTTATCAACTTTTGCTCCTCCCGCCCTGGAAGGTAAGCAAAAGTTTCTTTTTTTTACTCTGTACAGTTTCAGCATTCTGTTCTTTGGGTCTTCATGTCCATTGCCGCCGATGTTCTTATGTGGCCGACATGAAATTGTTGGATGCTTTTTTAGAGCTACCTTTAAAGATGTTTTTTTTTACAAGGAACAGTGCTGTCGGACCACAAAAAGAGAATTCAAAAGAACTGCTTTTTACATTCTACCTGCTAAAAATTGGCTTGACGTTCGCAGGTTGGGATCTTCTTCAGTTGGCTCACAAATGAAGCCTTCATCCCTCCTAAGCAGCCGAGAATTAAAACAATCAAATGGACTCTATATCCTGGATGCATTTTACTCAATTCGAATAAGAGCTCTTGATATTTGATCCGTTTCTCATCCTCCTTTTTAATGATGTTTCTCTCGGCAGGAGCCGAAAACTCAACTACATAAATGATCTTACTTTTATGATCTTGGAGGACCATATCAGGCTTGGTGGCACTGATATGATGAGTGGTGGGGAAAGAAAAATTCCAGTAGATCTTGCACTGGTCATTTTCTACAACGGATTCTTGATCCATTTGGGCATACGGCAGAATGGGCTCCTTATCTATACCGTACTGGTGACGAAGGTGGTAATACAAAACCTTCAGTGCAGCATTGTGTCTTTCTATATATCTGTTACATGCATAAATCGGACAGGCACTTAATATATGACTAAGTGTCTCCGGGTATTGTTTGCATGCACGACAGTTGGAATCGTCAACAGGTATATGCATCACACGGCTGCGGTACACTAAAGTATTAATCACTCCATCCTGACAAGCGAACAAAAATCCCTCTGTCTCCGATTTGAATCCAGCCGATTTAAGGAATGCAAAAGACAAACCTACAGACAATCCAATTTCTCTGACGATATTACAAAATTGTCCGTGAACAGGCTTACTAACATGTTTTTCTAAAAGAAGTACATGTTCTGCATTCTTTACATGTTTTTTGAGCATCAAAGGTGGTAATGACGCTATTCCATGTTTGGTATTATTTGCATCAAATCGAAGATTAAGTTCCTTTGCCGCTCTATTTGCCGCTTGATATAAAAATGCCCCATTATTTGCAACTTCATGATGATGGACAAATTGCATTAAAGGATCCGTACTATTCATCACTGAGCATGCCGCAGCCAGTACACTACGGCGATGAAGACACTCTAAACTTAGTAACACTCTTCCTCCCTGATCTCGCGGAAGGTATATTCGAGTTACGGAAGACCTTGGATGATGGCATCGATGTACTGTCATCATCTTGCGCGTTTGTCTATCCAGTATCTTCAGCTCATCCACATTCCATTTAACAGCCTCAAATGTATAGAGTATTAAAAGAATGGCTAATACATTTGTGGCCTGTATCTTATTCTTCCCTAATAATTCGGATGACCAAATTTTTCTGAGAAGACCTCGATATTTAATTTGGAGTTGATCTTTAAGCCCACGCACATCTTGAGTTTCCGATTGTGGAATTCCAAGATATGCGTAAGTTTCTCCTTCACGACGATGATGAATGGTGTTGCCACCAATAAGCTGAAGATCGTCTAAATCGCCTGATGTTTCAGATGTTTCTAGTCTTCCTCTATTCATATGGACAACAGCACATTTATCAAGTCCAAAGCTCATTCCAATTGCACTGGAATACTTGGCCACTGCAAACACTAGAATTTTTAATGCTTCCTTACTGGAGCCATAGAGCTTAAGATCGTCCATGTAAAACAGGTGGTTAATCTTGTGAACTCTATGTCTTGGTTTGCCACACAAGTATCCAGAGTGTTTTTCACGAAGCACAACAGACAGAGGCAAGAGGGAGATACAAAACAATAGAGGACTAAGAGAGTCGCCTTGGAAAACTCCTCTTTTGTAGATGATGACGTCAGTCATCACCTGTTGCTTATTTGATGTTAATACAAACCTTGTTCTCCATAAAAGCATAAGCTCTCTCAAGCATCTCACTATGTCTGGATGTACCGCAAGACATTCAAGAAGCTTAATAATAAGCTCATGACTGGTGGAATCAAACGCCTTACGGTAGTCAATCCAAGCCATGGACAAGTTTCGTCGATAAAATATCGAGTCTTGGGTGACACACCTATCAGTCAGTAGGTTCTCCCTACAACCTGCCAGACCTCTCTTGCATCCTCGTTGTTCGCCTATTGTACTCCATACTGGTTGAATAGATGACAAAATTCTTTCCTTAAGGATACCAGTAAATAGCTTGTAGCAGGTGTTAAGACAAGCTATTGGTTTGTAATTCTTTGGACAAGTCAATCTCCACATTTTGGCAATAGTACCGTACGTCCATCCACCAACCACTGTGGTACGGGATGTTCTCCGTTGAGAAAAGTTGAGAATATGCGGGCCAGGTGTTGGTGTGTTGAAGTAAACTTCTTCCACCACATGTTGTTAATTTTATCCGGCCCAGGCGCTGAAAAGTTTTTAGTTTTAGCAATTACATTTCTCACTTCCTCCTTAGTAATTGATGGGCATTCCTCCGCATGATGGTCAAGCCCTTGTCTAAGACAAAAGCTACGGAAAAGAGGCAAAGAAGCGTCTTCTTCATTCAACGAATATGAGGTTTCATAGATGTTTTTCCAGAAGTTTTCGATCTCTTCGCGACATGGTGGTCTGTCAACGACCGGCGATGTTATACCGAATAGGCGGGAAGGATTAGTTTCGAAAACATTATTTTGTTTTATCCACTTAACCCGACGTTCTAAACGTTTTCTTATGACTACAAGAGAACGTATCTTCTCAGTCCAATGCTGCTTGATGGTCTGCAGCTTAGATTTATTCAAAGTATGATGCAATCTTTTCAGAGATCGGGATATTTCTAACACTCTAGGTGTAAATCTCCGATTCGTCTCCAGATAAGCAATCACACTCTGAAGGTGAGAAGCATTCCGTCTAGCCAACCCAATTTTGAACTGAACCTGCCTAATTCTTTTACAGGTCTTGGCAACGCGTTCTGAAACAGATTTTCTGTTACTGTCACGAACCAAGGAAACTGCTTTTTCATAGACTGCACAGTTCAATGTCCAGAGATCTACATCCTCTGGAAGTAATGAAATTTCTCTATTCGCTTCAGCCATTTTGTCCATTTTAATGGAAACCTTAAGATGGATTTTGGTTTCCCTTGCTCTTATGTTTACATACTCAACTGTCTGCAAAGGTGTTGTTGTGAGAACTGATGGTATGTTCTCAGAGGGTTCTTCTTGAAGAACTTCATGGCCTTTCCTTCGCAAAAAGGATACCTGATCTCGTAAGTACTGAGGTTTCATTTGTGCGTATTGGGGATGCATATTGCTCCATCGCTCATGAAGCCTCAACATGTAACCTCTTCGGTCCGGAGAGCTCTGTCGCCAACAGTCTAAGATGTCCCTTCGAAGTTGGTCCGTCCATTTTAAACGTATACGAGTTTGTCCCTGGTCGAAGCCTGGTCGTTGCCTGGGTTCTATCCTGTTGCCACTCCCAATTGAACCCTGGTCTCCATCCGAGAGAGACCCATTGTGGGTGGCGCTGCGCGTTACTGTGGTCGTAACCGCAAAAAACTCTGTGTGAGTGGTTAGCCCAACACAAAGTCGACAATTATATCGGGTGCCAACCCCTATCTGACGTTGATCCGCCCCGGGTATTTGAATTGCCCGGTTCCACCCATATCTGGGAGGATTTCCCCTATCCGCCACCTGGGGAGGCGCTCGATTGAGATGTCAGAAACCCCATCTTAGATGCCACTCAAACACTTGGTCAAGTGGACCAAATATTTCCTTGGTGTTCGGAAGAGGGCATCTTACCTGACCTAGCCGGTCAGGCAATTCTGTGATATTCGGTAACGGACGTTACCATTTACCACAGAGATATCGAGATACTAAATAAAATTCTCATTTATTATTATTATTATTATTCTTGTTTTATAAAGAGTTATTTCTTATTCAAATTTATTCTTATTCAACACAATCACATATACGCATACAATCAAATTTTAAAACAAATCTTTCATTTTTGACTTGTTTATATTCATTGTAAAATAAAACTTTAAGTAATCCGGTAAAAACAGAAATTGAGTTTAAGAAAATGTTCATAACACAAAACGTGTTCATTCGTGCTGATAATATTTCCATGCACATACACAATTTTCCTAGTTTATTCAAATCTTTACTTACAATCGTAAATTTATTTACTACTTCTGAAGCTCTAAAAAATTGATATTGATCCTCTGTCATGTTTATTTATCCTTATTAAAACAACATTTGACCAATAATCAACCATTTTCTTTTGCGATTAAATGATTTTACACTTGCTAGTTAACAGGTCAATGGCATAAGTGAATATGACAACAAAGGGCCAGACGACCAAAGTCAGGGCGTGGTCTGCTAGTCCCAAATTTAGTTTGTTTTTGTTTTATTTAATTTAGTCCATGGGAATTGATTTGAATTTTTGTCTGAATATTTACTTGGTTCGTATTTAAATTCTTTTAATTATTATTGTTATTAAATTTGAGTACTAATAATTATTCAAATTCGATAAATATTTTATTATTTTCAGAAACAAAATATTGGTGCGTATTTGGAATACATACAAATGCATTAATTTTGTCTATATAAAACTTTAAATCTTTTATTGAAAATTATGAATATTTTAGCGCGAAAATTTTAAAATTAAAAATTTATTGTCTATATATATATATATATATACGTTGTGACGTTATTTTTTTGGTTAATCCCGTCACAAGGCACAGGCCAAGTAGATTGCTTAAGTTAAGAGTATTTTTGAGTTAGTAGTAGAGAATTATTATTAGGCTTTAGTATGTTTTGTAATTTTTGTCTTTTTAATTTCGAATTTTACGTTTAAAGATTTTGTATTTTTGGGTTACTTCTGAGTTTTTGTTACTTTTGCTTCTCCTGATTTTCAGTTTGAGATTTATTTTGAGTTGTAATTGTTGCTAGAGTTTTTGAGACTTTTCAGTAGATTGTGGCTCTCCATTTAGATGGGGTTTAGGTTGTGACATTAAAGGGTTTTAGTTTTTGCTTTTGGAAGCTACTTTTGTTACCCTGTCACAATCTGGATCCCAGGAGAAGCAACTACCAGGGATTTCTCGCTTTAGATTAGAGTCATTTTGAATTTAAATTTAGTGCTAAGTAAATTTTTGGGAATCCTAACGCAATCTATGAGGCGAAGTGCTTACTAATTGTTAGAAGTACTAGAAAGATATCGTCGCGTGACTCCCGAATAATATATGAGTTTGTGTGTGAATCAGAATCGCTCTCTTGCTTCCGGATCGTCATCGAGTGAACACCTTCAGCTTACGAGCTACCAGCATGTGAACGCCGATAGCGTCCTTTTGTAAGCTACAGTTTTCGCTTTGGTTCTAGTCGTCCAGTCTTGTTACAGTTTTGGAATATCGTATCTAATATTTGAATTCCAATTATAATACAGAATTTGAGTTCCAGTTTAGTGAGTCTTATTTAAATTTGTAAATAGAGTCTGTGAGCTTCAAAACGAGCGTGTGTGTGGAGTACAGAAATGATTCTCGCCGAAGTACAGCTTCTGTAAGTTTATCTTTTATTTTATTTAATTAATTTGACGGTAAATGCTCAAATATTGAGCCCCGATCAACTATTCTTGTTAAACGAAGTTAATTCAAAATGTTAAATTATTAGGGTCATTATTTTTACTTTGTAAACTATTTTTATTATTATTCGTAATATATTCTTTTTATTTTGATCAATTTAGAGTCTTTATTTTGTGTTTTTGAACCTATAAAATGCTTCATTCAATTCTCGAGAATCTGATCCTGACCCTCTCTCCACAACCTGCCTAACTGAGCGACACTGGCACGTGCTTAAAATCTAGTTAATAATGCTTTTGTTTAGTCGATCTTATTTAAGTTTCTTTGAATTTATTGTGGATTTTGATTTTTGAGATTTTGAGATTTTAGTCCGGTTGACAATACCGGCGATACAAAAATTGTCTGGCGCCCTTCCGGGGATCGCCTAGACAAATTTAATAGGGAACTAGATTACACATGTAACGATAGAGTCTTTAGAGTTTATTGGGATTAAGGTTATAATTGTGTAAATATTGAGAAACTGGTAAGGGATTTAAGTTTAGAATAAGTTACCGCCATTCGCAGATTGACTTCTTTTGTTTGTTACGGAATTGTGGTAAGTAGAGTTTTAAGACTAGTTTAGATTTATTGTTTAGAGTTTATTCGCGTTATAAAATAGCGCCGATAATATGTGAGTCAAATTCGGAGAATTTATTTAGTTGCTTTTAGAGTTTGTTGAATAATAGAGTAAAGTCTAATTATTAATTTTAGAGAAATATTTCGTTACAATATATATATACATATATGGGGCAAAATTTCTCAAGTGTACCAATCGAATATATGAAAAGGGCTAATATTTGCACAAAATGTACGCGAAAAAAATTTCAGCACTTCTGACGTACCTATAGGTAAGTCTATAGTGCAAAATGTAGAGAACGCTCTTATGCATCTATTTGGCACGTCTGCCGTGCCTTTTCGGTAAATTAGAATTACATTTAGCGCACTCCTGCGGTACATTCTGAAAGTAGAAGGACTTTTGCGTTGCTGTATTTCCAAATTTGTATTCTATGTCAGTACTCAAACTACCAATTACTATGAAATTCTAATGAAAATTGTAGAAGGGGAAAGGGGCTGAAGATTCTGATCAAATGTGAAAAGGGTATTTTTTGAAAAATCATAACTATTATGCAACAAGGTTGACAAAAAATTGACCTATATGTTTTCGAAAAGTTTTTTCCTCCTCTTTTTAATGATGCAAAAAATTTTTAAAAATTTTCCAAATTTAACCTATTTAATAAAGATTTTTTTTTGAAAAAAGACATTTTTTTTCTTTTTTTTTCTTTTAAAATAAAGCTTACTATGTGCACTTTCAATACACGCTATAAGGGGTCGTCCATAAACTACGTAGCTTCATTTTTTGGAAAATTTACCCTCCCCCTCCCCCCGCGTTGACGCTGTTACATGTATTATCGCCATTTTTTCCTCTTATCGTCGACAATAGCTTGACCCCCCCTCCCCCTTAAAGTGCGACGTAGTTTATGGACGACCAATAAGGAAACTGTCTTTTTTTTGTTTTTTTTTGAATTATTAATTAAGAAATTAATAAAAATTAGTAAAAATTAGTAAAAAATGAAATATTGAACAAACAAATAAACTTTTGATAATTTTGGGCATACTAACGTAAAGCTTATCAGATTCCGGATCTAACAAGCATAACTTGAAGTATTTTTGATAAATGAATACTAACAAAATAATTAATAATAATTAATTAAATAAAAAATGTGTATTTATTAAGTATCCATTTATCGAAAAGACTTTAAATTATGCTTGTTCGATCCAGAATTTGATAAGCTTTACGTTAATAGCCCCAAAATTACCAAAAGTTTAATGGTTTGTGAAATATTTTATTTTTAACGAATTTTTATTAAGTAATTAATTAATAATTCAAAGACAAAAAAAATCGGGCAAGTACGAGTTACACTCGTACCAAGTCAAAGGGATCCGTACCGCTCTAATTTTTTTCAATTATCTGAGGCAGAGATTAAAAACTTTCCACCAGGAAAACATTATTAAAAATATTTTTTATTATGCACTAAATTTATTATACACTAGGTACAAATTTTTAGCACTATCAGCCAAAAATTTTGCAGTTGAAGGGTCAGTGCCGGTTTTTAAATATGTTTTCAAAAAATAAGGTACTAACCAATTATTATTCCATTTTTTTTTAAAAACACGAATTTTGGATAGTACATTCTATGAAGACGATCATTAACGAACTTCTATCTAATTTTTCCGTAATCTACACGTAAATCTACATACATGTACCAAATTGCAGCATCCTAAGTCAAATAGTTTGGAAGATAAGGGGGGGACATGGTCATTTTTTCGAATTTTTTTCAAAAAATCGTACTTTTGGCTAGTAAACAGTATGAAGACCGCCTTTACGAAAGTTCTCTATAATTTTCCTGTTATCTACACGTAAGTCTACATTTGTGTACCAAATTGTAGGATTCTAAGTCAAATAGTTTGGAAGATTAGGGGGGGGGGACATGGTCATTTTTTTGCATTTTAGGACAAAAAAAGTTGATTTTGCTGGATTTCAGCATGTTAATGAGCTCAAATCGTGTTTTCCATTTCATTTTCGTTAATTTTGCACCATTCTGCCGTACTAAGGAAAAACTTAGGCAAACGACATTTTGGTCGAACTGAGAAAATCAAGAAAAACTGTTTGCATTAAGAACCCTGATATAGACTAAAAAATTGTTCAATTTAACTTCACATACTGTTTAAAAATATAGTGTCCTATTTAATTCTAAAATCAATAGTTAATTGTTTAAACAAATTATATGAAAAAATTGATTTGCGAGTTATTTTAAATACAAATACGAAGGAAGAAGTTAAGCAAAGTCATATGCGTAGTTTCTTCCAAATAGGTAGGCGAGCGTGGACCCTTGATCAGATGGAAGAACTTAGGCAAACGACAATGACGTGAGTGACGTCACATTCTGTGTATTGCCAAATTGCAATTGCGTAGTCCGCTCGACTCACTTTTTGATGGAAGAACTTAGGCAAACGTCATGGGTTTACAAGCATGTCGTTTGCGTAGTTTTTATTTCGTAAGCAGCGCTCAGCTTCGACCACGTTTTCGATACAAATATCACGCTAGTGACTTTGCCTAAGTTTTTCCTTCTGATCTTATACCCGAGCTCGAAGCCTCGTACGATTTTTGGACTACGCAAAGCACTTTGCTAAATTTTTATCAAGTACTCTTTCATTTTCTAGAGTTTCTAAGGTTTTTAATATTAATTTTTTACAACAAATAATTTTAAAAAATGATTTAAACTATAACTAATAGGTGCAGTTTTTTTCAACGAATCCATTGATACCAAAAACTCATTTTTCGTCAAATTGTCGTTTGCCTAAGTTTTTCCTTAGTACGGCAGCAATGAAAAGAGGAGAAAAAACCTTCCTAAAACATAAAGGTCCATTTTTTGTCCACCCTGTTGCATAATAGTTATGATTTTTCAAAAAATACCCTCTTCACACTTGACCAGAATCGACCCCCATATGTAAAAAAAAACTTTTAATCTTTTATTGAAATATGTGGAAATTGTAAATATTTTGGCGCGAATAATTTTGTTTTTTAAATTTCAAATTTATTGATTCAATTAAATTATTGTAATACTTAGATTGAAGTGAAATAAATTGAAAAGTACTATAAATTATAAATGTTTATAATGGTAATGAAGATAATTTTAAATCTTTAATAATTATGTTTAACTTAATATAGTTTTTTTTTTATTTTATTAATTTTTTTTTGTAATTGTAAACATTATTTATTAATTAAATGTTAATTATTTTATATTTCTGGAATCGGGTAAACAATTTAAATTAATAATAGGTTTTATATGAAAATAATTATTAATAAAAATAGTCAACAAAGTTAGTGAAATAAATCAAAATTTTTTTATTTAATCAATTATGTAAAAAAAATTTTATAAAAAAATAATGATGTAAAAATTAAAATTTCCTATATAAGAAACGAGTACTGAAGGTCAGCGTTAAACGGAAAAGCGTTAACAGTTAACGAAAAAAGATACTTTATACCTGGTTCCTTGGTTAGGGAGAGAAGGTATTTGTTAAAAGTTTACGGAAAAGGAAACTCTCAGCTCATTATACAAATTACCTTGAAATTTAAATTTTATTTCTTAATACAATCAATAGACTACCTGCAGGGATTCATCATCATTAGAGCAAACCCTTGTATAATGAGGGTGGATGGCTTTCGGAAATGAGATAAAATTTTCGAGTATTATTGAAAAGAGAAAAAATAAATTATATTCTGAAATTTTACCTCATTAATCAAATATTTTTCAAATTTAAATTTTTCTTTCTAAATACGAACAATAGACTAAATAATCCCATCGTTTTTCGAGCCAACCCGTGCATAATGAGGGTTATATGGTAGTTATATGAAAGTTATTAATGAATAGTACTTGAGTGTGTATAATGTGGAAGAGAATAATGCTAATTATTGTGTATTTTTTATTAAGCGTTTATAATAGAAATGTGTTTAATGTGAAAGTGTATAGTATTAATATGCTTATTGTTTTTTAAGAGTTTGTGTTGAATAGTTCTTAATACGGTAAACAAAAATTGTTCATTAAAGAAATGAACTGTAAGTGATAAATAATAAATAATAAAGTGACTCTAATAGTAGGGGAAAGTCGGGTAGTACCGGCCATCGGGTAGCCGCGGCCACTGTTTTTTTATGTATAATACCGTATTTTTATCTTTGATACAAATTAGAAATGGCGTATAATTTAATTAAACTAATTTTTTTAGTATAGTGACTCCATTATTTCATTTCTTTTTTATAAAAAACTACTATTCTGTAAATATAACCGTAAAGTGTTCGGACAATTTAAAAAATGAGTGTCGCATTGAACGTCATATAAAAATGTTATTATATTTGTAATTTCCGTCACTATTGAATTTATATTTTTATTGATATCCATAAATTATTCTCTGACGATTATTTAAGACATAATTTGTTGTTACTTTACCGAGTTATATAATTAAAATAAAAAGTTTCTTTTCCTGTGGCCGGAGTTACCCGATGAACTTTTGAGGGTTAGTATTTTACTCCTCATATTTGTCCTTATGTTTCTCTTAATTAATATGTTTATTTTATTATTGGAAGAATTTTAAGTCTTGATAAATAGTTTGTCTTCAACATGAAACAATTTAATTATTGTTCTTGAAATATTTACACAATTAATTGACAAAAAAGCTTAAGGGGCCGGGGCTGCCCGACTTTCCCCTAAATATACATTAAAAATTAAATGTAAAAAGTGACAGTGATTAAAATGAAAGTGTGCAAAATGTGTTGACTAAAGTAACAATATTTAGAAAGTGTTGAAATTTTTTATTTTCAATAAAGTTAGTGTTATGAAATGCTAAAAGTGTCCATAAAATGGGATTGTGGATTTATTAAACAAGTGATTGATAACTGTTTAATAAATAAATTAATTGTAAATGTTTAAGGGGGGAACACCAGTTGTAATTTTCAAAAAATCGATTTTTTTCCAAAGTTTTGGTTCAAAAACACTTTTTTTTTTTAATTACAGCTTTGAACATGTACTTTTAACTAATAAATAGTAGTCTTCAAAAAGTTTCATGGTTTTCTAGAAAAAAATTCTTGAAAAAAGCACTTTTTTTGGCTTACAACTGATGTTGCCCAATTATGATGTGTGCCCAATTAATAATATAATTATATAAAAGAGGTGAGATAAAGATATAAAACAATAATAAGTTGCTTATTTTAAAACGTCAAGTATGTTTCCAATGTTAACAAAATTTTTATCTTTTTTAAATTCCCGGGAAATCGACTACAAATAAAAAAAAATTTACCCCTATTTTTTATTTTATTGATCTGACAATATTAATGGGTGCCGCTTGCAACCCCTATTTTCAATACATGGGAAAAGTGTACTTTTTTTAATAATTGCAAAAAACTGTTCTTAATTTTATCGAAAAAGGCTCAAAAGCTATTGAGACCTCAATACATGTTCAACTTTGAAGAAACTGTCAATTATTATTATTATTTTTTTTTTGTAAACTGACCATCCCTAGGGAAGTGGTTAAGTAGTTATATTGTATATTTTTTATTTCTGGAAGTCTAATTGTACGGCTCAAGATGATACCTCTTTGTATATTCTATTATGAATTATAACAAATAAATTATTATTATTATTATTATAAGACAATAACATAAGACAATAACATGAGACAATTACATGAGACAATGACATGAAATAAACAGATAAAAGAATGAGAGAAATGAGGAAAAATATAAGATAATAGCATAAGACAATGTGATGAGATAAACATGTGAAACAATAAGAGAGATCAGTTAAAGAGATGGGATAATGAGATGAGATAAATAGATATGAGATAAACATATGAGATACAGAAACAAAAAAAACATTAAGACTTGAAATATAAAGATACTTTGATGACATGTAGGCTAAAGAGGTGATTATGGAGTTAGATCGTGAGAAATAAAAAATAAGATTCATTTTTTGTTAATTTTTTTTTTTTAAAGTTGTTTTTGACAAATAATTTCTCAGTTAAAGAAGAGATATTTCAATTTAAATGATAAAGATTATGATATTCGTAATTGGGAAATGCTAAATGACAATCACATGTATACCCTATTTAAAAACCTTACGTAGGATCTGATGTTGGATCTTAGGTAAGATCTTAGGTAAGATCTTAGGTAAGTTCTTATGTGATTTCTTATGTAAGAAATGACGTAAGATCTTACGTGTGCATTTGGCAAAAGATCTTACCCAAGTTCTTATGTAATTTCTTAGGTAAGTTCTTATGTAAGTTCATAGGTTCGGCCAAAAATAAAAAAATTTAATTTTCATATTTTTAATTTTAAAAAACTGTATATTTACAAAATAAATTAAAGTTAAAAATCTAAATTCATTAAATTTAATTAATTAAAGTTAATTAAAATTAAATTTAAAATTAGAAGATAGAAAAATCTTTTTGTAAATTTAATTTTTAGACATTTTTCAAAATGTCTGAAAAAAAATATTTAAAAAAATTATTAATCATAAGGTCATTCATAACCATTCATAATAGTTTGACGCACTTTTATTTTTTGTTAGAGGAAAGACATCTTGTGTCTTATCCTTTTAAAATGCTTATTAATATAATTTCGAAATATCTATTTTAATATTAATTTAACTAGTTTTGTCAAAGTAAAACTAAAATTTATAACAAGCTTTTTTATTAAATAACAGTTTTGAATATAAATGTTTAAATATATGTGTTTAAATATTTTGTTATAAAATTTTTATTAATATAATTAAATAAAGAATTAAATGATATATTTTTAAAAATGTTTTGTACAATTTAAATTTTTCTTTATTTAAACTATATAATTTTAAAATAAAATTCATAAAATATCATCACCATTACTTTAACCATTAGGCTAAATTTAAATTTAAATATAAAATAATAAAATAAATATACTTAAATATAAAATAAAATATTTAGTGAATTTAATACTATCTTTATTAAATTTTAATTTTTAAATTTAATCAAGTCTATAATTATAAAACATAATGTACTTAATAGTTCTTCAATTTATTTTTAAATTATAAATGATCTTATTGTTTATTACAATAAATAACATTATAAAAAAACATAATAAATATGCTTGCTATTTACCCTACCCTAATATATAACAAATAAATATAAATAATTGATAAATAAAAGGATTTTATTGTTTTTTAATTAATACTAGTATTTTTATTTAACAGTTACAAATATTCAGGTTTTTACATTAAGCTTTATAATACTATAAATTACAAATTGTATTTAACTTAATACTAAACAAGTCAACTGTACATAGTTGAATAATCTACAACTAGTTTTAATTTAACTATAAACTAAACAGTGTTTTATAAAACTATTTTATCACATTATTGGCGTTCCTGAAAATTTTATTGATTAATCCATTAATGCTAAAATATATTGAAATTGGAAAAAATTTTAATAAACAATAATTCTTATTTTTTCCAGAAATATTGGAATACAAAAAATTTCTATTCTAAAGAAATTCCTCAACAGATGCTGTAGACTTATCAATATTTTGAAAATAAAGCTCCAAATCATGTTGATATTACCTTTGTTGAAGATATTGCAAAATAAAAAGAAATTAAAATGTGTTCTCAAAAGTTTTCGATGTCCTTCTCTGATAGGAGAAATGTTTATGGCTCTATTGTGTTTAATTATCGTCTACGACTACCTGAGTTTTGGGTTTGGTTTTTCTGTTATTACTAGTTTGGCTCTCAACGAGTTGAGTTGTGTTCTTTCAGTGTTGAATAAAAGTGTGCATTTAAAAGTTTATATATTGAGTTTTTCTTTATATAAGAACAGTCCCATAACCTAATAAAGTGCTTGTTTGGTTTAAAATCAATAACCTTCGGATTCCTATGTACACCTTCGTCTGTGTTAAAAGTTATAATACTTTGAAGTAATATTTGAAAAATAAAAAACATATTTTTAAAAAGGAAAAATGAGCATTAAAGATTAATCTAAATAATAATAATAATCACAATAATATAAGGCAACTAATATTTTTTGATTTGTTTGCGGGGAATCAACAACCAAAAAATATCCAAAGATGTTCGAATAACCAGCAGCCTTGATTTACAATTGATCCGTTATCAAGAGGCGACACCACCAGAGCAGCAAATCCAATCCGAAAAAAAATCCATGGTTTCCAAAATAACAATTTAGTTCGTGAAGATACCACACTAAAAGAAAAATGTGATTGAGTCTTCTAAATTGAAAACTTACACCTTCAAACAGGTATTTTCGGTAATTTTAAAACACTTAACAATTATTCTCTGACCACTCAGACACAAATTGAAATTTTACTTTTAAAAACAACAAATTAATCACTTTTGTCTCTTTAAAAACATAATATTTAATATTCTAACACAGAAATAAATGCCTTATTTTTCTCTAAGTGAAACTCTTCAATATTCCTTTGAAAAGTTATACTGGACAGTAATTAATATTAAAAACATATGCTTCAATTTAAAACATTACCATACATTTTATGGAAAAATTTATTAACAATATTTCAATTTTTAAAATTATTCTTCCCGGTAAAATTTCTCACATACAAAACACCTCACCCGCTTCTAAGAAAAATTTTATTTAGAAACCCAATTTGCAAAATTATTCTGCCCAGTAATTAACTTTTTTCGTAATTGAAAACAACAAATTATTATTGACTTCTACTTCTTTAAAAAACATTTTTAAATTTCTAACACAGAAATAAGTTTCGTATTCTTCTCTAAGTAAAATTATTCAGAATTCCAATTTTGAAAAATTATACTGGACAGTAATTTATTTTTTTATTTTAAACATAACTTTATTAATCATCTCTGGATATTAAAAACTCATTTTTTAATTTAATACATTACCAAATTTTCTTAATCTTTTCGACAGTAAAAGTTCTTGAAAAATTCAAATTTACAAAATTTTTTCATTTTAATAAATTACTAATTAATCATTTTTGTCTCTTAGAAATACATAACTCATATTTTTACATAATAAAATTAAGAAGAAAGATATCTAACATCCCAATTTGAAAAATAGAACTGCACAGAAATTAATTCTTCCTTTCTTCGAAAATTCCCGCATGGATCGTAATAATATTCATATTGTAATTCTATATTGTATATCTATATTCTTCTTTTAGTGAAACTCTTTAATATTTCAATGTTGAAAAATATTTCTCGTCAGTTACTATCTTTTTTCGTGTTTCAAAAAGAAAAAGTTTTTTTTGCTTCTTACTAACAAATTTTTCAATTTCACACTTTCAAACAAGTTTCCAATCCTTCTCTCAGTAAAAATTCATTTTTTATTCTAATTAACAAAACTAGACTGCCAAGTAATTAATTTTTTTAAATCTTATTTGAATTTCTTGAATAAAATCTGCCTTATGACCCTGTTCTAAGTAAAATTTAATTTGAAAAATTATAATCCCCAGTAATTTCAAATTGGGATGTGAGATATCTTTCTTCTTAATTTTATTATGTAAAAATATGAGTTATGTATTTCTAAGAGACAAAAATGATTAATTAGTAATTTTTTAAAATGAAAAAATTTTGTAATTTGTAATTTTTCAAGAACTTTTACTGTCGAAAAGATTAAGAAAATTTGGTAATGTATTAAATTAAAAAATGAGTTTTTAATATCCAGAGATGATTAATAAAGTTATGTTTAAAATAAAAAAATAAATTACTGTCCAGTATAATTTTTCAAAATTGGAATTCTGAATAATTTTACTTAGAGAAGAATACGAAACTTATTTCTGTGTTAGAAATTTAAAAATGTTTTTTAAAGAAGTAAAAGTCAATAATAATTTGTTGTTTTCAATTACGAAAAAAGTTAATTACTGGGCAGAATAATTTTGCAAATTGGGTTTCTAAATAAAATTTTTCTTAGAAGCGGGTGACGTGTTTTGTATGTGAGAAATTTTACCGGGAAGAATAATTTTAAAAATTGAAATATTGTTCATAAGTTTTTACATAAAATGTATGGTAATGTATTAAATTGAAGCATATGTTTTTAATATTAATTACTGTCCAGTATAACTTTTCAAAGGAATATTGAAGAGTTTCACTAAGCGAAAAATAAGGCATTTATTTCTGTGTTAGAAGATTAAATATTATGTTTTTAAAGAGACAAAAGTAATTAATTTGTTGTTTTTAAAAGTAAAATTTCAATTTGTGTCTGAGTGGTCAGAGAATAATTGTTAAGTGTTTTAAAATTACCGAAAATACCTGTTTGAAGGTGTAAGTTTTCAATTTAGAAGACTCAATCACATTTTTCTTTTAGTGTGGTATCTTCACGAACTAAATTGTTATTTTGGAAACCATGGATTTTTTTTCGTATTGGATTTGCTGCTCTGGTAGTGTCGCCTCTTGATAACGGATCAATTGTAAATCAAGGCTGCTGGTTATTCAAACATCTTTGGATATTTTTTGGTTGTTGATTCCCTGCAAAAAAATCAAAAAATATTAGTTGCCTTATATTATTGTTATTATTATTATTATTCAGATTAATCTTTAATGCTCATTTTTTCCTTTTTAAAAATATGCTTTTTATTTTTTAAATATTACTTCAAAGTATTATAACTTTTAACACAGACAAAGGTGTACATAGGAATCCGAAGGTAATGTCAACATGATTTGGAGCTTTATTTTCAAAATATTGATAAGTCTACAGCATCTGTTGAGGAATTTCTTTAGAATAGAAATTTTTTGTATTCCAATATTTCTGGAAAAAATAAGAATTATTGTTTATTAAAATTTTTTCCAATTTCAATATATTTTAGCATTAATGGATTAATCAATAAAATTTTCAGGAACGCCAATAATGTGATAAAATAGTTTTATAAAACACTGTTTAGTTTATAGTTAAATTAAAACTAGTTGTAGATTATTCAACTATGTACAGTTGACTTGTTTAGTATTAAGTTAAATACAATTTGTAATTTATAGTATTATAAAGCTTAATGTAAAAACCTGAATATTTGTAACTGTTAAATAAAAATACTATTATTAATTAAAAAACAATAAAATCGTTTTATTTATCAATTATTTATATTTATTTGTTATATATTAGGGTAGGTTAAATAGCAAGCATATTTATTATGTTATTTTATAATGTTATTTATTGTA
Organism: Ganaspis brasiliensis; assembly: GCA_037103525.1. Lineage (NCBI taxonomy): Eukaryota > Metazoa > Arthropoda > Insecta > Hymenoptera > Figitidae > Ganaspis > Ganaspis brasiliensis. Next base: position 1,234,060 of record JAZKLR010000206.1, on the reverse strand, counting down.
ATAAACAATAATATCATTTATAATTTAAAAATAAATTGAAGAACTATTAAGTACATTATGTTTTATAATTATAGATTTGATTAAATTTAAAAATTAAAATTTAATAAAGATAGTATTAAATTTACTAAATATTTTATTTTATATTTAAGTATATTTATTTTATTATTTTATATTTAAATTTAAATTTAGCCTAATGGTTAAAGTAATGGTGATGATATTTTATGAATTTTATTTTAAAATTATATAGTTTAAATAAAGAAAAATTTAAATTGTACAAAACATTTTTAAAAATATATCATTTAATTCTTTATTTAATTATATTAATAAAAATTTTATAACAAAATATTTAAACACATATATTTAAACATTTATATTCAAAACTGTTATTTAATAAAAAAGCTTGTTATAAATTTTAGTTTTACTTTGACAAAACTAGTTAAATTAATATTAAAATAGATATTTCGAAATTATATTAATAAATTAGTAATTAATTATAAACAATATGTAATTTGAACAAATTAGTATTATTATTTAAATGGAATATAACACATTTCAAAACAATAACCCTACTTTTATTAAAATGTTTAAAGACAATTATCTTACAAAAACTTACCAATATTATAACTGTCACGTACATATTCACTAATTTCTCGTCCTCCTCACATCTTATAATTATTAATGCGCCACACTTTATTTAAAAAATTTTAATTTAACCAATTTTTAACCTTTTACTCGAAGCATTGCACAATGTAAACAAACTATCGTGATTTATACACTTTACAGGTGAAACGGTTTGAAACAGAGTAATCCCGCGACATTATTTTTTCGGTTCGCCGCCAGAGGGCTGCCATCATTCTGCCTCACAAATGAGACCGAACTCTTAGGTATTATATATGGATCAAGAAATAAGCATTTTAAAAGGATAAGACACAAGATGTCTTTCCTCTAACAAAAAATAAAAGTGCGTCAAACTATTATGAATGGTTATGAATGACCTTATGATTAATAATTTTTTTAAATATTTTTTTTCAGACATTTTGAAAAATGTCTAAAAATTAAATTTAAAAAAAGATTTTTCTATCTTCTAATTTTAAATTTAATTTTAATTAACTTTAATTAATTAAATTTAATGAATTTAGATTTTTAACTTTAATTTATTTTGTAAATATACAGTTTTTTAAAATTAAAAATATGAAAATTAAATTTTTTTATTTTTGGCCGAACCTATGAACTTACATAAGAACTTACCTAAGAAATTACATAAGAACTTGGGTAAGATCTTTTGCCAAATGCACACGTAAGATCTTACGTCATTTCTTACATAAGAAATCACATAAGAACTTACCTAAGATCTTACCTAAGATCTTACCTAAGATCTTACCTAAGATCTTACCTAAGATCCAACATCAGATCTTACGTAAGGTTTTTAAATAGGGTAAGTTTCAGGAATTATTGGAACTTTATTCAGGTGGTAGTTTCCAAAAACAAATTACAGGATATTTAGAAATGTTAGATGAAATTAAAACAATTAATAAGAATAAATTACATATTCAAAAATTGTGTAGTGGAAATCGACTTTTGTGTCACTGGATTTGCACTTACTATGATGGAAATGAACATTTTGTTTATGATAGTCTTAATGAAGGATGTTTAAATCAAGATCAAAGAGAATATTTATGCAGGTTATATCCATTTACACCTAATGTAGTTTTATAAGAGTACAACAACCAAATTTTGTTGATTGCGGTGGATACGCCATTGCGTTTGCTGTTTCTTTATATTTTAATATTAAACCTGCAAAAATTGTATACAATTATGCTTTAACGAAAACTCATTTGTATATGATGTTTGAAAAAAATGTGTCATCTCATTTTCGGATAATTTTACAAAATTGTATAAACTTGGAATTTGCAATATCGAATAAATAAAAAACAATAATTTACATGTGAGGAATGTAAAAGATGCGACACAGAAGAGAAAATTAGATTATCAAACTAATGACGGCTTTACAGAAATGAAAGGAGATAGTAGTAGTCCTTCATTACATACAAAAATAGAACAGAAAAAAGTTGTTAATATTCCTGACTAAGAAACTAAAAAAAGCAGTACTATATATAAAAAATGTATTGTAAAAGACCTAAGTTAAAAGGAAAGATGGAAAAGAGAGACAAATAACAAATTTGGAAAGTGTAAATAGTGATAGAATATAAATGTTTGTAAGAAAAAACATGTGGAAAGTGCGTCAAATTCTATTGAAGTAGTAAAAGAAGGTAATAATTATAGAATATTAGAAACAATAGTAGTAAGAAGATATTTTTTAGCAATTCTAATGAGAAAAGTAGAAAAACTAGAGCAGAATATCAGAAAGAATATAGTGAAATGATGAAATTAAAACGAAAAAAATTGATAACAAAGAAACAGAAATATCAATTAAGGAAGAAGTATGTTTAAGTAGGGAAACAGATTTAAATTTTTCTAAAAAAAACACATAAATAGTGCTGTTTGAGAAGAAAAGAGAGATAATCTGCCTTTCCATCAGTGACAGATATGACTCTGACACTGATGTCATGCACTGAAAGCGGTGCATGTTTTCAAAGATCAGAATATTTAAAATCAAGAAACCATACTTAACCTTTCTAAAAATCGTGAGTTTCGTAAGAATGGGTTAAGAAGGAATTTCCATTTTTCTATGTATTTTTTCTCAGATTTTACATCGTTAAACTTGTCGTACGTGCGATCAAAAGCAAAACATTAGGGAATCAACTTATTAGTTAAAATAAAAAACAACATGTTTTTTTTTAATTTAATTTATTTATTACAGTAAAATTCTGTGATTAGTAACTATTAAAATGATTGTAATAATTCAATATTAAATTTCTTCTTTGATATTTTATTTTGTAAGTGCATAACCTGAATTAAGATTATAGTGTTATTACGTGAAAAATACTTAAAGATTTTAGACACTTTAGTAGTTTCTAATCTTAGCTCTTCACTATATTCATTTTTAAAAATATTATTTAATTTGTTAATTTACTGTTTATCACGTTTTTAATGTTAATGCCAATAACTGATTAATTCTCTCGATCACTTTAAATGTTACCCTGTGATATTTTAAACAAAATAAAATGTTTTTTCTCAGAGGCGGCTGTGAGAAACTCTACAATTCCCCCAAGTTTTCAAAGTTGGAAGAATCAGTATCCGTGGCTTCAACTTAACAAAAACAACCAAGGAATTTGCACTGTCTGTACTGAAGCGTGCGAACGAAAATTAATATGACTGTGCCAAAGCATTAAGCAACTTCAAAAAAATCAACGTATCACAACAACTGTCAACGTCTTACGTGAAACAGATGAGGGATAATCGAAAAGCGTTAATGAAAATATTTAGTACGCTAAGAATATTGGGAAAACAAGGTTTGGCTATAAGAGGAGATAATAACGACGAAAAATCTAATTTTATGGCGATTTTAAATGCTCGTGCAGAAGACGTAACAGAATTAAAATCCTGGTTGCACAAAGATGGTCATAAGTGGCTTCATCATAATATTCAAAATGAAATTCCAGATTTGATGGCCACTACAGTATTATCAGAAATCATGTCAGAGATAAGAGAAGCGCAATGTTTCTCAATTTTATTAGATGAAACTTCTGTCGTATCCCGAACTGAGCAAGTCTTTGTTTGCCTTAGAATAGTTTCCGAAAATTTAATAGCAAAATAATATTTTATTGGATTTTTCTCTGTGCAAAACACCAAAGCAAAGACATTATTCGACCTCGTCAAAGAAATTTTTATTATGAACTCATAGTCCTTCTCAAAACTCAAAGGCCAATGTTATGACGGAGCATCAAATGCTTCTGGCAATATTTCAGGATTGCAGACAAGGATTCGAGAGGAAGAATCTCGAGCGTTATTTGCGTACAGTAATGCTCACAATGTCAATCTTTGTGTCCAAGATGCCATCGAAAAGGTGTTGGAGGCAAAAAAATTCATTGGAACAACTAAAGATTTGATCAACTTTTTACGAGACTCACCGAAACGTATTTCCCAATTTAAAGAATTGCAGGCTGAAGCAGAAAAAGAAAATAACAACGATTTACTCTCTCTTGCAGCCTATTGTCCAACCAGGTAGGTTAAGATAAAAAATATTAATTTATTACTGAACTTATTATAAAATTTAATTTCTATTTTGCAGATGGGTGGTTCAAATAAAGTCTCTAAAGACTGTAATGGCAAATTACGCACAATTAATGCAATTTTTTGAGGATCCGTCAAAGGATAAGGAAGTCGACAGTATCGTTTCAGCCAAAGCTGCGGGTTTTTATAATTATATGGAATCGTTCGATTGCATATTTTATTTAACGATGATGATTAAATTATTTGATCACATAGAGATATTAAATAAAGAATTACAAAAGTCGGAACTTTGTGTCATCGAATCTCATGAAAAAGTAGAAGTTGTAACTGACGCTTTAAATGCTTCTCGCGACTCAAAGTTTGAAAGAATTTGGCAAAAATGCATTAAAACCAGCAAAAGTCTTGATTTGGAAAAACCTAAACTTCCGCGGCAGTGCAATATTCCTAAACGTTCAGATAGCAGTACAAACGCTAACTACAAATTCAAAACAGCGCAGGAATTATACAGAAAAGCATACTTTGAAGTTTTCGATCAAATAATTATATCACTAAAAACTAGATTCGATAATGATTCTGCACGATTTTTCAAATTGTTAAAACAATTCGCTATTGGTCAGCCTGTTAATGTAGATAGTATTATAGAATTTTATAAAAATGACTTCAGCAAAGACAGATTGCTTAGCGACAGGAGCATGTTTTTGCAATTATTAGAAAGACAAAATGTGAAAGTAAAAAACTTAAGGGAGTTTGTAGACTTTTTAAAGAAGTACGACTGGTGCAGAGGAATTATTCCCGATTTCGTGCGTTTTGTTCGACTGCTCATAACAATACCAGGATCATCGTGTTCAAATGAGCGAAGTTTTTCTTCCCTTCGTCGGCTTAAAAACTATTTAAGATCAACGATGTTACAAGATCGTCTCAATAATATAGCCATCTTAAATGTTTATAATGAAATGTCCGATAAACTTAATTTAGAAAAACTTCTAGATAAATTCATTTTACAAAATGCAAAGCGTAAAACAGTTTTCGCATTGAGCAAATAGTATTTTAATAACTAGTGATATAATAAATGTCTATAAATTATATTAAATACTAAGAGAATCGCAATAACATATTTTTTCAATATTTACCTAGATTTTATTTATTTATAAGAACTTTTTTAAATCCCCCCCTTCCCCCTCCACAAAGTCAACTACCCACCTGGATTAAACATGATCCGCCGGGCCTGCTTATTTTTCATATTGAATAAATATTATTTATCCAGTTATTTTATTTAATATTATATTTTAGTCTAAAAGTCCCTGAAAAACTAAACGCGCACTTGCGCACGTTATATTTTCTTAGCAATATAATATTATGTTTGAGGAAAAAAATGTTTAAAGATATTTTTTTAGATTTCAAATTTTTATTTAGCAGATTCAAAAATGGTAATTTTAATAAATATTAAGATGTGAGTCTCGAGATTTATTCAACAGTTCTAAACTTTTTTAATATATATAATGATTCTAGTTACAAATTTAGCACCTTTTTATCTTTGAGCAGTTACTTCTTGTCTGACCATGATTTATAAATTAGACGAGGATCCGATTTTTGTGTACAGCCTGAAACAAATACATAATTTACAGCAATTATAATTCAGCAAATATTAAATATGCAATGTCCCAAGTTGGATACCCTTTCGATTTATTGCTGTAGAATCTAAACCAAATAAAATATATTAAAATGTTATATACCGGATAAAAGTACAATTTACAAGGTAACTTATGACAACAGGGATAAAATTTTATTTTAAACATAAACATTTTGTAAAGAATTTTTTTCTAATTGTTAAAATTTTTGGTCTAAAAAAAAGTGACCCCAAGATGGACACCATCTTAAAAGCCTCTGAAAATTGTAGTATATAAAAAATGAACATCGTGTAAAAATTCTTAAAGTAATTTTTAATCATTTTACGGAATTTATCAAGAAAAAACATTTCTAAAAACTTCAATTTAATAGCTTAACAGTAAAAGTAATAAAATATCGAAAAATATCGATGTATCACTTTCTTTATTACTTCATTAGAGAAATAAGTATTATATACGCAGATATGCTACATCTACACTGAGAGAAATAAACAAATATTTATTTATAATATTATTATTTATTTATTTTGAAAATAAATAATTAGTTTTAAAAATAGTTCAGGTTGATTTAAAAATGTTGTTCATATTGAAAACTTTTTTATTACTTTTTTTGCAACAGAATAAATTTTAATAAACCGAATTTATATCCATAAATTTTATCTTCATACTATTTTTTAAAACATCATTTCTTCTGACTTTATTACCCTATTTAAAAACCTTACGTAGGATCTGATGTTGGATCTTAGGTAAGATCTTAGGTAAGATCTTAGGTAAGTTCTTATGTGATTTCTTATGTAAAAAATGATGTAAGATCTTACGTGTGCATTTGGCAAAAGATCTTACGTAAGTTCTTATGTAATTTCTTAGGTAAGTTCTTATGTAAGTTCATAAGTTCTGCCAAAAATAAAAAAATTTAATTTTCATATTTTTAATTTTAAAAAACTGTATATTCATAAATTAAATTAAAGTTAAAAATCTAAATTCATTAAATTTAATTAATTAAAGTTAATTAAAATTAAATTTAAAAATAGAAGATAGAAAAATCTTTTCTTAAATTTAATTTTTAGACATTTTTCAAAATGTCTGAAAAAAAATATTTGAAAAAATTATTAATAATAAGGTCATTCATAACCATTCATAATAGTTTGACGCACTTTTATTTTTTGTTAGAGAAAAGACATCTTGTGTCTTATCCATTTAAAATGCTTATTTCTTGATCCATATATAATACCTAAGAGTTCGGTCTTATTTGTGAGGCAGAATGATGGCAGCCCTCTGGCGGCGAACCGAAGAAACAATGTCGCGGGATTACTCTGTTTCAAACCGTTTCACCTGTAAAGTGTATAAGTCACGATAGTTTGTTTACATTGTGCAATGTTTCAAGTAAAAGGTTAAAAATTGGTTAAATTAAAATTTTTTAAATAAAGTGTGGCGCCTTAAATAATTTTAAGATGTGAGGAGGACGAGAAATTAGTGAATATGTATGTGAAAGTTATAATATAGGTAAGTTTTTATAAGATAATTGTCTTTAAACATTTTAATAAAAGTAGGGTTATTGTTTAGAAATGTATTATATTCCATTTAAATAATAATACTAATTTGTTCAAATTACATATTGTTTATAATTAATTATTAATTTATTAATACAATTTCGAAATATCTATTTTAATATTAATTTAACTAGTTTTGTCAAAGTAAAACTAAAATTTATAACAAGCTTTTTTTTTAAATAACAATTTTGAATATAAATATTTAAATATATGTGTTAAATATTTTGTTATAAAATTTTTATTAATATAATTTAATAAAGAATTAAATGATATATTTTTAAAAATATTTTGTATAATTTCAATTTTTATTTTCATAAAATATCATCACTATTACTTTAAACAATAGGCTAAATTTAAATTTAAATATAAAATAAAAAAATACATATAAATATAAAATAAGATATTTAGTGAATTTAACACTATCTTTATTAAATTTTTATTTTAATTTTAAAATTTAATCAAATCTATAATTATAAAACATAATGTACTTATTAGTTCTTCAATTTATTTTTAAATTATAAATGATCTTATTGTTTATTACAATAAATAACATTATAAAATAACATAATAAATATGCTTGCTATTTACCCTACCCTAATATGTAACAAATAAATATAAATTATTAATAAATTAAAGGATTTTATTGTTTTTTAATTAATAATAGTATTTTTATTTAACAGTTACGGGAGTCTCGTTTGAGCAGTCATTGAGTACGGTCGTGTTTTGACTTCGCTCTCCAAATCTGTTTACATTTACAGTTTTAACTTCTGTCCATACGTATTTGATAGAAGTTTGGATTACAATCTAATATAAATTACGCATTGAGTTCTTTTCATATTTTGGAAAACAGTGAACGTGTAATCGTGTGTGAGTGAAATTCCCTCACGGGCAAAATGTCGAACGAAACAGTTCCTGACTCTGAAGAAGAGAGATGGAAAACTTTATTTGATAAGATCAAGACTCTAAATTCATGACATGATCATTTGAGTAAACAAATTGCATCATATTCTAAACTGCAACAGGATACCGATAAAAAGACTTCCGGCCATGAATTAAGGCTCAAGAAGATTGAAGAAATTTTAACACACACCAATAGTATATTAAGAGCAAAAAATATTGTTCTTTTTAAACTAGATGATTCCGATGCTGTCAATGATAATTTACTTGAGGCTTTGTTAGGGATATTCAAGGATGTTGGACTTAATATACCGGATATAGCAATCGATGATGTCTATAGGCTTGGAAAAATAAAAGGTACTCGGCCAGTTTTAATTAAGTTCATAGCAACACGATGGGTAAAGCTGACCTTCAGTAAAGTAAAGGAATTTAAATCTATGAATTTGATAATTACAAACGACCGTACAAAAGAAGAAAGAGACAAACGTAGAACCCTGTTGGAACAATTTCACAACCTTAAATCAGCTGGCTTGAATGTTTACCTAAAAGGTAATCAAATCTTTCTCAATGGAAAGCCCACTGACTCTGGGATTATCAACGATTTGTTATTGTCTCTTGAAAATAACAAGCTTACTCATGATGACAATTCCGTTTCAACCCCTGCTGAAAAAATATCTTCCGACCTTGCTTCTGCCCCTATCATTCCAAAAAGTAGAGGTCGTCCTCGCAAGGATAAGAAGAATGACCTTAAAAATACTCTCGACGTTTTTTTGACTCCTTCTAATGCAACTACCAATCCAAAAGCATTGAAGGATGGGACTGTCAATTCATCTAGGAGACTGTTTACGCAAGAGGAAAAGTAGCAACGAGAATCTACTGAGGAGTCAGAAAATAGTGGATCGAGATCTGGGCTGCAGATTTCTCCTGATTCAACCCCACCTAGAATCATTTTTTGGAATGTACGAAGATACAAAAATCTACCAGACATTAATAAAATATTGTGTGACAAAGATGTTGTATGTGTAAGTGAGTCATGGCTTATAAAAGAAAATGTATAAATTATTCAGAATCGAGATTTTAAAATGGTTAGTGTTGCTGCGACGAAAGAAAATATCCATGGTAGAGCGAAAGGAGGTTTGTTAATTATTTATAACTGTAAATTGTATTCTATTGATATTATTTTTATTTTAAAAAACCAAATTTTTATCAGATTAAACTATCGTTCGCTTCATTTTATAATAGGAGTTGTTTACATATCCCCCGATGAGAATTTTGACTTGTTTCTTGACAGTTTGAATTGTAATTTTAATTATGTGAGGAAATATTATCCTGGTATTCCAATAATTTTGGGAGGAGACTTTAATAGTAGAGTCTCGAATATGAACCAATTGGATCCCGAAACATCTCATTTTTTAAAACCTTTTTTAACACAGAGATGCTCACATGACTCTGTATCTAATTCAAGGGGGAAACAATTAATTGAAAATATGGAGATTAATGATTTTTTATTGTTAAATGGACGTACTGTGAGCGATTTCCCCGCAAATTTTACCTTTCTTGGACCACAGGGAACGAGCGTGATAGACCTTGTGTTTTGTACCCTGGATGCGCTTTCTTTTCTTGCGGATCTTCGAGTCTTTCCTCTAGCTACTCTTTCAGACCACCTTCCGGTGTTGTTAAATTTATCACCCATCCTAATTTCTGAGAGAAAGGAGGAAACTAATTCTAACTTTATTCCTTTTTTTAATAATAATCTGGCTGATCTTTTTACTAGCGCAATGATGTGGAGGGAAGAGGTGGGAGAAATAGACTCGGAGATCGACGATCTTAATGATACTCTTCTGTCTACAATAAGGATTTTCTATGGAATCTAAAGCCAATTATTTCGAGAGTAAGAAAAGTTTTCAAAAAATTCAAAAACTTAAAGAAAAGAAATATGTTAGTGATAGAATCACTTCAATTGCAAACTGTAAAAATTCTGGTCATTTTTGGAAGATCGTCAGTGCATACCGTCATAATAGTGATCGCCAGTGTGACATTGGGTTGAACATTTGGTACGATTACTTATGTAAGTGCTTCCCGCAGCACAGCCCTGTTGGTGGTTACAGTTTCGTAAGAGTATCTCATCCCATATTAGATAGTTATATAACAACTGACGAGATTATTAGGAGTATTTCTTTTTGTAAAAATGGAAAGGCCCCTGGATTCGATGGAATTAGTTATAACTTTTACAAGAATTTACCATCTAATTGGATACTTTTTATAGAAAATTTATTCAATAAAATATTGGAAAGAGAAACGGTCCCCGAGATTTGGGGGAGGTCTTTTACTTCTATGATATATAAGAAGGGGGATGTTAATGATCCTGATAACTATAGGCCCATTACATTGGTCAATTGTATAACGAAGATTTTTACTCATGTTTTAAGCAATCGACTTGTTTCATGGGCCAATGAAATGGACCTAATTCCTGAGTCACAATCCGGGTTCAGGAGAGGCAGAAGTTGCTTAGACAACCTATTTACTCTCCTGACTAGTATACAGATTCACCTCAGAACCCCGGGAGCTGTTGTATATGCACTGTTTGTCGATTTTAAGGGGGCCTTTCCATCGGTGTCTCACCACCTCCTTTGGAATAAATTGTATTCTCTGGGCTTGAGTACAAAAATTATTAACTTGCTACGTGATTTTTACAATTCTTCAACAACATGTATCAAAACGGGAGAGGGCTTTACTGAACACGTTAGAATCTCGCAAGGGATACTACAAGGGGAAGTGCTTAGCCCTTATGAATTTTTACTATCCGTGGCAGACATGGAATCTCATTTTATTAATAGTGGATGCAGAGGTATTTCTATAGACAGTATTTTAGAGATTCTGATGCTTGGATTCGCAGACGATTATGTGTATTTGTCCGATACTCCTGTAGAATTAAATAGGAAATTGGCGGCGCTATACTCTTATTGTAAATCGAATAATCTTACTGTAAATATAAGTAAAACAAAAATAGTCATTTTTTCTAGGTCAGGGAACTCTTCTGCTAGGAAATTTAAATCTTTTAAATTTGGGGATGATCGAGTAGAGGTAGTGGGTCAGTACGTGTATCTGGGTATCCCGTTTGATAGTTCTTGTTCTTTTTTACCTGCTGCTAGAAAAGCATCTGATGCAGCGAATGTGGCATTGGGCTCTGTTTTAAGAATAATTCAAGCTACCGGAGCTGATTCATGGAGTACCTATGACAAATTGTTTAAGAGTCTTTCTTTAAGCATCCTGTTTTATGGCAACCAAGTCTGGAGCCTGAAACATCTGGATGGTTTGGAGAGAGTCCAACAATCTTTTTACAAGAAGCTTTTATTTTTGCCTACTTGTTCACCGGGCTACGCGGTTAGATTGGAAACTGGCACGTTGCACATGTCTTTTACGGTTCTCAAAAATGTAATGTCTTGGTTAAATAAAGTTTTAACTATGGATTTTTCTCGGTACCCTAGACGTTGCTTTGAGAGGCTAAAAATTCTTGCGCTGAAAAACGAAGGCAATTACAAATTTGATTGGTTTTCACAGATTCGGTACTTTTTTAAAGTTTGTGACCTGGTGGATATGTGGCGAAATTTAAGCTGTGACACGGTGTTAACTGATAGTAGAATTCTCCGCAGGGAATATGAGTCCTTTCTGAGAAACAAGGATCTTAATGACAGAGCTCTATCGAGAAGCCTTTTAATTTATCCACATCTTGAATGCCAGACGGGAACCCAGCAATACTTGCTCATGCGACTGCCTTTATTTTTTAAAAGAATTCTGTCACAGATTCGTTTCCTGAATAGCCATGTTTGTAGAGTGTTTCTGGGGAATAGAAGGTATGACTTTCTTTTGGAAAAGAGATGTCCATTTTGTAACCTAGAAGAAGAGAGCCTTCACCATATTTTGGTTAACTGCCCAGCATGCACACATATTTGTAAGAGATTTTTCCCATCTGTTTATAGCGGTAATGATTTAGAAAACAATTGGATTTTAATTATGTCTTCCAACGAGCGTGCTACGATAAAAAATTTTCTAAGTATGATTTTGCAAATTTTAAATGATCGACTCAACGCTAGAATTGTTTCTTAGGTATAATTGTATTTGGATGTCTGAAATAAGCGAAACTCCTCTTGTATTTGCGTTATGCAAAAGAGACAAGTGAAAATAAAATTATTATAATATTTAACAGTTACAAATATTCAGGTTTTTACATTAAGCTTTAAAATACTATAAATTACAAATTGTATTTAACTTAAAACTAAACAAGTCAACAGTACATAGTTAAATAATTTACAACTAGTTTTAATTTAACTATAAACTAAACAGTGTTTTATTAAACTATTTTATCACGTTTTTGGCTTCCTTAAATTATTTTTGATTAATCCATTAATGCTAAAATACCTTGGAATTTTAGAAAAAGTGTAATAAATAATAATTCTTATTTTTTCCAGAAATATTGGAATACAAAAAATTTCTATTCTAAAGAAATTCCTCATCAGATGCTGTAGGCTTATCAATATTTTGAAGATAAAGCTCCAAGTCATGTTGATATTAACTTCGGATTCCTATGTACACCTTTGTCTGTGTTAAAAGTTATAATACTTTAAAGTAATATTTGAAAAATACAAAATATATTTTTAAAATGGAAAGAATAAGCATTAAAGATTAATGTAAATAATAATAATAATAATAATAATATAAGGCAACTAATATTGTTTGATTATTTTGCAGGGAACCAACAACCAAAAAATTTCCAAATATGTTCGAATAACCAGAAGCCTTGATTTACAATTGATTTGTTACCAAGAGGCGACACCACTAGAGCAGCATATCTAATACGAAAAAGAATCAATGGTTTCCAAAATAAAAATTTATTTCGTGAAGATACCACACTAAACGAAAAATGTGATTAAGTCTTCTAAATTGAAAACTTACACCGTCAAACAAAAATAAGTGTCTTATTCTTCTTTTAGTGAAACTCTTCAATATTTCAATTTTGAAAAATATTTCTCGTCAGTAACTATCTTCTTTCGTGTTTAAAAAAAAATAGTTTCTTTTGCTTCTTACCAACAAATTTTTCAATTTCACACTTTTAAACAAGTTTCCAATCCTTCTCTCAGTCAAAATTCATTTTTTTTTCTAATTCACAAATCTAGACTGCCCAGTAATTAATTTTTTAAAATCTTATTTGAATTTCTTAATCCAACTTGCAAAATATATCTAGACAGTAATGAACTTTGTGACGAACCTCACAATTACACTTGACTTTAATTTTACTCGATAATTTATTTTTAAATAGAAAATAAATTAAACTTAACTTTGAGGTTAAGTTACACTCTCGTCTTATTTTTAAACTGTCAAAACGTAGTCTAGCAGAAGTATCTGCTAGACAGCCGCGCAACCTGACACGCGCATCGCCGGAAGATGGCGCGTAACGCCAGACACAGCGCAGATGGTGCAAAGTAAAAATGACCGAGCAGCCCCTACCATAAGCTGCGTCTATATATCGACCTGCACGCCTGTAGATCGGGGAGTCGGCCCTCAGGGGCAGACCAAGGAACATCTCGGATAAGTTGCTCTGACTCCTCCAGATATCATAGTCTTGGTCCTTCAGGAAATGATATCTGGAAACCGTTCCGAAGATTTTAGCATTGGTCCTCCAATGAAAAATCTAAGGAAAACTTTGCTTTCCTCTAGTCAGGATCGTCCTGAGATTTGTCACGGTTCACCGTGGAGTCTCAGACACGATAAAATTCTGGACATCTACCTCGTAGACTAAGGAATCCTGGTTTGAGTAAAGAATACTCCGTGACGAGTTCCTGATCATTGTCGTGGTCCTCCACGAATGATCAGAGAATTCGAGAAAATTGTTAGAACACTTATACGTAGGAAAGTGTTCGAAGCAATTTTAAAAATCTCCCGCGCCGGATCATTGACGTAGATTGTCACATGGGCTTTTCCCAAGTGCTATGTCATTGGAGAATAGACTTTGCTAGGTGAACACCCGCGTTGTTTAACTGTTCTCCAAATAAATTCACCTCGCTCCTGAAGTTACGCGTTCAGATATATTTGATTTTTACCGGACTGAAGCGCGTAATTAACGTGGAAATAAATTAATTAATTTCTTTCTTACCTGATAATTAATTTCATTTTTACGTAACCGCGAATTGACCATACGTGTCCAGATGGTCAATTTTATTTAACATCACGGTGAATGACGGCGGCAATATTTTTTTAGCGGTTCGTCCGTAATTTATATTGAGTGGAGACGGAGTTTACCGATTAGATCCGCGACCGAATATACCGGAAAATTCTAGTAGAATAAAATATATAGTATTTTATTATTTTTGTAATCTACATTGTATTTTTTTTTATCTGTTTATAGATTCCGAACAATCAAACTCAAAGAGAGTTTTGGCAGGACGAAGTCCTGATATAAACAACTGGATTTCTGATTTATTTTGTTTCTTTTATTTTCACCGGCTCTTCTAGCATTATATTGTATATTTCTATTGTTCTTTTTATTGTTAAATTCTTTATTTATTATTATTATATTTTGTTAATTAATTCTATCTTATAGTATATTATTTTTTGTATTCTTCTTAATTTTGGTTAATATATTTTATTTGTTATTTCTTATTAATAGAAATCCTGTGAGTTTTATTGACTATACCTAACCTCAAAGCGACAGTAGAAAATTAAGTAAGAATATTTATGGTCAAAATCTAGTTTATCAGCATAAGTGAATATAATCCGAGAACCTTGGCTCCGGCGAGCAAATTCGGAGCATCTCAAAATTTCACTTCGTTACAACTTTTTTCGTTTAAAAAAAAGCGTGAATAATTATTTTTGCGTCTTTACAACAATTTCACATGCACAAATAAGTTTCAAATCCTTGCATTAGAAAAACTTTATTTAATATTCTAATCAAACGAATTAAGCTGGCTCCTAGTTAATTTTTTTAGATTTTCATAACATCTCATTAATTATGTAAATTGTAATTTTAAATACATTTTTACGTAGGGAAGAATTACAAACTTGTTTGAAGAACAGCAGGATTAAAAACTTGTATGCAAGAAGTAATTGAATAACTTGTTTTTAAGTTGCAAAAATAATTATTTATATATTTTTAAAAACGAAAAATATTAACTACGGTCCACTTAAATTTTGTAAATTGGAATGTGAGATAAATTTTTATTTAGAGAAAAAAAAGAAATTGATTTGTATGTATGAAATTGAATTAATGTTTTTAAAAGCCAAAAGTGATTAATTATGAATGTTAAAAGCGACAAACATTAGATACCTGGCTAAATAAATTTGTAATTTGGAATTTTTAAAAAATTTACACTGACGGAAAAATGATAAAAATGTGAGAATAAATTAAACTGATGCATGTGCTTTTAATATCAAAAAATAATTAATTTAGTATTTTCTTAAATAGAAAGAATTAATTACTGTCAAGTATAATTTTGTAAATTGGATTTTTAAATGAATTCTTACTAAGAGAATAATAAGTAACTGGTTTGTATGTGAGAAATTTAATTATATGTTTCTAAGAGACAAAAAATATTGATTAGGTATTTTTAAAATCAGCAAAAATTAAATAAAATACATGAACAAATAATTTTGTAAATTGGGAATTTTTAAAAATTTGCACTATCGGAAAAATAAAAAAATTATCACCAAACTTGTTCGCTATTGTAGTAAATATATTAACTGTTTCAACAAATTTGCACAGCAAATATTAATTTACTGTTACAATATGAATATTACGATCCATGCGGAAATTTTCAAAGAAAGAAAGAATTAATTACTGTGCAGTTATATTTTTCAAATTGGGTTGTGAGATATCTTTCTTCTTAATTTTATTATGTAAAAATATGAGTTATGTATTTCTAAGAGACAAAAATGATTAATTAGTAATTTTTTAAAATGAAAAAATTAGATACTGTGCAAAAAAATTTTGTAATTTGGAATTTTTCAAAAACTTTTACTGTCGAAAAGATTAAGAAAATTTAGTAATGTATTAAATTAAAAAATGAGTTTTTAATATCCAGAGATGATTAATAAAGTTATGTTTAAAATAAATAAATAATTTACTGTCCAGTATAATTTTTCAAAATTGGAATTCTGAATAATTTTACTTAGAGAAGAATACGAAACTTATTTCTATGTTAGAAATTTAAAAATCTTTTTTAAAGAAAGAAAAGTCAAAAATAATTTGTTGTTTTCAATTACGAAAAAAGTTAATTACTGGGCAGCATAATTTTGCGAATTGGATTTCTAAATAAAAATTTTCTTAGAAGCGGGTGAGGTGTTTTGTAGGTGAGAACAAAGATACTTTACACATAGATCCGGCAAGGGTCCTGGTGGCATGTGGACTAACTAAAAATTTCCATTAGTAAGAAAAGGACACAGATATCTCCGTCCTTTTCTTACTAATGGAAATTTTTAGTTAGTCCACATGCCACCAGGACCCTTGCCGGATCTATGTGTAAAGTATCTTTGGTGAGAAAACTCAATCACATTCTTCGTTTAGTGTGGTATCTTCCCGAAATAAATTTTTATTTTGAAAACCATTGATTCTTTTTCGTATTAGATATGCTGCTCTGGTGGTGTCGCCTCTTGGTAACAGATCAATTGTAAATCAAGGCTGCTGGTTATTCGAACATCTTTGGATATTTTTTGGTTGTTGGTTCCCTGCAAAATAATCAAACAATATTAGTTGCCTTATATTATTATTATTATTATTTACATTAATCTTTAATGCTTATTCTTTCCATTTTAAAAATATGTTTTGTATTTTTCAAATATTACTTTAAAGTATTATAACTTTTAACACAGACAAAGATGTACATAGGAATCCGAAGGTAATATCAACATGATTTGGAGCTTTATCTTCAAAATATTGATAAGCCTACAGCATCTAATGAGGAATTTCTTTAGAATAGAAATTTTTTGTATTCCAATATTTCTGGAAAAAATAAGAATTATTGTTTATTACAATTTTTCCAAATTTCAATGTATTTTAGTATTAATGGATTAATCAAAAATAATTTTAGGAACGCCAATAACGTGATAAAATAGTTTTATAAAACACTGTTTAGTTTATAGTTAAATTAAAACTAGTTGTAAATTATTTAACTATGTACTGTTGACTTGTTTAGTTTTAAGTTAAATACAATTTGTAATTTATAGTATTTTAAAGCTTAATGTAAAAACCTGAATATTTGTAACTGTTAAATAAAAATACTATTATTAATTAAAAAACAATAAAATCCTTTTATTTATTAATTATTTATATTTATTTGTTACACATTAGGGTAGGGTAAATAGCAAGCATATTTATTATGTTATTTTATAATGTTATTTATTGTAATAAACAATAAGATCATTTATAATTTAAAAATAAATTGAAAAACTATTAAGTACATTATGTTTTATAATTATAGATTTGATTAAATTTAAAAATTAAAATAAAAATTTAATAAAGATAGTGTTCAATTCACTAAATATCTTATTTTATATTTATATGTATTTTTTTATTTTATATTTAAATTTAAATTTAGCCTATTGTTTAAAGTAATAGTGATCATATTTTATGAATGTTATTTTAAAATTATATAGTTTAAATAAAGAAAAATTTAAATTATACAAAATATTTTTAAAAATATATCATTTAATTCTTTATTAAATTATATTAATAAAAATTTTATAACAAAATATTTAACACATATATTGAAACATTTATATTCAAAATTGTTATTTACCCATGTAGAAAAAATGAATACAATTTATATATAATTTCTATTAATTTTTTATATTAATTTTATATTTATTTTGTATAAACTTTATATTGAACTTTAATTAAAATTTTATTATTTTTTTATACAAAATTGAGTATATATAATTTTTATTCAATTTAAATTATATTCAAAACGTTTAAATTTTAGATAAAAACTTTTTAAAATTTATATTAATTTTGTATTCAATTTATATAAAACTCGTATTTCTTCAATCATATAATTTACATAAAATTTATATTCATTCTATAAATACATTTTTAAGAAATTTAAATAATGCATCAGAAAATGCGTTATGAAGCTTTTTTTTATTAAGGCAAAAAATAATTTGCACTTACCTGACAATTAGTTAATTTATTTCTTCTGTCTCAGTTCAAATATTGAAAATTTGTTCTAAAATCCGTCATATAAAAATCGAAATCACTGTTCAAAGTTGTCTGTTCTAGATGAAAATACACGAGCTAATATTATAATATATGCAGATATTTTTACATACGAAATTAAGATGTCGACTAAAGAGATTTAACGCAAGTAATAATTTTCAAAATTTTTTTGGAATATGATATATTTTAAAATTTGAAAGAATATATTGACGACTTAAACGTAAAATATGAAAGTTTTGTTATTAACTTAAATAGTTTAAATTTAAATTTATTTTTAAATTTAAATTTATTTAAATTTATTTTTAAATATTAAATTATTATTAAATATTAAATATTATTAAAATATTTAAATTTATTTCTTTCATTGTACATTTATATATTACATATTGTGAATATAAATGAACGTTATATAATATTTATAATTGTTAAACGGGACCTTACAAACCACTGATAAATAATTAGCCACCAATTCTACTTCATATTTATTAGAACAATCCTTTTCATCTGTTGACAATTTAACGTATTCCTCGTTAAATAAAGTATGAAGATAATCTTTCTTGATCAACTCTTATTATTGACTGCCTTTTATCTACATCAGCCTGAAAAATTAATTGTTGTTTAATATAACAAGTACATTAATTTCACTGAGAAAAATGTGTAATATATATTATTAGCTGCTAAAAATTATTTGCATAAGCTAACAGAAATTGCTATCTCCATAATATCAAATAAGGTAAGGTAATTAAATCTGAACCATACGGAAGCTAATCTTTTTTCTATGTGTATTTTAATCAATGTTCATAAACAATTACATATTGGAAAAAAAATTGGTGTCCTCAGCTAACATTAAGCTAGCGTAGATACATTGAAAAAATAGCCTGGTTAGATTAACTAAATAAATATGGATAATGGATATTAAAAATTCTCCAATCTAAATAACATCATTGCATTCGGCGGCTTCGAAAACTTTCCGAGTAACCATTATTTTAGGCAAATTTAAAGATTTCTTCATTATTTACTACCAACCTTATTTTTTTTTGAATTTTAAAATTATAATAAATATTTGAACGTAAGGAACCGAAAAACCCCCTCCAATTTTGAAAATTTATTTTGAATTTATAAATTAAAATAAAAATTTCAAATTATGAGCATGACTACGGAATTTATTCTAAAATGCAAAGCATGTGGTATAGTAAACCAGGTGGTGACGTGTAGACGTGACATACTACATGTACATATACAAGAAATTTTTTGAACTGTCAAGGTCAAAAGATAACATTTTTTTAATTTAACTTAAACTTTGCTAGAGTGTTTTGACTGTTAGTGGAAGTGTAAACACTAAATTTTTTCAAATTTCATAAAATAGTTTTTGAGTTACACAGTTTTAAAATTTTGAATTTTTTTTAAAATGTAGTTTTTTAAATTTATTATATTTCTAAGCAGATTGCATATTATAGGGGCGGGGGGGGGCGGAAAAATTGACCTTCGCCGGGGGCGCAAAAAGTGCTAAAGCCGGCTCCCGCATAAACATGAGGTCCTAAATCTAACCTTGAAATATATCCTTTTTTTAAATCTGAATTCGTAATTAATTAAACTAATGTTTTGCTTCTAGCTGGTAATTGCAAAATTGTATCTTTTTGTAGTGGAATTTGAATATTATTAATATAAATACAATCATCTAAAAGGTTGATAATTGCCTAGAAAGACATGCCGAGTATTCTATGTTGATTAATTGGGAAAGTATGTGTAACTACTTGAAAAGGTGTTTCTATATCGTTTATGTGAATAATGGTTCCTCCTAAGGTACAAACCATACCGTTACTAATTCCCACCAAATAAAAAACTTTTTTCGTGTTAATAACTGCATTTTTTAAAAGGGAAGTGATTTTTATAATATTAACGCTAGAACCCGTGTCTATCATAAAGTTTGTTTCGTCTTTTATAAATAACTAATTTTCTAATTTTATGACGGGGGGTTCTCCTACAGATGTATTACCTTTAATTGGGAGTACGACTCGTTGCTGGGGGAAACATTGTTCGAAGCCATTTGTTCCCCCGTCTGACGACTTAATGCTGAGTTTTTTTTATTATAATTTTTTGTATTTCTGTCGTAGTTAATTTTAGATCTTTTTAATTCGTTTTCATGTCTAATTTTTAATCTACATACTGAAATATCATGACCCATTTTCTTGCAATATTTACAAATGATTTTCTCTTTATTTTCATTATCTTTACCGTTTGAGTAATTAATTTTTTTGCATTCATTTCTATAATGACCAAATTTTTTGCATCCGAAACATTGGACATCTTTTCTTTGTTCTTTAACTTTATATTCCGATTCACTGGTTTCAATATGAGCCACTCGCTGTTGTTGTAAGTTTTCGATTTTAACATTTTCTAAATTTGTTATTTTAGGATTTTCTAAAATGTTTTAAGAGTTATGAATTCTTTTTCACGCTTGTAGCTGGTAATCTGCTTCAATTGCTAACGCAATTGCTTCACTGTAGAACCAGTTTGATTACCCATTTGCAGAAATGTACTAGCATCTAGTCCCCGGATAAAATTGAATTTTGCTACTGATGCATAAGTATGACATTGTTGTATGCCAATTTCATAAGGAGATTCTTCTAAGAATAAAGTATTTAGTTTATTTAAAACTATTCGCATTCGCGCAGCATAAACTTAGACAATTTCGTTTTCTTTTTTCTTTATTATACTTAAAAAAATTTATTAATTGAGACGTGTTTTCTAGAATATGAAAACTTTGTTCTAATAATGTGAAAATTTCTGCCAATGTCAAACTGATTCTATCTTGTATGATTTTTCTAGCATCACCTATTAATTTTGTTCTTACTAACATTGTAAAATAATGTAAATCGGTTCTTTTTATCATTGCTAAAGCCGCCTTGCAGTTTTCAATGAACATTGCAACCAGAATATTTTTTCCATCGAATAATGGTAAATGTTTTCGATAATTTTTGGAATCTTTCCAACTACTGAAGTTTCAAGTAAGAAATTAATTATGTTTGAATTCCGCAAAGTTGCTGAAGCAAAATCGTTAAAATTTTGTTTTCTTATTTGTACAGAGGCGAATTCTGATCTAAAAGAATTATTTGTTTCAGAAATACTGTCGCGCATATTATTATTGCGTTGCATTATTTGCAACTGATTGTCGCTACTTGTTGCCTGAGGGGCTTGGTTATTTGTATTTGTTTCTTGTTGTACATTTTGCATATTTGTATTGGAAGTATGTCTGTTTGTATTTACATTATCGTTATTTGTATTTAACTGCGCTTTTGAGCGAGTTACCCTAAGTTGTTTCGACATTTTGGTAACTTATATTTACGAAATGTAGTATTTTCTTTCTTCTTCTCTCACTGTTATTTCAATAATTTCTACAAAGATTTGCAATATGTATATAAAAATATACATTTAATTATCACTGCACAACACTAGTTTCTTGAGTTTTCTTAATTTGTAGAAATTGATCTTCTTTCTTGCCTGTTTTTGTTCCAGATTTCACCACAGATGCTGTTACAGGAACTTCCACAGCTGCTGCAAAGTTGTAGTTTTCTTTTCATGGGCTGCCAACATCGTATCAGTGTCCGTTGTCCATCAAAGTAAAAGATTTTTACACTAAGATGTCTCTTTTATTTTTGAATTTAGATTTGTCACTTTTGGAGTTACCGCTGTCACCAATTTATGTAACGTCCCAGGTCCTTTCCTTTAGTAAATTCTCAAAGAAAATTTCAAAGATGAAACTTTCATAAATTACTTGTAGAAATTGAAATGCGGGAATGGTTTTAACCGGTTATTTCTAGTATTTTGTTTCTATTTCTAGAAAAATAAGGAGATTTTTGTGTGTTATTTTAATTATTCAAATATTTGTATTTTATCCATATTTTATTAATAAAAATCAGTCAAACTAGTTTAAATTATACGATAATTGTTAATAAATATTTTAAAATAATAATTATTTTATTATTAAAACACTCTTATTTATCATTTATTCTGTAAATCACTTTAGTTGACTTTACGGATTCGACATATTTAATGTTTATACATATGTTTTGACCAATATTTGCAGCTATGAACTTCAGGACACGATATTTTGAGGCTTCAACGCAACCTCCTTTCCTGTTCTACATGAAAATGTTAGTTAAAAATTTTTTTCCAGAGTTATTTTTTTTTCTTTCCTGCTTTAAAATAGCTACTTATTATTGATGTTTAATTCAAATTTGATTAAAAATGTGAAAATTCGAGGCTTTATTTAATAATTAAAAGTAAATTACCCACGACAAAAATCTTATCTTTGTTACTTTCTTCCTAAGTTTCTTCTGTATTACTGTAATATTAATCAATATTATCTTATTATTTTCTCAATTTCATAGTAATATTACCATAATGTTACTTTCTGGGTTGCCTTTTAATGGTGCGGTTAAATTTGATTTAAATCAATTACATTTTTTAAAGTTTTTATTAATATTTCAATTCACATACATAAATGTTCTACAAGGTTTCTGGAAATTGGGTTTTGAAGATATAACCCATCTTTGGTTCTGGATTATTGTCTGTAAAATTAACAAGTTTTTATATGTGACATTGCTATTCTATTTTCAGTAATAAATTAAATTTGATTGTAATTCTTTTTTTTCAAACTATATAAAGGAGAGGCTACTTTCATCCTTACCCAGTTACTTGCGATTCTTCAAAGCTTCATAAGCAGCCGATCTTTTCTTCTTGCCAAAAGAACATCCAGCTACACATATAAGTCTTAATAAATTATAGTAAAAAAATAACACTGCTTTATAAATAAAAATTAGTCTTTTCAGATTTGAAATGACAAAAAAGCAGTTTCGAAAATTGTATCTTGTTTCAGCTACTAACAGTAAATGATATCAAAAAGTTTTTTAATCGGACAAAAAATGGTTCTAATTTTTGGTTCTTTAGAAACAAAAATCTTGTTTAATATAAAACAAGATTTTAAAAGTAAAACAGGGATTTAATACCTACAACTATTTTAGTCTTATATTATCTACAATATACAACATGTTCGATTATGAATAAACATCATGTAATGATATGAAAACTAATTTTCTACACTAAGATTTTTTTTTATTTCAAACATAAATAGGTGTGCTGCATACATGTATTTGCTCAAATTAAACATAAATATCTACTTAAATAAAATAATTAATTTCTCGTCTTAATTAAACACTAATAAGTAGTAAAAAGAAATTGCTCTTTAAGTATAACAGAAGCTTTACGTATACAAACCATAAAATTGCGATTTCTATCTTAAGGCCTACTCAATTTTGAGACACTCCCCCACGTAATTATTAAAATTAATTCAAACGAATTTGAAAGAATTTGTTTGTTCTAATAATTTTTGCAATTAAGAGCATGTGACGAAGGATGACGTCACTGGCGTGGGTCAAATTTGTTCATAATTTTTCTCTTGGTAAAATATTCAATATTTTATCACGAAACTTTGTAGAATTACTTAAAATATCATTAGGAAGGTCTTTCTGATCCGACTATTGCTTGAATTCTACTTTAAGATTAACTTTAAAAATATCTGCAATTTTTCGAAAATTTTCTAAAGTTTATTTTGGGCTAAAATCTAAACAAATTCAGATTAGAGAGACCTTCTTCATAACATTTTAGGTAATTGTACCAAGTTTCGTGACAAAATATTCAATGTTTTAAAAAAAGAATAACGGATACATTTTGCCTATACCAGTGACGTCATAATCCATCACATGCCCCTAATAGAGTTTGCTTTAGTTTTATTGTTCTTTTAAAACCAATAATTTCCTACTAGATTAACATTAAGTAGTGAATATTTTATTTTTTCTCACGTACCCAAAGAATCCAAACATTTTTGAGAAGACAGAGCTGGAAAAACTGTTATTATGAAAAGGAATACAAAACTTCTTGGAAGGCTGAACATGGCAATTTATAGTAGAAATGTAAAAACAATAATATTAATTACTATTCAATAAAATAAAAGTTACTTTTTATTTTGAACCACAAATGGAGGATTGGGATATTTATACTCAAGAAATAAGTACACTGCAATTATGTGGAAGGTACTATCTGCTAAATTAACAGTTGTTTTGCACTAAAATTACCATCTAAATTATTGTTTTTTTAAACCACGATAAGAATGTGTTCAAGAACAATTTAAAACTGCAATAAGTAGCCATTATCCGACACATATTATGATAAAAACAAAGTACTTAAATGTGACAAAAATAGGCATAAAAACAAAAATATACATTAGCTTAAAAAAAAACAATTTAAAAATAGAAATTAAACATTTCAGTCTAAATGTTGTTTGAAATTTCTTATAATATATTTTCACTAAATTACTTTTTCAATTTCAAATATTGTTTAAAAGCGAACATTAAGAAGAAAATTTGACTGCTTTTTAAGTTAAATTTAAATCCACCTCTGAAAAATCTAAAAAATTACTTTTGTACTGTTTTTTTGCAAGAAATTTATTAAGTGAAATGGGTCAAATAATTTTTTTACCATTAAGAAATTGGTTTAAGTCAAATAATAATTTTTTTTAATATTACCGACAAAAGGGGCTGTTTTGTCTACGCGAGGTTTTGTGCTTTTAGAGCTTAGAGTTCAAGTATTTAAGAACGTAAATAAATAAAAAAATTTCAGGCAATCATGTGCCTAACGTACGTTTAACAAAAACAAAATGGCAATGCTTACCAGAATTTCACCACATGCAATGTTTCGTTACAAGGGTTACTAAGATACAATGGTTAAATTAATTTAAAAAATTAAATCAGAAGTCTGTAATATTTAAAAAATTGAAATAAAAGAAATTAATAAGTTTTAGTTATAGTAGAATTATTTATTAGAATTTATTCACAATTATTTTTAACAACAATTAACGATTGTGCACAAAAAATTGTAAAAAGTATCATATTCAAAAAATTATTTATGTATATTTTTACGTAAATAATTTAAATATATAATATTTGAGATATGGCCTACAATTTTTTTATTTATTTATTGTTGTATAAAGTTCATAGGGCTAAGTAGCCCATCGAAGAACATAGTACATAATAGATAATCTATACATTTATAAATGGTGGAGTTAAACCGACATAAGATTAAGTAGTCTAAAGCAAATATTGATATATAAGTAAATTTACAAGCCTATATATAAGTACAATTTGGCCTATTATATTTTATATAACATCAAGTAGGAGACCTCTGTGTAAAACATAGAAAAAATTAGAAAAAACAAAAGAGTAGCAGAAATTAATAATTTTACCAGTTTGTTATTTCATATATGCTTTAATTTATATTGAATCTGGAACCCCTTATTACAAATGATTTTTGATATCTGCAAGTACGATGCGCTGGCATTGAATGTAGAGTTTTTTATCGCGAAGTCGGCATTCGTACATTTTATCACCGATTTTGAATTTGAGAAATTCAAACAAATACTCAGGAGCCCCAGACTGGAAGAGGGAGAAAAAGAAATTACCTACAAACAATTGCCTTCTTTTTGCTACATTAAGTAGACCAGCTTTAACTCTATATGATGTAATGTGTTCCCCTTTGGGAAGGCCATACACAAATCTGATGCAGGCATTCAGAAATTTTTCTAGTTTTTTGTTGAGTTCATCAGTTATGTCATCATAAACGAGACAGCCATAATCAAAATAGGGGAGAATTAAGCTCTTAACTGGCAACAATCTGGTGCTGGTTGGGAGAGAAAACCTGCATCTATACAACTGTCTAAGAGGGATGTAAGTTTTTCTACAAATCTCTAGCACATGATCCTTCCAGCTGAGTGATCTATCCAAGATCAATCCAAGTTTCCTTACAGACTTACTATAATCAATATTCGCTTCTCCAATATTGAAAGCAGGTAAGGTTTTTAGTGTACACAGAGAAGGAAATTTAGAGGTACTAAAAACAATGGCCTTCGTCTTGGAAGTATTCAGTCGCAGCCCACTGTCCTTTGCCCAATTTGCTACTGAATCAATATCCACTGCATCATAAGCATCATATGGGCTAATGAAGACAATGGTCTCGAAAGGCTTAACTTTAAATTATCGGCAAATTTATGACGCTTGCAATAAAGTAAATGCTTCGCAAGATTGGTAACGTAGATGTTAAATAACAGAGATGTAAGCGAGGATCACTGGGTGTTACGTCCCAGTTCCTTTCCCTTGGTAAATTCTGGAAGAAAATTGCCAGCTGTTGGAAATTTATGAAACTTCCATAAATTACTTAAAGAAATTGAAATGCGGGAACGTAACGATTATTTAAAATTCAAGTTAACACTGAATTTAATAATTAAATTATCGAATCTGTTAATTTACGTAACTAAATCAATCAGGTTATTAAAATAAAACACAACAATTTTTATAGTTGGAAAATTATTTTAAAAACCAACTTTTATTGTCAATAAATATTTTCAATAAATTTTAACATCGTTTGCAGTTTTTGTTTCTACTCAACAAATAATGTTAAGAACACTTTTCATAACGTTGAATTAATCATTCAACGAAAATGTTTTAATATTTGCTGAACAATTAAACGAATAATTCACTTTCAGATTTTTTTAAATCTGAAATTCAATAACACTTTTAAATTGTGAAATTTAATTAAATAACAATTGTATAAAGTTTTTATATTCACAACCGTAGTTTTACAATTCGTTATTTCTTTAGTGATTTTAACTAAGAAATTAAAATCTTATATCTAAGAGAGCAATTTAAACGCATGAGAAATCGGAATAAAATCTGCCCTTCGTTCTGAATCGCATATTTTTAAGGGAACAACCCCACTCCTGAAAAGAAGGGACTTTTTCCCTTTCTACAAAATGTCTAAAATATAATATTTAAGATTACGTAATTTTTAACCAATGAAAATCTAAAGAAGTTGACTTAAATCTAGGTCATATTTCGCAATCGACGAGTGACATATTTTTTTATTAAATCTAGTCTTTACATTTTACTTTCGTTCTAGCCGGCGCCAAAACCAATTTTTGATACCATTTTTGTCATTGTGACTTATATTTTAACCATTTTAATCCGTTTGATACTGGTTTTATCCGGTTATTTTTAGACAAATCCAATTTCTACTAGTGAACCTTTCCCATTCTTTAAATTACTTTGAATTCTATTATTTCTAGTATTTTTTTCTATTTCTGGGAAAATAAAGAGATTTTGGTGTGTTATTTTAATACTTTCAATATTTTTAATTTATTCATATTTTATTAATAAAAATCAGTTAAACTAGTTTAAATTATACGATAATTGTTGATAAATATTTTAAAGTAATAATTAATTTATTATTAAAGTATTCTTTTTTTTTTTTTTTTTTTTTTTTTTGCGTAGGATGTGAAAACCTGCCTTCAGGTACCCTGTAGCCCGTACTACAGGGTTATGCGGGGGTGGCGATGTTCTGCCGACCCGCTAAAAACACACCCTTATTTGGGGACCTTAAGACCACTCCCAGGTAGAGCCAGTTTACTGACGTATCGCCTTCAGGAGTGGTCTTATATCCCACCTCTATCGCCTAAACGATATCATCCCTCGACCTACGGGAACTACCTTTGTTGGCGGCCATCGAGATCCTTAACCCTCATAACATGTTGGATGAAGGTCTCGATGTGCCGCCAATTCTCTTTGGACTCAATCATTAACAGGATCATGTTCTCCGGTGTAACTTCGCAGTTTACACCGGCGAACATGACCTGTCTCTGAGCGTTCCATTGTCCGCATATAAAGAGTGTGTGCTCTGCGTCATCCTTTGGGGATTTGCAGTACGCACACTCTGAATTTTGTCTTCTTTTGAAGCGCTCCAGGTACGAGTTAAAACACCCGTGACCCGAGAGCGCTTGGGTAAGGTAGTACGAGACTACTCCATGCTTTCGGTCTATCCAGGTGGCGAGTGTAGGTATGAGCCGATGTGTCCATCGACCCTTCTCATCCCCGCTCCATCTTGCTTGCCATCTATCGACGAGTCTGTTTCTCGCATCTCGGCGAATTTGGCCCTTGCTGGGTCTATTGTCGTCCGTGTAACGGGTGGACATTCTATCTTTGAAAAGGAGGAAAATTTCCTCCCTTTCTTGCGCCAAAAGATCTGCCGGCGGGACGCTGGCAAGGACCTGAGCAGCACTCGCAGATACTGTCCTATAGGCAGAGATTATACGCTTAGTGATAATCCTTTGCGAGGACAGTATCTTTTCCAAGATGGTCTTGCTTCTATCTGTTCGCAGGGAGGGGGCCCACACCGGTGCTGCATAAAGCAGCTTTGAGTGGAACACACTCGCCACCAATCTCCTTTTCTTTTCAAAAGGCCCACCGACGTTCGGCATTATACGGGCTAAGCTGAGTGCACATTCTGCTGCTTTTTTGGAAGCCACAGCGATGTGGTGCTTAAAATTCAAGAACTTGTCGAGTTGTACACCAAGATACTTATTTGGTTGCATATTTGCCCATATTTGGTTGCACAGCAACGGTCGCGCGCCGTCACACTGGGGTACTCTATATTTAACTGGAGCCAATCAGAAAGCTCGCCTCTACCATTCGTCACTCTTTATTTACGATCTGACAGATAGGAATTGAACCATTTAATCAAAGAATTTGATAACTCAAGCTCACTCAATCTCCGCAGCAGGAGAGAATGGTCCACACAGTCAAATGCCTTAGAAAAGTCGAAAAAAACTGAAAGAGTAATTTCCTTTGAGTCCATTGCTGATTTCACATCAGTAGTGAATTTTAATGCGGCTGTAGTCGTACTATGTCTAATACAAAAACCAGATTGCATATGATCCATAAGCTGCCGACTGTCTAAAAATTTTGTTATTCGCTTGTGGGTAGTGGCCTCTTTCCAGAGCCTTGGAAAAGTACTTGTTTATAATGAAAAGTTATAAATATGAAGAATAGCTGGAAAAATAACAGGAAGTGCAAGTCGAATCATTTTCATTGATATACAGTCAGACCCAATTGCATCAGACCTAATTTCCGAAATTGTCTTGAACAGAGCCTAGGGTGTGATATCAGAGAAAAAACCTTGAGGTATTAAACGTATCTAAGGGTCCAATATTGACAGGCTGTGTAGAAGAAAGTGTAGGAGAAATGGAAAATGGTCAAGAAAGTCATCTATAGGAAAAATATAATCCGATTCAGCAACATTACTGGCAATAATCTTAAGGTTTTTTAGCTTGTTCCAGATATCAGTTGGGTTATGAGCATTTTTTATTATTTGATATTTATAACTATCAGAAGCATCTCTTATTTTAGTTTGTACTAAGTTGCAAATTTTTCGAAATTCGTCATGTAACTGAGCACTTCCAGTTCTTTTGAATCTGCGAAAAAGTCTATTTCTTTCATTGATTAGGTACCTAATTTCGTCTGTCATCCAAGGAGAGGCTTTGTTTCTTGGAATCACGCAATGTACGATTTAAGATTTATTTAACGGCTACGATTTTTTGAAAAACTCAATGTTCTTACTTTACCCAAATCTTCAACCCCCTCCTCACTCTACAATTTAAAATAAAATTGCATAATATTTGGTGGTTAAAGTACTTTCCCATAGCATTAAAGTTTGTGCAAATATTAGTCCGATCCAACAACTTTTAATTTTGACGTTGGACACTTGAGAAAATTGGCCCCATAAACAAACCCCTCCCCCTCTACGACCCAATCTGTCTCCTCTGAGAAGCTGATAACCATCTTAGTCCACCGAGCTAGAAGAATCATAAGCGGTTAACCATGTTTCAGAGACAGCTATGATATGATAAGAGCTATGTTTAAAAAATTTTTTAAATGCGGAAAAATGAGCCAAGAGCGATTAAGCGTTAACATGACACAAAGAAATAGTGTTTATTAGTTAGAGAGATTTTTGGAGCTAAGGCACGTTTTGTCATGGACAGTCACATATGTGACGCTCAATATGGAAAATCAATTTCCATTTTTTTATGCTAAATGATAATTTTTGAGTTTATCTTTCATTTCCATGTTTCAAAAAAAAATTTATTAATTACACTTTTTGTTATAATGCTTCAAACCTAGGCGTGCGAAGTGTATCTCATGTTTTGGATTTTCTTTGAACGACCGTAGCATGAAATTGGATTTTATTGGTTTCATTTTTATTATGGTAATTGATAATTGATAGTGTTTGAGTTGCTTTTTCAGTTCCGTAAATCAAAATTTGATTCCTGCAATTAGTTTTTTTTTATGAAGGTTAAAACATAGGCATGTTAAGCATCTCGATTTTTCTTCCATCTCTTTGCCCGTCCGTCCTTTCAAGTTTTCTTTCTCAGCGATAGGTCCCTTCTCTCGCGGAGCGTTACATATGTCACATTATTTTAACAACAACAACAACTTGAACAAAGATATTGCGAAATTGTGTCCAATAAAAATATGAAAATTGCAAAGGTTACTTCAAATAAAAATTTAAGAAAAAAATATTCTCAAGGACCATTGATCAATAATACAGAGGATCCCAGTAATCAAAATAAATTATAGACATTGAATCATTTACTATTGACTGTAGAAATTCAATAAACAACTGCGTTCTGTTTAGCGACGAATTTATAACATTGGGGAGTATCAAGCTATAAAAATTTGGTTGATAGAACAAAGACTGTTACCAAAAGAAAGGGCACAATCTCATAATGAACCAATTAAATCTGGACTATTGAAAATTACAGTATCTAAAAAAAGCAACGGTCTTTCATTTTGGAATTTACAGGAAGTGCAGGCAAAGTTTTGGAAAAATTATTATTTATCTATAAATAATATGAACTTATATATTTTCTTCTTCGTATGTCAATTTGATAATAATTTTTCATTGCAATAAATTTTATAATAAAAAATCTGATGTTTAGTGCTTCAAAGCAAAGAAGTACGAAAAAAAACAGAAGAGAAGTCAAGACCAAATTTGATTATAAAAAATCCTGCGACAATGCCAATAATAATTTAAGGTCTAAAAATGTTCCTGTCGATAAAGATATGGAAGTGCTAAAGCTCTTACGGTAAAAAATATTATTTTTTTATATTATATATTCTGCTTAAATTTCTATAATAAAAATTAGATACTTTTTTATAACGATTGCACTAGTAAAAAAAATAAAAAAATATTTTGATGTAAAATTAAAATATTACAGAAAGCTAGAAAAAAACATCGAAACTGGAAGAGGAACATATTGCGGCAGAAATAAAATTAAGTAATAAGTCGACTAATAAAAAAATTAACGTAGCAGACAGAGATCAAGAAAATTTGCTAATAAAATTTGAATCCTTAACAGTGAATGGGCCAGGAATTGGTGGACAAATTAGCTTAGCCCAGCTGGAAAAAGTAGAATTTATATTCTTAAAAATTTTTAATTTTTCGTGCATATTTTTTATGATTGTCTCGAATCTCTTACATGGATTTTCTCCAAAAAAAAATTTCTTCTTAAGGACATTAAAATTTAAAAGAGTAAAAAAAATGTGCGGTACTTAACCCTCTGCCTACTGAAATGACCAAGACAAAAATCGACAATTCGGACGCCTGGTAGGGACTATAGGAAACTCTTTGAATAGTGCGAGAGTGGGGAGAAGTAACCGTAGGCAGAGGGTTAAAAATACTCTTTAGAACAAATATAATTATTTTCTGTAGGACATGTTTTAATGCCTTGATCACATGTAGTGTGATCTTTTCCATCATTATTCTTTAAGTTATGTAACAAATCACTTAAAAATATTTGTTAGACTGTTGAGCTCATCAAAGATAGTTAAATATGAGTCGATAAAGTGTCTCTTGAATGTGCAAAAAAATTTGCGACTTCCGTAAACGTTTTAGCTTGATATTTTGTAACGAACCTCATAAATTTTGTTTCATATTTTTTAATGTAAACGCGCTGCTGCCTCTTATTGACAACTCTATCATTTAACTTTAACGAATTGTAATTTCTATTTCAATTTTCCGGGCTATTATCTAGTACAGGAACTACTGCTACCGTCGGTCGTTGACGTAATCACGTATTCGGGTCTTATCGGACTCTACACGAAAGGTCCTGAGGGCCGCGACATCGATCCCGGTCGATCTCCTGGCAGAGAGACGCCTTGCGCGGAATTGTACACGTCTTAGGTTAAGTGAACTTTTGTATAGTAGAACTTTCTTAATTTGTTGTTTAATAAATTACAGTTATTAAAAATATTAAGTTATTTTACGTGCCTTTAAATTGTTCTTTGGTACTTTCACGAGGATTAATGTATATTTAATCGTGATGTTCGTTCTTCGATTTACCTAAGCGGGATTAATCTATTTCGGAACATTACAGGGACCCAGCGCAGCGTAGTCAACTTTGGTAAGTTTGTTTGTTTCTTCCCTCGCGCTGGTCTGGAATTGATGCTCGCTCTTTTTATCTAAAATAAATTGAAATCTCGTAATTGGTCATTTTTAAGGAATCTCGCTCTCATCTTTTTGTGACGGCCTCCGTGAGCCGAACCCAATGATGATTTAAAGTTAAATTAATAAAGTTAAAGTTTCGCGGAATGGTTTGCCACAATTTATTAGAGTTAATTTTTAGAAATGATGCTTTCAAAAAGTGCATATGGAATGGAGGACCTGCAGATGGAAAAGGCAGAAGAAATAAGAGGTCAAGCCCTGCTTTAAATTCTGGTGGAGGACAAGCCTTAATTAGTATATTACTTAATTTAATTACAATTTAAAAAAAGAAAAAAAAGAAACTCAAATCGTATTCTTAAGTGCATGTGATAAAGAATGACGTCACTGGTATAGTTAAAATTGTTCTGTAAATGACCCAATTTTGTTTAAATTTTGCCTTAAAGTTAACTTTTTTAAAAATTAACTGATTGTCGGAGAATTAAAAAATTAATTCTCAGGCAAAATTTAAACAGTCTTGGGTCCTCTTACTGATATTTTAAGTAGGTTTTAGGTAATTCTGATTTACCGACTGACTGACAGTACTCAACGCACGAAGGCAATGCGGTTTGACATTGAACAGGGGCAACACCATGTACTTTCTCAATACACTTAAAATACAGCAGCTTTGTTTAAGAGGATAGAAGAAAAACAGACCAAATTCAATGCTGAACACAGCCAATTCAATTAAGCTAGATATCGCTGATAATTCAAGGCGAATCGGTTTACTAGAAGTTGACTCTATGTACACTCCACACTGAGAAAATAAGTTGACTAAATATAACCAATTTTTGATTTAATGTAGTTGAGAGAGGTTGTTGATATAGCACCTGCAAAGCACTTTGTTTATTAAAGCCGAATAAAGGCTACTGTTAACCTTAAAGTTCAGTTGTGGTCGCCGGTATCTTGTTTGTTTTGTTCCAAATACCTTTAACCTAGAAATTGGCTAAAGGCTTCTTTTCTCAGTGCACGACTCAAGATAATATTTCGACGAAGAATGGTGAACTTTGACTTAAAATCGACAACCTCGAATATAACCTCAACATCTAGGAACAATCTTCTCTTTTTACTTGCCTGGAGATTCATGGACTTCCTGTTAAAACTGACGAGGACCTGACTTAGACTTTTCTTAGTATGGCTCTTAGTTTAAAAGTCGATATTGCCGAGGGTGACATTTCAAAAATTTTTAGTATACGCAGACCTGCTGAATTGTCGTCATCTTAATTCTC